>CAWUFW010006034.1:807500-1222899 GCA_963921515.1 Calotriton arnoldi | reverse complement strand
CAGAATCGACCCCAAAGTGGCCAGCCAGTAAGCACCTCTGCACCCAAGCCCAACAACCTGAGTACACAACTTCTGCCTGGGTCCCCTTGGCCTAGGAGTCCCCATGAGTTGAGCCTCACGTTGGGTTCTGCCAGACATGCCTCCAAGTCATCCCTTGCAGACTCTGTTGTTTTGACAGGTCCCTTTAAATTTATCGCGTAGTGCTCAAGGATACCAACGCGACCTGTACCTTTGCACCCAGATACCCCAGGGCAGTGCGACCCGAACTCCTGGTGGTTTCTTGGACCCTGGGCCCTAAGCACCTTAAACCCTAAAGGATACCTTGTACAACCGTTTGCAGGTATACCTATGCAGTACATGGCTTTTCCTCCCATAGAATAACATTACCGCTCATGCCTCAAATCTGACAGCGGTGATTTTCCCCGCATAGACACCCAACCCCTGTGACTTCCGCCGTGCACGACGGTTGTTAGACACCTAATCCTGCATTCCTAAAAGGGGAGGAGGGCCGTGCATACCCACTCCTTGGGCCGATTTTGGCCAGAGGACCCCATCCGCGTACTGATTTTCACCCCGAGGACCACATCCCCCGGGTCCCGGCAAAACAAAAATAGAAAAGGAGGAGGGGGGCCATGTGGCCATCCTCCCTGGGCTGATTTTGGCCCTGGAGACACCATCCCCCAGGGCCTGACCAATTCATAAAAGGGAAGAAGGGGCCACGTGGCCCTCCTCACTGGGCCAACTTTGGCCCCAGGGACCCCATCCCTAGATAGATAGATAGATAGATAGATAGATAGATAGATAGATAGATAGACAGATAGACAGACAGACAGACAGACAGACAGATAGACATCGAAATTCACTAAAAAACAAAGTTTAAAGGGACGCACAGAACTATAGATTTTCAACAGTTAGTTATAGTTATACTTATCTCATGCTCTAAGGTAACTATAACTTGCGCCCCCAACATGCACAGTTTTCGCATCACTAATTTTAGTGCAGATGTTGCAGTTATATTCTGAAGGATTTCGTAGTAGACGTGTGGGGTAAGAAGCAGTGCATGCGAGGCGTGAGTTACAGTTACCTTAGAGCATGGGTTTTAGTGTCTTGAGATCAGTATATCCCCTGTAGGCACCCAAACCTGCATAGGTAACCAACCCTTTGCCTTCAACCATGCACGGCGGGTGTTAGCCGCAGGGCCTGGCCATAGGCCAGGCCCTGTGGCCAACCCCCGTGTGCACCCAACTCCTCATTACTAAAAGGGAAGGGTGGCCACACAGACCCATTCCCCAGGCCGATTTTGGTCCCGGCGACCCCATCCCATGGTGCCCGGCTAATATGTGAAAGGGGAGGGGGGCCATGTGACCCCCTTTCTGGCCCAAATTATCCCCCAGGGACCGGCCAATCAAAAATAGAAAAAAGAGGTGGGGGCCACATGGCCCCTCTCCCCAGGGCCAATTTTGACTCCGGGACGCCATCCCCTGGGTCCTGGCCATACAAAAATAGAAAAAGAGGAGGGGGCTGATTTCAGCCCCAGAGACCACATCCCCCGGGGCCTGGCAAATTCATAAAAAAGAAGGAGGGGCCACGTGGCCCACCTCCCTGGGCCAAATTTGGCCCTAGGGACCCCATCCCCAGGGCTCTGCCAATCCAGAAACCAAAGAGGGGAGCCACATGGCTCCCCTCCCCAAGCCGATTTTGGCCCCGGAAACCCCACCCCATGGGACCCAGTCAATTATTGGAAGGGGAGGAGGCCACATTGCCCCCCTGCCCAGGCCAATTTTTGCCCCATGGACTCCATCCCCCGAGGCCGCGCCACTTCTTCCTGGGAACCCCGGTCCCACTTAGGGTACCCAGTGTGCAATTTTGTAGACCAGAGGGTGAGCCTCAATTTCCCTCCGGTCCCATTGCTCCCACACACTGGAAGCAGCAAGAAATACTGCTCCCTGTGTGCTGGAGCCATTGTTTCATCTGTTTTCCTGCCCGCTTCACAGCAACTATGGTCTGAGGGTGGACACCTCAGCACATATGGAGCCAGCACTAGGGGGTGATATTCACAAGGGGCATTATTGACTCCAGGAGGGGGGATGTGTGGCCCCCCTCCTTTGCTTTTTAGGACCTGCCCCGGGGTATGTGGTGGTCCCCGGGGCTGTAAACGGCCCAGGAGTGGGGGCCAATGTGGCCCCTTCCCTCTTACAAATTACCCAAAGCCCTGGGCCAATTTTGGCTGGGAAGGAGGGCTATGTGGACCCCCCATTAAAGGCATACTTTTTGCCCCAGGGACCACCACCTCCCCGGGGCCACAGGGCCCCCCTCCCCCTTTTTAATTTTCACGTGGTTCTTGGGGAAAACATTATGCCCTTGAGGGGGGTCCACGCAGCTCCCCTCTTCATTTAATGGCCCAGCCCCGGGGAGGTGGCAGCCCCTAGGGCCATAAAAGGCCTTTGTAGTGGAGTTGCACAGCCCTCCGTCACCGCATTTGTTACCAGCTCCAGAGAGGTGGCAGTCCCTTGGGCCAAGATGGGCCATGAGTAGGGGGACTGCCTGCGCCCCCTCCCATAATTATTAATCATAAATTGCACCTGGGACCTGGCCCACCTGGGTGCCGGGTTTAACCAAGGAAGGGTGACCGCACTTGTCTGTTTCTTAAATTTTCATGGGGATTTGCGGATCCCCACAATTTTTGCTGTGAACATTTTTTAAAGAATGCTTTTGGCCCCGGCGAGGTCCCTGTGGCACCCCACCACTAGGCCTAGGTGGTCTGGGTATCCCTACCCTGCCCCTTCTCTTTTTAAAATCTTTTTTTGGGACTCGGCTGAGTCTGAGTCCTAAAATGGCTGCCAACACTTCCTGGTTGAAGTGTTGGCAGCCAATCAGATCTCTGCATGAGATCTGTTGGATTCGCGGAGGGTCCGCTCCTCTAGATATACACATTTGTTAGTCCTTTAATATCTCAAAAACTACTGAACGGATTTACACCAAATCACAAAAAGCACTCTTTCTGAACCAAGATCTAGCTTTCTGCCAAATTTGGTGTCATTCTGTTCAGCAGTTTGGGCTGTAGTCGTGTCTAAAATCTCGTGGGGAATGAATACTGGGAAACACACTTTTTTTGACTCCCCTTCTATTCTCAGGCCCTGCTTGTTGGATCACCCTGAATCTTTCCATGAACAACTAGACACAGGAGGGCACTTTTTTCAAAAGAATTCGTGAAGATTCGTCAAACGGCGCCAAAGGTATAAGTAAACCAAAAAACATTTTTCCTATGGGAACTAGGTCCTAACTATAACTACCTACTTGGTACCACCAGTAGGTAATATGAGTGTACTTTGCATTTTAAGAGCCAACACCCAAAGAGTCTAAAAGAGAGTATACCGTATGGTGAAACCTGAAGATTGAGGAAAATCCGAAGTCAAGATGAAGAATTTACTAGACAGATGTCTAGAATGAGAGGTAGATTTATGAAAAGAGGCTATACTTTCAAAGTATTAAACATAGCAGCTAAAAAAGCTAAAGCCTTGATGAGAGATCAACTGCTGTACCCTAACTATGAACCAGATAAAAAAGAATAAAAGATACAACTTATTACATGCTACAATTCTATGTCGTATAAGGTACGAAATGCGATTGTAAACCTTGGTCTATTGTGAAAGGGAATACAGTCATAGGCTGAGAGCTACCTGCGATTCCTCCTCTATCATACAGGAAAGGGAGGACCCTTAGCGATGAACTAACACACAGCTATTTTAATAAATCCTATAAACTAGATACATGGCTATCAAGAGCTAAAGGGTTTTTTAAATGCAACCATTAAAAGGCTTGTAAGTCTATCCCCAACACTGCGGAATACACATGGATATAAAAGAAAAATAGGTAATTTCTGTAACTGCAGCTCGGATCCCTGTGTATATGTGTTGGCCTGCCTGTGTGCTCTTATGTATGTGGGAAGTACTATTTTTCCCCTACGGAAGCAAATATTGGAACATCAAAGGGCAATAAGGAATACTGATTTACATATCTGATGGCTAGACACTTTTATGAATTACATGACAGTTATCCAGAAAAGCTTGTCTTTTTTGCTATAGATAGGGTATCCATCAACATGAGAGGTGGCAACAGAGTGATGCAATTGAGACACTTGGGAGCAGATTTACAAGCCCCTTGCGCCACTTTAGCGCCACCGTTGCGTCACTTCTGTGACGCAACGGCGGCATAAAGCCAGCGCCATGCTGCGGGGTATTTACAACGTGACGCATCTAGGGAGATGCGTCACGTTGTAAGCCCTGCGCCACATGAAACCTGCGTCAGGTTTCATGTGGGCGTTCCGGAGCAGGGGGCGTTCCGGCGCAGGAACGCCTCGCAAAAGTGGCTGAGTGAAATCTACTAGATTTCACTCAGTCACTTTCCGACCCAGTGCGTCTAAACCTTGTGCCTGCATGAAGCAGGCGTAAGGTGTGACGCACCATGTGCAAGATAGGCCGGGTCGGCACAGTGCTGGAGTTGCGTCGCGCCCGCGACACAACTCCAGCACTGCGCCAACGTTACGACGGCAGATGCGACACACATCTGCATTTCCTTGCGCCATGATGCACCGCATTGTAAATGCGGCGCATCAGTGGTGGCGCAAGGATGGTGATGCGTGTCGTAAGTTTCCTGGCGCATCCCTGCTGATTTGCAGGGATGCGCCAGGAATTGTAAATCTGCCCCTTGGAGTCAAGATGAATTGGGATTTACATACAAAATTTCCTGCAGGATTGAACAGAGATGAAGAGATGGAAGTACATGTTGGGTGAATATTCGGTTCAAACTTTAACCATTTTAGCTTATCTACAGTAACTGAAAGATCTGTAACATGTGATTGTAATTGTCGTTCTTCCTACCTTGCTGTTAGAATTGTGAAGTTTGCACACTAATCAATTTTATTGATGGCCTTAGCGGAGTTACACATGAAACCAGTAGCGGCTCCTGGAGGGAGTGCTGCGGGGCGGTGGGGCGGGGCGGGGGAGGGGCAGGGTGGGGGTAGTAAACTCCGGCTTACGGCCGAACTGAGTTAAGTACATAAATAAATAAAACGAATTACATTGCCCGCGCTGCATCGCAATCGGCGATGCAGCGCGCGCAATGTAATTCATTTTATTTATTTATTTATGCAACATTGAGCTCAATGTGAATTTCTAGTTAAATGCAACTAGTTACTTTATGGATTACTTTTCTAACCACAGGACTGGATCCTAGATTCAGTCCTGGGACATCTCCTGTAAACAGTTGAGTAAAAGCGTTTTGGTTACAGTAGTGATTTTTAAGGAATATTATTGTATTTTAAAAGTTGACACTTAGAAACTTTTTCACATAGAATCACCAATGTTATCCTATGGGAGGAAATTCACTTAGCAGGTAAGTAGTGTTATCGTTACTTTTTCTTACTCAGTGGTGGATCCTGGATCCAGCACTGGTGCATCTCCTGTAAACAGTTGAAAGAATGCGTTTAAGTCATACAGGCGATTTTTAAGGAATATTTGTAGTTTGTGAAAATCGACACTTTGAAACTTTTCTGCTGAAAACCAGACAATGGATTCCTATGGAAGGAAATACAAGTTACTGGTAAGTACGGTTAGAATTACTTTTCGGGGTCAGTGCTGGGCTAAAAGATGCAGCACTGGGTTCTCTCCTGATAACAGGTGAGTAAATCGGAATTCGTAGTTCGGCTGATTTTAGAGGAATATTATAAAGTTCCAAAACTCCACACTTAGAAGAATTTCCAAGTGAAACCAGTCAATGTTAGCCTATGGAAGGAAATTCAAGTTACTGGTAAGTACGGTTAGAATTACTTTTCAGGATCAGTACTGGGCTCAAAGATGCAGCACTGAGGTCTCTCCTGATAACAGGTGAGTAAATCGGAATTCGTAGTTCGGCTGATTTTAGAGGAATATTTGCACAATGGTGAAGGAAGGGGTGGGGCCTGAGGTGACATGTCTGCAAACACACCCTGTGGCGCGTTTTAAGTTGGAGAATTAATTCCTCCTCAATCCCGAGGGTCCCTAGGGTTCCAACTAGCCCACCAGATACCTCCAGTATGCGCCAGAGAGCTGCCTTGCAGAGAGGTGTTCAGAGGCCACGCCCCTTTTACAACACTCTGCAACGCGGCTCTGTGGCGCTTACTGAGGTACCTGGTGGGCTAGTTGGCCCCAGGGACCCTCAGGATTGAAGGGGATTTAATTCCCCATATTAAAACGCGCCACGGGCCTGTTTGCACACATGTCACCTCAGGCCACGCCCTCCCTTCACCACTGTGCAAACGCGCCCCGTGGCGCGTTTTAAGTCAGGGGATTAACTCCCCTTGAATCCTGAGGGTCCCTGGGGTGCAACTAGCCCACCAGCTACCTCCATTAAGCGCCACGGAGCTGCATTGCAGAGAGGTGTAAAAAGGGGCGTGGCCTCAGAACACCTCTCTGCAACGCAGCCCCCTGGCGCATACTGGAGGTTCCTGGTGGGCTAGTTGGCCCCCAGGGACCCCCAGTATTGAAGGGGAATTCGTTCAAGGAGGGGGCGTGGCCTCCGGCGCAATGCCGGATTTTTTTTTTTTTTTTTAAAGGGGGTTGCGTGGCCCCCCTTCTTTTTAATTATTTTGGGCCCTGGGGACCCCATCCCCCAGGGCCTGACCCCCTTTTATTTATTTTTTTAAAAAGGAACGGGAAGGGGACCGCGTGGGCCCCCCACCCGTGGCCAATTTCGACCCGGGGACCCCATCCCCCGGGTCATTGCCACCTTTTAAAAAAAAAAAAAAAAAATCATGGATGGGGGCTGCGTTGCCCCCCTCCTCAGGCCTCCTTAGGCCCCGGGGACCCCATCCCCCGGGGCCGGACTTTTAAAAAAAATAAAAAATTATTTGTTAATTTGGGGGAGGGGGCCCACCTCCCGGGCCACTACTTGCCCCGGGGACCCCATCCCCCGGGGCTGGCCCTATCCTTTGGGGACCGTGGGGGGACCCCAACTCCCCCACGGTCCCGCCCGCTCTCCGCGTCCTGCGGGAGCCGGCATTGCTTTTCCACATGGGGAGCTGCTAACATGCAGCTCCCCGTGTGGAAAAGCAATTTGCTTTGAATTTTGGAAGACAGAGCAGGAAACCTGCTCTCTCTTCCAAAATTCAAAGCAGTTTGCTATGACAGGACGGGAGCCGCGAGGCTCCGCCCTGTCATAGCAAACAGCAGTGTCCCGGGGTGGGCACCCGGGACACTGCAGGAGCCGGCCCTGGGGGTGGTGGTCCCCAGGGCCATCACAGGCTCCAGGAGGGGCCGTGCGGCCCCCCTCCCAACATCTACAAAGCCCCGGGGAGGTGGTGGTCCCCGGGGCTTCGGGGGTCCAAAACGGACCCCCACATTTGTTTAATTAGTGCCCCAGGGAGGTGGCGGTCCCCGGGGCGTGTGGGGGGGCTGGAGCCCCCCCACACAGGTAATTATTATTTTAAAAAAAGAAGCCCCGGGGGTGGCGGTCCCCAGGGCTGCGGGAGGGCCCAGAGCCCTCCCGCACCATTTTTCATTTAAAGCCCCGGGGGGTGGCGGTCCCCGGGGTTTGGGGGGCCTTAGAGGCCCCCCACATAAAATATAGACCCACCCCCGCATGCCCCCGGGACTTGGGCCACCCGGGGGCAAAATAGCATCGAAGCGCGGGAGACCGCGCTTCGATTTTCTTTTTTTAATCGGCGGGATCCGCGCACCCTAAGCGCATCCCGCCGATTTTTTTTTTAAAAAAAATGCTTTTTTCTGCCCAGGGGGTCCTTGTGGGACCCCCTGAGCAGACCTAGGGGGTCAGGGTGTTTCTACCCTGCCCCCTTTGTGCGTTTTGCGCACTTGTTTCTTCTGCCTCGGTTCTACCGAGGGACAAAATGGCTGCCAACACTTCCTGATTTGGAGAGTTGACAGCCACTTGACAGCCAATTAGCATGCAGCTCGTGATCGGGACGGTGCGCGCAGGGTGCGCGGATCTGACGCGGCCATAGATATATATGTGATTTTACTTGTGATTTTCTCAAAAACTACTGAACGGATTTACACCATTTAAGCAAAAGGCACGACTCTGAACCAAGGGCTACCTTTTTGCCAAATTTGGTGTAATTCCGTTCAGCAGTTCGGGCTGTAGCTGCGATGAAAGGATCCTATGGAAAAATGAATGGGGAAAACACGTTTTGGGACCCCCCTTTTTTCTCGGCCCCCGCTTGATGAATCAGCCCGAGACTTTCAGGGTAGGAGCGGACCGGAGCGGGCCACAAAGTTTGAAAATTTCACGAACATTCGTCAACCGGCGCAAGAGTTATTTTAAATAGAATGTTGCGGATTTCCTATGGAAAATAGGTCCTAACTATAACTATCTACTGGCGACCGCCAGTAGATAATATATATATATATATGTATATGTACAGATATATATATATCTATACATATATATGTGTGTGTGTACATATATATGTATATATATATATTTTTTTTTTGAACAATGGCTCTGCAGCAGAAAAGCACTCGACAGCATCAAGGTAATTCCTTCATTTATTTGCCTACCGAGGGTGGCTCAACATCCGTATTTTCATCTTGCTTGCCAACGCGTTTCTGAGCTGTCTGCTCCTTCCTCATGGGCTATGGCAGGGCGGTGTTGTTGCTGTTAAATATCGCAGTGGTGCTGGATTTAACCACTGTGATCTTGGTTAATGATTGTGGCAAAGCGGAACCCACTGTGGGTGTTTTACAATGCTGATTAAAACTACATGTCCCAGGATTCAATGTGAAAAAGCTACTAAGCTGACACACCTGTAGCTGCTACTACTAAAGGCAGCTGAGGTATAGGACTTTTAACAGCAACAACACCGCCCTGCCATAGCCCATGAGGAAGGAGCAGACAGCTCAGAAACGCGTTGGCAAGCAAGATGAAAATACGGATGTTGAGCCACCCTCGGTATGCAAATAAATGAAGGAATTACCTTGATGCTGTCGAGTGCTTTTCTGCTGCAGAGCCATTGTTCAAAAATATATATATATATACACACACAGGGTGGGTGCTTTAGTCCATAACTAGCAAGGGTAGGAACTTACATGCTCCACAGCATCGCTTGCTCCACAGCAACTTGAAAATAAGAAATCTGGAGCACTCAGTGGGTTTCTTAAACTATTTATTGCCAGCAATTTCCTCTGCAGACGTGTTTCGCCGTTGATGCTTTCTTCCATGCTGGAAATGCAGATCTCATGGTACACAGTGCTTGACTGGATATAAATGCTGTCTCCACCTCTGCCATTGGTGTATTCATGGTAGGGCTGTAAATGTTCAAATTCTTCTCCTTAGGGCCGTCATGACGTTTCGATATCGCAACCTCCACCATAGTCTTGCGAATCTTATTATAGGCCCAAGTGCCCCACATGACACTTCTTTCCCTGATGGGAATCAGGTGGGGGTCACGTTACCTCACAACCATCGCTGGCCATTTTTAAACATCATCCTCCATGCTTCTTCCCTTATTAGGATAACCACATCACTGTTCATATATGAAACCCTCACCACAGCTGCTGGATCATACACAACAATGTGACTGCAGGAGTCAGTTAAATAACTAAACATCCATCAGTTTGTATAACTTATGATCTCAATGGTCGATGGGAAGATCTGTCGGTGGCGGTTTGGAGTTCGAACATATACCACCATTTCCAAACTCTCTCTACGACCTCTGAACACAGGGCTGGTGCCCTAGTCCATAACTCGCGAGGATAGGAACTTGCTTGCTCCACCGTAACTTGAAAAAAAGAAATCTGGAGCACTCACAGGGTTTCTTAAAATATTTATTGTTAGCAATTTCATCTACAGACGCGTTTTGGCGTTGATGCCTTCTTCCATGCTGGAAATGCCGATCTCATTGTGCTTGGTTGGATACAAATACTGTATCCACCTCTGCCATTGGTGTATTCATGGCCAATGGTAGGGCTGTAAATGTTCAAATTCTTCTCCTTACAGCCGACATGCCAATTCGATATCGCAACCTACACCACAGTCTTGCAAATCTTATTATGGGCCGAAGTGCCCCTAATGGCACGTCCTTCCCTGATGGGAATCAGCTTGGCGTCACGGCACTTCACATCCATCACTGGCCATTTTTAAACAGCCCCTCTGTGCATCTTCCCTTATTAGTGTAACCACATCACTGTGCATATATGAACCCCTCGCCACAGCTGCTGGATCATACACAAAAATGCACCTGCAGGAGTCAGTTAAATAACTGAACATCCATAAGTTTGTATAACTTATGACCTCAGTGGTCGATGGGAAGATCTGGAAGTGGCGGGTCATGAGTTCGAACACATACCACCATTTCCAAACTAACACCACGACCTCAAAACACAGGGTGGGTGTTTTAGTCCATACTAGTGAGGGTAGGAACTCTCTTGATCCAAGGCATCTTGAAAAAGAAATCTGTAGCACTCAGGGGTTTCTTAAAAATATTTATTGCCAGAAATTTCCTCTGCAGACGTGTTTCACCGTTGATGCCTTCTTCCATGCTGGAAATGTCGATCTCATGGTACACAATGCTTGGTTGGATATAAATGCTGTATCTACCTGTGCCATTGGTGTATTCATGGCTAATGGTAGGGCAGTAAATGTTCAAATTCTTCTCCCTACAGCCACCTTGCTGTTTCGATATCACAATCTCCACCACAGGCTTGTGAATCTCATTAAGGGCCCAAGTATGTAGATAGATAGATAGATAGATAGATAGATAGATAGATAGATAGATAGATAGATAGATAGATAGATAGATAGATAGATAGATAGATAGATAATTAGTCATTCCAGCTTGGTTTTTGACTGCAAAAGCTGAGAACAAAAAACACCTGTATTCGCAAATCTCTCTCCAGTTTACCGCTGTGGAAATGGCTTGGGATCTCCTCCTGTCAAGCACAGAAGTAAGAGCCAGATGTATGAACATTTTGCGACTTGCAAACCAGTTGGTATCTGGTTTGCAAGTGCAAAAGCATTTGTTTCTTAAGTATGAAAGTATATTTAGGAATAGTCACAAATTAGCAAACAATACCAGTTTTTTTACCAAATCACTATTTCACGACATTTTCTAAAAGTGATTACCTATTAGTGATTCAGTATCATTATGCATTCAAGAATTTCTAATAGGAAAAAGTTGCTTTAATTGCATTTTGCACTTGCAAATTACCACTGAGTTGAAACTAGTGGTAGATGTATGCAAACTAATATAAATGCACCACATTTTTAATTCTTATGGTTAAAAAGATTATAATAATATATAATGTTAAAAAGAAAGATTTATAAATACGTAGAAAAAATATTTTAAAATGTTGAAATTATTTCGTATTTAAATCTTAGATTTACTGAAATATGTATTGTATGTTATAAATGACAAATAATATATTAATTTATTTTGCATTATATAAATCTGATTTTAGTATTGAATTTTTATATTAATAATAATGTTGTTAAATGTATTATTCATGTTTTATAATTCCAATAAATGTTACATCTCGTAATGTATACATTTTCTAGTTAGTTTTTATAAATGTAATAACATTTATAAAGTTTATAAATATAATGAAATAATTTAAGAAATTCTAAATCATATTATCAACATAATACGATAAAAAAGGGCACCAGAATAATGCCACAAAATGTTATTTAGTATTAATTATGTCAATTCACAGAATAGAAACTGCAATAAAGTCACTATTGTAAGTATTGTATGTAATGAAACAATTCAACATTTTTTTCCAGATTTCGACATATTAGTGCAAATAACAACATTATTGATGAAATACACTTTTTAAATGTTTTAGTGCCTTTTGTGTGCTTTACTGCCTAAAGCACTCCTGCCAGATAAATGATGAACAGTTTCGGTGTCATCACTTCTGCTCCTTCTTTGACGCACACTGCAAACATCCTGCACTCATGTGATGCGTTGGCATTCTCACTTTCGTGGGCTGCTGTCATTCACTTGCAGCTACTTGTGAAGTTTCTAAAATGTAATGTGCAGTGGTGACTTGCACCAACCCACATGCCACATCTCCAATGTAAAGGACCATTTTGACCTGTGAATTAACTGTGAGTTAATATAGAAGTAATATTAGCAAGACAATTTATAGAACGACTAAAGGCATCTGTTTGTCCAGTCAGTTGGCGATGTCTTCGTTTTTGCACTTTGTTATTGCTTTGCATGATGGAACATAAGGCAGTCACAGCCTCCGTTAAATGCTTCATACTGCTCTGAATAGTTTGAAAACGATCATTAATGATTTCTTTTAATGCATTATGCTTTCTTTAACTTCTCCACAAAGTAAACCTACTTTCATTGAAATATATTGCAAAGAACTACATTGGTTTTTCTAAACCAACAACATTGGTTATTCATTTTTTTTTTTTAAATGTTGTGGTTTTGAGACTTCAACTTCTCTATCAATATTTTATAGGCCTGTTCTCTATTTACAGATATCTCATTTAGGCGCCTTCTTAATAAACAAAGTCTCAAATTAGGATGGATTAGTTTTTTACTTACACATCCTTGCATTCCTTGAATAAGTGGTTGAGCATGTGCTTCTTCAGTAGGCCCTGGAGATAGAGATAGTGAGAAATATAAAGTTAAAATAATGTGCACAAATAAGGGTTTATAGCTTACCTAAAGATGATGTTGGTAATGTCAAACACTGCTTCAGAGTGTATGGCTGATTCTATGAGCTGAGTCGATAGCCCTGCTGTAGTAATACTTTCTCCAGCCTCTTTGCTTTGTCAAGCCTTCCTTTCTTTTGTACATGTACATGCATCATACCAACGTTTGCGTAATTCCTCAAAGGTACAATGAGTTACTGCAACAGCATTAATAAATTCCTGAATTTTGGTCCAGGTTTCCTTTTTATGTGAATCAGGAATGGAGAAAGATGGTTTCCAAAAAAGTTCGGGGCTCATTTATGAGCCCTTGCTACACTTTTGCAACGGCGGTGTGCCACTTTTTGTGACGCACAGGCGGCGTAAAAAATGCGCCATGGTGTGCCCTATTTACTAGGCAGATGCGTCACTTTGTAAACCCCCGTGCTACATTATTCCTGCGTCAGGTATAATGTATGCAGGGTGAGCGTTCCCCCGCATCCAAGCCTCGTAGAAGTGGTCAGTGAAATCTATCAGATTTCCCTGCGCCACTTCTAGGATGCTACTGCGTCAATATCTTATGACTGCCTCACAGCAGGCGTAAGACTGACGCAGGCCCTTTCACATGAGGCTTGCCCCATGTGAAAGGACACATTGCTGGAGTTGCGTCTGTTTTCAGACACACCCCAGCAATGCGACAGTTTTGTGCCAACAGATACGTCAGTAATACTGACGTATCTGTCATTCCTTGCCACATGATGCATCATACAGTAAATACGACGCATCCATCATGTCGTAAGGAGGGCGCACTGAGAAGTGACACATCGCTTTTTTCACAGAGCTATGCGTCACTTCTCATAAATAAGTCCCTTCATTTTTGTGAGACACAACAAATCGGGATCTCCAGCCCCCTTTGCCATTGAACTTGTGCTTCCTTTCTCTTGCTTGAGGCAGACTAGCGTATGTGCTGTGGTACTTCGTGGTTGCGATGTCATCATTTGCTGCCCAATTTGTTCGCAATTTTGGACTGGATCTTAAAATTGCAACTTGAGTCGAAAATTGCATATTCCACTCTAAAAACATTCACAAAATAAGATATTGCAATTTGTGATTCCTTATTTTGTGAATGCTAACGAATCGCAAAAACAAAAAAACTTTTTTATACATTTGATTTAGTGAATCCCCTATTTCCAATTTGGTAAGATTCGCAAATAAGGAATCATTAATTCACATCTTTGTACATATGTCCCTAAATCTCTTACCAGGCTGGGAAGGGGGAAAGCAACATCACCAAAGTTTGCGAAAGGAAGTAAGATTGATCAACTACGAAAAATACTTTCCCCCTTTGGGGAAAAATGGGGAAAAAATGTCGCATTGTTGGCAAGTGTCTTACGCGTTGGTAAACCCCCCTGTCAAAAAGTGAAATTTTGTCAGAGAAAAAAGCAGTTTACAAACCTTTCCTAGGAATACGTCTAGACAGCTGTGCCTGTCGCAGGTTTGCAGGTATAACCTGTAAAAAGGTTTATGAACACCAGAATGTAGTAAATCTACACCCATTAAAGGACATAGGTCTGCGGTTCAGATTTACGATGTTCATTTGAGAATTGGCCAAAACGTTAGCTTGCTGTGGGTCTCCTGGATGGACATTCGGATGAACTTTGTCAGATATTCTAATTTTGGGGTTTCCAGATTTCATGAGCTAGCATTTGTGACATTTCTTGCAAAATAATTGAAACTGCTTGCAAATCTGCCTCAGGTGAAAACCCAACTTTCTCACTGTCAGAAAGGTCTAGAAAATGTTTCTCTTCAAGAAAATCCCATGAGCCCGATTCACAATGTTTTGCAGTGCCTTTGTCTTCTAGTACTCTTGACTGACTCATTGAATTCAGGCGTAAGCCAGTCCTTCTTCTGGAGTAAGTCATACTTACTCATAGCAAAATCTTTATGAATCAGGCCCAATGGGCCTCAATGCGGGACTCAAACTGGAGCATCTTTTAAAGTGTCCTAATCACTGTGGGGCAGATTTACAAGCCCCTTGCGACACTTTTGCGCTGCCGACGCAACGGCGGCGTAAAAATTGCGGCAAATTTACAATATGACGCATCTAGGGAAATGCGTCACGTTGTAAAGCCCTGCGTGACATTATACCTCCGTCAGGTATAATGTATGCAGGGTACGCGTTCCCACGCAGGAAAGCCTCATAAAAGTGACACAGTGAAATCTACAAGATTTCACTGCGTGACTTTTAGGACGCCACTGCGTCAAATCCTAACGCCTGCTTAAAGCAGGCGTAAGGAGTGACGCAGTGTATTGGGAATAGGCTGCAACATGCATTGCTGGAGTTGCGTCGTGCTTTTGCGACACGACTCCAGCAATGTGTGACTTTTCCACCAACAGATGCGTCAGAATTTCCGACGCATCTGTCAAACCTTGCGCCATAGTGCGCCGTATTGTAAATACGGCACATCTATGGTGGCGCAAGGGTTTTTCACGCAGGCGCAGGGAAACTGACGCATCTGTTCAAATGCGTCAGTTTCTTGTAAATCTGCCCCTGTATTTGCATCTGGAGACGACTACATCAATGGTGCACTTTAAACAACAATGACATAAAAATATGATCTTATCTTAAGTAGTCTTGGATGTGGAAAATCTGGCTTCGTGGCTTCCAGCATCACAGCCTAGGGAACAAAAGGAAATGCAGTTATTTTATCATTTGAATACAAATGACACCATTTGCAAATAGCGCATTTACAAAAGTAACTCCAGGTACTTTCCAATCCATTAATCCATTTTTCGAATGTGGTGCAACCAAAGGTCTTAACGCCATTCACCATCTCATGTTTTATGACTCAGGCCATTCTTTCTTCGGAATACTTTGTGCCCAAGTATATATTTGGTTTCCAGGGTACCTCAGGCCTTTTCTTGCACAGGGTTCCAGGTGCTTGACGTGAAGTTAGGTCAATTAGCTAAATTTTGGATGGTGTAGACAGTTTACTAATTTATGCATTTTTATATATCACGGACAATTCCCGAAGGTGCTGGAACGCTTTTCAATAAGTTTCTGAATTGTCACTCGTGGTGCATACAACACACATTTTTAAAAACAAAATAACATAAGTAATATTTATTTAAAGAAAAAAAAGAATAACCCCGTCCACGCCAGATTCTTGTAACAAATTTGCCATCACAATGCACACTGCAAAATTACAATTTCTCGATCACGAACACTTTGGCGGTGTTTATTATTTGGCCATTCTTAAGGAAAATCATGCGGTTATGTAACCGAAAAAAATAAGTTTTCCCTGTTTTCTGTTTCCAAAGATAGTCAAATGTTCCTGATCTCCCGATTTGCAAAGGCTCACGTTTTGCCAATAGTTTCTAGATGCAGAACTTTTTTTTTTTTTTTAGATGGACAGGAAGGGGTGGGAGCATCCACATAAAGACCGCTTTGTTACATAGAGCTGACGGATGCTGGAAACGCCTCAGCTATGTGACATTAATTTCAGTAAGTCTGCTTAAGTCATGCATTCAGAAGTAGGTTTTCCATCACAGCTAATGCAGAGCAGATGTGCTCAACGCTGCAGCCAGGGTTTAGTCAATATGAAGGTTTTGGTGCCAGTGTACTCCACAGCATATAAAACTCATAAACTAAACCTTTTTCAGTAATTGTCCAAATGCATTATGTCTTATCAGTAATAACATTTTTAACATGAGCAATGCTATTGTGACAACATTTTGTAATAAATCTTGTTAGAAAACTGTCATTCTCTCTTTTGGAGGTCAAAATAATTGCAATTTATTTTTAGAAAGCGCTCCTTTCTGGTGCTGTTGCTGCTGACACTACTCTTACTAATTTATGGTCTCAGTAAGATTAGCCCTGAATAACCCCCATTATTTCCCCACCCCTGAAATTATCATTACCAGGATCCCAGTAATTCTAGGTCTGGGGAAATAACGGGATAACAGATATTTGAGAAATCATGAGTGTAACTTTTTCTGCTCTGTTTCCTGTATGTTTTTTGTCGACATCCAGAGGTGGTTCGTGCATAGGTGCGTGGGGGCGTTGACGCCCTGACTTCCCCACTGCGACCTACTACACAAACACACACACACATACATAGTACACATGTCCCCTCTCACCTTTCCACTCTCACCTTCTTAGGGGGCGGGTCCATGACAGAGCTCTCTCTCCTGGCGTGACAGCAGCAGTTCAGGCTGTGTTAACTGAACTGCGTATATAAGATTGGCCAATGTTTTTACTCTGGCCAGCCTGACATGCGCAGTTCACGCTTCTCCTTCAACAGTTGAAAGGCAGCTGAGAAGCAGAAGAACAGCCCCATAGGTATTTGGTGGAGCGCTGTGATTGCCTGATCCAGCCAATCCCAGCATTGATCCTATGCTGCTTAGCATTGTAAGCAGCAAGGGAGCAGTGCTTGGATTGTCTCAATGCTTTTATCCAGCAAGCAGCCTGAGGCAGGAGCCCAACGTGTGCTACAGCC
Source organism: Calotriton arnoldi (assembly GCA_963921515.1). NCBI lineage: Eukaryota > Metazoa > Chordata > Amphibia > Caudata > Salamandridae > Calotriton > Calotriton arnoldi. The sequence goes on along the minus strand of CAWUFW010006034.1, from coordinate 1,205,764 downwards.
TGCAGAGAAGTAAGTTTATTTTTAATTTTAATCGTTTGAAAGTAATTTATGTGCCCTGCCTCTGTCTAAAGGAAACAGCCTCCACTGATGACATCTCTGTGGGAATCACCAAACTTGTAATGCTAAGGGGGCTAGTACATTTTTTTATCATCCATGTTAAGATTACCAGGGGCACTTGTAAAGAGAACAGTAATGGTGGTCAATGTATTGCCCTCAGGAGGATGGAAGAATGAGTTTGCTTTGCAAGGATTCAAACATATGACTTGGAGATCACAGCAGAATTCATCAGCTACTGACAAAATCTTTGTACCAAACCCCATTAGTTGGGTTCAAGGAATTACACCTCAAACTCATAAATATACACCTACATGCCATAGAATTACACTTTTAATAGACAGTCATTTCCAATTGGAACGTGACCTGTTAGTGATGTGTGACACCACTAGGGTGACACCAGTGACTCCTGACATTTTGCACCTTTCTCCTTCCCACTTTTTTCAATCAGTTATGTCTACGCTTCATAGATCTAATAGATCTATGTAATGTTGGCAGAGTTCTACGGCACTCACCACAAAAATGAAGTCAGACAGCAGGAGGCAGAAATAGCCATTTGTTAACCATCTATCAAGAAGAACACAATCCTCCAATATTTTGCTGCTGAACCGTGATCCAGTGCCCAAAATGGCTAAAGAGAGAGAGAGAGAAGTGTGTCCCCAACTTATTCCAGAGGAGGCGACATTAATCAGGGAGGGGTTCTCCAGCATTACCCTCAACTTTATGGAGGATAGACAGCCAGCATGCAAAGAATGCATGCCTGACCATCTTGAAGAAAAACAGCTGGTGTTGGATTGCAGGGGTGGTTCCCACCCGCACGGGTCAGGAGTGATGCAAGCACTGTGAGGACATTCGGTGTTGGGCCAATATCAAGGCTTGGATTTCCTATTCCCCGTTCATCCCCACACAAGCCACCTCTGATTGAATCCTCTGAGGAGGAGGATCCTAGAAATCACCTACCTAGACCTCCATCACCAGCTGGAAAGACATCAGCAGCAGCATGGCACTAAGTAGTGTGTTCCCTTTCTGAAGTACCTCTGGTTTGTTGTGTCTTGTGTAGTTCAGTTAGGTTTGTCCTGCCCATGTTGCCATGACGCCGTGGTGTAATCCATCGAGAGTCAAAATAACCAACGCATTACCAAACAACAGTTAATGTATACTTAATTGTGTCCTGTTGTATAGCTATATGCTTCTAGACATATGCTGACACACCTGGAAATACTTTTTAGCAAAGTAATTCCTGACTAGAACAATGTGACACGTCATCATGAGCCACTGTTTAATTCGAGACATATCAAAACACACATAAAACTCAAATATAGATATTTTCTTGGTTTACCGACCCTCAAAGAGTACATTTTACATCAAATAATTTATCTGCAGATGGTGAATTCTGTAATGGAGATCATATGCTCATCAAATATTTTTACCCAAATCAGTTGTAGAGCATTCACTTTAAATTGTGAGCAGCAGTGATCACATATTGCCTCTCTCATAAAAGGATAACATTCCCATGAAATTTAAAAATAAAACTATATTTCCTAAAGAAAGATTCTCCGTTTCATTCTTTCATGTTTGCAACTTATATGCGCCCTAAACTTAATTGTTCTCTTTTGAATGAAGTATCCTGCTTGTCGATGTTTGCGTCTCTAAGAAGACGTATTTGGGTGTTTGGTAAAATTGTAAGACTGAGCCATTGATTGCCTCTTTTGTTCTACGTGAATACATCTTATCACTACATAATAGAGTGAATTTTTTTTTTTTAAATATTGATCTTGAAGAGGCCGTGATACGGGTGCACCAGGCTGGGAGGGCAAGATGGCGAATGAGTAACGCCGCAGTGAGCTTTCTCCTACCTGAGCTCCGGTTTGATGGGAGGCTGAGGAGCATCTACAAGATATGGAGCAAGATTGTCGGAATGCATTTGTGTCTGCATCAGCGCATCAGCAATAAGACAACCAGCTGTGGGTGGACTTTTCTGAAACTTTTTTCCTCTGTAGTGGCAGAGCTTCGATTTGGCAGCCAGGGGAACAGAGGAGCCGGGTGTCGTGCTGCAGTGTGGAGAGGCACTCCAGGCAACTCAGGCAACCGAGCCATATGTGGAATGGTGCCCAAGAATGCCAAAACTATGCCAGGGGGAAAAATGGATTGCGGCCCCTCAGGAGGTCAGTCGGCCCCCCCATCTGGTTGTTACTTGTGGCAGACCGAAAGCTGATCGAGTGGGCATCAGCTCAGGTGGAAAGCGAGAACCGGGGGCCATCAGGAATGCCGGAGGAGGAGAGTCAGGTGTAGTCGGGAAGAATTCCGGTGGCAATCACAGACTTTTTTCAGTCTACCCTGCACAGTAAACCTGGTCCCCCTGGAGAGATCGTTTAAATGCCACGATGAATCATGATAAAGATGGGGTCGGGCTCGTCCCTTCTTTGGGCTGTGGCAGTTTATCTCCTGGAAAAGCTGTGTATGAGAAGGAGACGGAGAGGAGGGAAGTAGGGGGTACTCTTGTCGTGTGCTACTCTGCTTGTGGGAGGCAGGGTGTCCACATCTTGACCGGCGGAGACAGCGAGAGGCACACAGGTGACACAGCCCAGATGCACCGAGAGAACACTCTCAAGTGACCCTCCCTGATCTCATGGGATTTTACCCTACCTACTAAGGGAATCTCTACTCCTTTCATTTATCCGGGGGCACCGAAATTTTCGGGCCACTGTAGATATAAATTTCTTATTCGGTCCTGACGAAGCGCCCTGGATCTCCCCCTGAGACAACTGAAGCGCGAAACATGTTGACCATAACATATGCCCACTAGGGACATATAATCACCCAGCTACCAAGGGACATAATACCCCTTAAAGCAGCTCCATACACTTTGTTTTAATAATGACAGAGGGATCACTTTATTAAAAAATAATCACTCTCCCTCCAGCCATTTTTTAATACACTTTCTAGGACTTCACTGCCACTTACACCCACGCACCCATACGGCTTCATCAAAAGATCTCTGAAAAAGAGACCCTTCGGGGGACCTGTAGGGCATTGCAGCGCCGGCCCGACGAGGAGCAAAAGCCCAATGATGAAGCATGACATCCTTCGGGGTGTGTGAGGGCATCAAGATGAGGACACCCTGCCTCCCACAAGCAGAGTAGCACACGACAAGAGTACCCCCTACTTCCCTCCTCTCCATCTCCACTCAGGAACGGTGACTCCCTTTGGTATAAGTTTAATTTCGGGAGCACGGGTCACCGGACCTTTTAGAATAGCTCCTAGAGTCCCCCTCTTTTGATAAATAGAATATGAGAAGGAGACCACTAATGGTGACAGTGATCTGAACGCCCAGCTAATGATCGCTCGAGGTGAAGCTTCAGCGGGAGATTCGGCTCCATATAAAATGGTGGACGGCAGCGGGGGCCACTAAGCCAGTGAAAGGCAAGGAGTCATTGGAGAAGTCTAGTGATTTAGGTGATTTAAACCCACGACTTGATAAGCCTACAAAGGAAAGAGAAATACATTGGGACAAGGTTTGAAAATTCTGAACATGCAAACCTTGATGATAGTGTGTTAACTGTTGGAGGCTTATTTGACTGAGGGAGATACCCCCGAATGGTATTGAGATAAAGTGCCCAAGTGATAAAAATAAGCGATTCACCGCTAGTGCCTAGTGGTAGTAGCTTCTCTACAATGTCTTATCTACAATTACTGGGCCAGGATGTTCGGCATGATAATTCACCCGTGTCTGGTGGCAGGATCCCTACAAGTGCTTTAGAGGAATCAAACGAGCATACATTAAAGCTTATATATGGCACTAATAAAGAACATCAGGCTTAAACTAGGGCAGAGAGTAGAAGAGCCAGATTAGCTACTAAGCAACTTCAAGGGGCGGTGAAAAAGTTAGTTAAGTCTTGCGGGGAGATCGATGACAAACTCACAGCTATAGAAGAGAGAACGAAGGTGGTCAAAACAGATTTGGGGGTTCTCAAGGGCCAGGCAGAGACACAGGAAGGCCAACTCTCGGATATTTTATGGAAGATCGAAGATTTAGAAAATTGACAAGGGCGCAATAATTTGTGATTTCTGGGAATTAAGTAAGGGCTTGTAGGCAACAAAATCAGATCTTTCATGTTAGATTTGTTAAAGAGTGCCTTTCCATAACTGGGATCCTGGAATTGGGAGATGGAAGTACAAAGAGCCTATAACTTTAATGAACAGCGATGCAAGGGTGTACTCTGAGATCTTGGCAACTCTGGCATATTATTGCTAAAGTGGAATCCGTCAATCAGCATCGGTTTATCCTGGGTAGGTGTACTACAGATCATACACAGTGAGTGATAACACTCTTTGATGCGGTCGAGGTAGCAAATGAGCCTATGTCAGTAGCCCCCTTGGATGCCGAAAAAATATTTGACAGGGTCACGTGGAAGTATCTCTGGAAACTTATGGACAAGCTTAGATTTATAAAAGCAGTACAGGCCCTTTACTATAATCCAGTGGCTCACTTGCAGATGATGGGTGGTCAATCGGGGATAATTAGTTTTGAGAGAGGAACTAGGCAGGGTTGTCCCTGCTCACCTTTGTTGTTTGCGATATATAACTATCCTTTCATCCGCAGGCTAGAAGGTAATCCCGCTATTGCACCGGTAACACGTCATGGCTGGGAGACAAAAATCTTGGCCTATGCAGATGATATTGCGGTAATTACGGCCGACCCAGATACCACTCTCCAGATTGCGGAGGGGGAGTCTATTGAGTTTGGTAAACTTTTGGGCTAATCGATTAATAGGCATAAGACACAACTAGTGGTGAATCGACAAATTTCAACTCAAGATTTGAGGGTGGTAGAGCAGGCAGTCTACCTGGGTATCAAAATTAGAGCAAGAATAGGGCATCTGGTTAAAATTAACAGCAAACCTATTCTGGGTAAAGCCAAACAGGATTTCGAGAGATGTAATAATCTGCATTTCACTATTGTAGGTTGGTGTAATATAGTCAAGATGCAGTTTTTACCTAAGATTTTATATCTTTTTAGGTCCATCCCATTGGAAGTTGAGAAAGTATGGTTTAATTCTCTAGATACCCTGATCTCCAGACTTACATGGTCATACGGGAAAAGCAGAAGGGTGATTAAGTTTCTGTCTTTGCCCAGAGAGAGCGGGGATGGGCTTTTTCGAATTGTGCATTTTAACAGCTAGCTGCTGCTCTCCAACACACGTGAATCCCCCTGGGAATAATGATGGTATGGCAGGGTTGACTCAGGGGCATATTCTCAAGGACTTATCGCCGATTTATCGGCACTTTAGCGCCGCAAAAGTGGTGATAGATTTATCTCCCTATTCTCAAGCTGGTGCAAACTGCCGATATCGCCAGTTTTCCAGCGATAGCTTCCGCAAAACACATCGCCACGGATGAGAGCGACAATTAACTCTAATGATATGCAGAGTAGGCGTTCCCGTGCAAAAACACACGAAAACACCACTTCGCGATATTCTCAACGACCAACCAGATCTGCGATGCGATCCAAAAACAGGCGATAAGGCGCGTTAGCAGCAGGGATTTAACACCTGCCTTTTACTGGTGCTAAGCAGGACGACAACCTGCAGTATGAAAGGGAGCCCAGCCCAGAGCCACATCTGAAGACCAACACATGTCATGGAGCTACTGATCATGCAGCTCGGAGACCCAAGAGGTCCACAACACCCACCGCCGCCATCCCCAGCACCCCCCCCCAAACTACCACAGAGGCAGCGCAGAACAAGACAGCTGACCTTCCGAAAACGGCATGGCCCCTCAGCCACACAATTGCAGAATGTGGGGAGAGGTGGGAACCAAGTATGTGTGAAGGAGGCAAGTCACCCATGAATAAGAATGTACACAACGCCAAGTGTGGCGGTGATGTGCTGGACAGACTTCAGTATGCAGAGCACAGACATGTCCATGTGGACATGTACTGCTGGTGTTTGTAGTGTTGTGGACAGTGGACGCAACCATGTTACCTCAGGCAGTGGGGAAGACCTCGGTCATGTAGCTGTGTCGTCCCCCCCTGCAAGCGTAAGCGCAGTGGGCTTGTCCAGCGTACGCCAGTCCAGCGTAGGAGAGTGAATAAATAGGCCGGGGCTCTGGGCGTGGTTCACTTCCGGGATAGGCAACGTGTCTGCCAGGGCGGCACCCCTCACCCTGCCACGAGTCCTCCGCCGTGACCGCCAGCCTCCTCAGCCGATCACTGGCTTCCGCGACACAGGCCCCCAGCGCTCCCAGCGGCACAGCACCGAGGAGTTATGTGTGTGCTGACTACTGCCTTCGGCCTACACTGCGGTCAGCAGGTCCCCCAATTCAAATTGAGTCTTGATTTATTTATGGTGCAGTCCAGTAGGCAACAGACATTGCTTCCAGTGCGGCCCGCACGGACGACGCATCATCGCAGGCTGCGCACCCGCTGAGCGCTTCAGGTGCCACTAACTCTGTGCAGCTCAAGTCAACGCCACATGGCTGTGGGCCCTTGCTGACCGCTGCCTCCGGCCTACACTGCGGTCAGCAGGGCTCACACATATCAAATCCAATCCTGACCTGCAAGTACACGCCATCATCGCTGGCTGCACACCCGCTGAGCGCTTCAGGTGCCACTAACTCTGTGCAGCTCAAGTCAACGCCACGTGGCTGTGGGCCCTTGCTGACCGCTACCTCCAGCCTACACTGCGGTCAGCAGGGCTCACACATATCAAATCCAATCCTGACCTGCAAGGACACGCCATCATCGCTGGCTGCACACCCGCTGAGTGCTTCAGGTGCCACTAACTCTGTGCAGCTCAAGTCAACGCCATGTGGCTGTGGGCCCTTGCTGACCGCTGCCTCCGGCCTACACTGCGGTCAGCAGGGCTCACACATATCAAATCCAATCCTGACCTGCAAGGACATGCCATCATCGCTGGCTGCACACCCGCCACCACCGCCAGGACCACCTCAGACCAACAACTGCCAGAGTCGGAGGAGTCTTACAGCCAGCCTATCAAAGTTGCTCACACCTGTCTTGGATGCCATCATCAGCTTGATACCCTGCTCAGCTCTTCAGGTGCCACTAACTCAGTGCACCACAAGGCATGGACCCTTTATGATTGAGTCTTGTGTGTGTGATGTCAGAGCTGGTGCCCCTACCTCAGTGCACCACAAGTCATGGACCCTTTATGATTGAGTCTTGTATGTGTGATCCGATGATCACTGTTCTAGTTGTTGCCAGCACCAACCACTCCCTGAGGGCTGGCTTACACTCACCCCACACCCATCCAGCACAGGCGTCACTGGACATGTGACCCTGGTAATAAAAAGGAGCCGGGCGCACATGCCCGTAGCTAGTTCCACTATCTATCTAAGTGTGTCCGTGTGGTCATTATGTATGCATGATGGCCCCGGGCCCTACCACATTACATTGTGCTGTGGACAGCGGACACAACCATGTCACCTCAGGCAGTGGGTAAGACCTTGGACACGTAGCTTTGTCGTCCCCCCCTGTAAGCGTTAGCGGAGTGGGCTGGGCCGGCGTACGCCACTCCAGCGTAGGGGTGTGAAGAATTTGCCCGGGGCTCTGGGCGTGGTTCAGTGCTGGCCTGGACAAGGAAGTGACTAATGCGTGTGTCTCTGTTGTAGTGTCGGCGCCACCCAGCCCGCAATCAACAATGTTGCAATGTAGCATGCACCCGGAGGGCGGGCTCGCACGAACGGAGAAATGAAGGAGCGCAAGACCGCTCGGGGTCTTGGCTCATACATGCCAAGTGTTGTGTGTATCTGTATTGCCCCAGCATGAGCCAAATGCCTAGCCTTAATCGCAGCACAAGTTCAGCCGGGCATGAACTCTACATCTGTGTCCGCCCTATCCTTACCATAGGTCTACACTCATGTGGCCGCCCACCTTCAACGGCTAACATCACAGTGTCGTTGTCAGGCTTGTGGACATGCGCAGACAGGCATGATAATGGTGTGCCGTAGGAGTGCAAGTGATGCAACCGCGCAGCGCACACAAGTAAATAGGCTCGGGGGAGGGAGGAGCAGCAGTGAGGCAACGTAACACACAGTGACGCCGCTCATTTGCCACATGCAAGACATGTCAAACATGAATCCCAAAGTCGCACACATCCCACCCCACCCCCAACAAGCCACATCACATTTCCTGAATGCAAGCAGATGACAAACTAACATTAGGGATGAAAGCTCCTTTGTCTGAACTATCAGGCGGAACCACATCTGCACCTCCGACCTCGGAATTGCATGTGCCCGGCACCCCTGACAGATACTATAGCAGCTGATGACGACTCCCACACTATGCACAGCCTGACGAAAGCCCAACGTATTCACACCCCACACACAGAAGTCCTTGCTCGAAGTTATCTTTCATGGAATGGCCTTCAAACTTACCCATCCATCCCACACCATCCCAGGCGTACAACCGTTTCACACTAAAACAACTCATTGATCCGAGCTGTGGCATTTCATCCACAGAACTGGCGTAGGTCAGAACAGTGCCGCTTCAACCAGAGCCACTAACGCAATGGCAGAACATCCCGGACACATGCACAACCCCTGTCACGTGGAACTGTACCGTGCATGTATGCTGCATTTACTGGGGGCACTGCCATTGGCAGTGCTGCGGATCAGTTACTGGCTAAGCTTCCGCCTTGCCATTGTCACCTGCGTTCAGCCTGTGTAGCATTGTCGATCGTGCATATTCAAGTGGTCCATGGATGTCTGCCTATCCAACAGGACGGTAGCTGAACTAGATTTTGACATGTGTGTGCGCCCCCTGTTGGCCCACGACCAGGAGTGTCACCGTGATACCCGTTTATGGGATGCCTTGATACTTGGCATACATGCTGGCAGCTGGACCTGGGAGATTGCACAACTCCTCGTGTGCAGTGACCACATTGAACTGCTCCCCTATTGGGCTGTAGTGCTAATTGGTGAAGGGGGGTGGACGCAGCACATCTGTCCGGACCTGCTAATGGATTGCCTCGCCGTCCTGTTTGATGAAGTTGACAACGACCTCATGTTGGAAATGATAGCCTACGAAGCTGCAATCGCTTTCATGGATGAGTAACTACGTACATGCAGTCACAACAGAATGGAACCCATTGAACATGTCCGAACACCTTGTTGCATCTTGGAGATCTTGTCACATATCCCACGACAACAGTGGACATGGCTGCATTCGCCTGGACTCCCAATACATGAGCGGACAACAAGGCGGGTTAACACACACCTGTGAAAGGTGAGGCACTCCCCCAGAGTGGACAGCGACGCTTGGCAACGTTCCTCATTCTGACATACTGCTGCATTGGTCTGCATGTTGTGGCACTTATCTTGCCCGTACTGACACGCATATGCTAATAAAGTCTACGCACCTTCACTTGTATTCAACTGTGATGAGTGTTGATTTGAATGACAATGTGTGTCTCACTGCCTATCTGGGTCACGGCCATACATGCGCATTGATAGCATTACCCAGGGAGTACCTTTTTGTGGAATCACTGTCCCTACGTTCATCCATACTTTCATACTTGATTGATCATAGCCATGACACATCTGTGTGAATTAGAATGTTTTATTCGCATTCAGTGGAGTGTTGAAGCTGGACCAGTACAGGGCCATGCAAACCCCACTTTACATTGTTGCCCCGTGGAGGGCCAGCCAGAGTCCTTTAGGGATTGACAAGTTCATCGGAAGAGGAAGACTTCAGTCCGCAGTGTGATTGCTGTGCCATTGTTAACCAAACAAAACATGGCAGTCCATGTCGAGGTCCAAGGTGAGTGTCGCTGAGTGTATCGGGGGACAGTGGAAGGTGTTATTCCAGGGCATGATGCAGAGGGCAGAACCAAGCTGAAACAGGCCATATGGCGTAGATGAATGCTACCACTTCATTCTAACCACAAAGCCAAATTCATCATCATCTTCGTCCTCTGATATGTCAGGTGCCTCACATGTGGGTGTTGGTGTTTAGTCTGCATCACTGTGTGGCACTGACACTTCAGGGGGCGGAGATGTGGATGGAGTAGTAGCAGCAGCATTCATCTTCGCCAGGCCTTGTGGTGGCAATGCCATGACGAGGATCTGCAGAGCATGGAAGATCACAGCTACATCTCGCTGGTGTGCAGCCGTGGCAAACATTCTTTCTGCCTGCATCCGCTCCAAGCTCTCCATCATTCTCCTTATGTGTCCCAACTCCCGGCTGACATCGCTGGAGCCACTCTGACTAGACAGTTGTTCTTGGCTCAGAGGCATGACTCCAGCGATGTCAGCCATGGATTGTTGGTGAGCATGGAGCGGACAGTGGGTGTCCGTTAGGGACTGTAAGTCGTCCCTGATGGGACTTAGACACCCACGTATGGCATCTAGTTTGGCTGCCATGAGGTCGAACCCCACCCGCAGCTGATCAGCCATCTTCTCCTGGCACCCTAACACACGGCGTTGGAATGCCATGTGTTGGTCGTGGGGGTCCTGGGAGACAGCCGTGGTGGTGGGTGCTTCCTGCTGTGTGGTCTGTGCATGGGGTGGGTTCTCCTCGATGCAGCTGGGCTGCCCTGCTCCTGGAGGTGGGGTGCCGAAGCTGTCCATGAGCTGTTGGAGGGCATCAGTGTCGATGTTGGGGAGGTCCTCTTCATCATCAGTGCTGAGTTGTTGGGTCTGCTCTGCAGGAGGTGTTGATTCTCCCTCTGCAATGTGAAGGGGAGATGCAGATTGACATTGTGTTCACATGTATGTTCACGCATTGTACAAGTTTACTAACAGACTGCATGACAATGTACATTGTGACTGTTTGTGAGGAGATGCCTATTTGATGCGGGACAGTTGACATTTCTACACCATCAGGGATGTGAGGTTGTACTTGTACATTATCATCTCACAGTTTCCTGCTATGCCAAATGTGAATGGCCATTTTCTACACACAAGCGGCAGCAGTTGTGTCCTCTGTTCTGTTGTGAAAGTGTTGCAGTTTGTACCACATTGTTGTCAATGTTGAGGTGCTCTGATTCTTATGTGTGTGTGCTGCATTGTGGGTGTGTTGCCCCTTCAGATCTGATTTGGCTGGCCCTTATCCCTTTCAGGCGGTGTGCCTTTCACTTCTGTGCTTATACAGTGCTGAGATGTTGCAGACTTGGGTAAATTGGGCTCTTGGTCGGAGTTGTGACCCTTGGGCATGGTTTGTCTGCAGATGTGCTATACTTAATTGTGCATGTGTGCCATTGTGCCCATCTCCCCCGTCCCCCCAGTCCCTGGTCATTACTCACCCTGTTGTTGTTGGCTCAGGTCATGTTGTGCAGTGTCCGGTCCCCCAACTCCTGCCACCGTCTCCCCAATGATGACTCGTGTCACCATTTCCTCCATCTCATCCAGCTCCTGGTGTGTCGCTGGACTCCCACCTCCAGTCTGCATTGCTGTTTTCAGGTTGGCTGCGAGTTTCAGCTTGGTTTTGCGCTTCACATCAGTCCAGCGCTTCTTGCAGTCGTCCAATTCCCTTCTCTTCACTCCGACTGCATTCACCTTGGCCAAGATGGACTTCCATATTGTATCTTTAGTTGCCAATGACACAGTGGAGGTGATGAACAGTTGGTGGTGGTGTTCTGTCACCTCCGTATTGAGGATCTGGTTTTCCTGCGTACTGACTGACTGACTGAATTATTTGTTAAGCGCACTATTGCCGAGGCGTCTTGGCGCTGGGGTGTGAAAGGGGTGGGAAGGCCATACCATTCTAGGATTTATCAAATAGCCAGGTTTTTAAAGCCTTCCTAAACAGAATCCTATTGGATTGCTGTCGCATCTGGGTAGGAAGGGAATTCCAAAGCTTAGCGGCTTGGAATGAGAAACCCTTTCCTCCCCATCTGACTCTTTTCGTCCTGGGGAGACATGCCAACCCTAAGTTGCATGACCTGAGTGCCCGCGTTGGCATGTATCGAGGAAAGAGGAGTCCAATATCAATTGCTCCTCCTCCATAAAAGGCTTTGTGTACTAAACACAAGGCCTTGAAATCTACTCTTCGTCGAACTGGTAGCCAGTGTAGGTCCCTAATGGCCTTTGATGTAGGGTGGTGCTTAGGGAGACCACACAGTACCCTTGCGGCAGCATTCTGCAGTGATTGGAGTTTGGAGAATTGTCTCGCACCCGCTCCCAAGTACAGAGCATTACAATAATCTACTCTGGATAGGATCAAGGCTCCTACAACTGTCTTCCTTAAAGAGAATGGTATAAACGGGAGTATTTTCCTCAGAACCTTGATCGTAAAGAAGCAATTTGAAGTAACTTGGTTGATTTGGGGACCATATGATAGATCTTTATCTATCAAAAAGCCAAGGTTCCTTGCCTTAAGCACCGGGATTGGACAGGTGCCTGCTTCTGGAGGCCACCATAGATCATTCCAGATGGAAGGTTTTTGACCAAACTCAACCACTTCCGTTTTCTCTGTATTAAGTTTTAAAAAATTGGTGCTCATCCAGGCCATTACTCCAGTAAGACAGTTACGGAATCGTTCTGCCGTAATTTCAACGCTGTGCGTGAGTGACACAACTAACTGTGTGTCATCAGCATACGAAACTAACATCAGGCCATGATCTTTTATGAGATTCGCTAATGGCATGACATATAAATTAAACAGCGTGGGAGACAACGCTGATCCCTGGGGGACTCCACAAGGGAGGTAATACTCCTCTGAATGGAGACCGTTCCAGTGTATTTGTTGCACCCTAGAGGCTAAGAAAGACGAGAGCAGGGTTAGTGCCATATCATTGATCCTGACTGTTTCCAGTCGGTGCAGTAACACCCCATGATTTACAGTGTCAAACGCCGCCGTTAGGTCGAGTAGGATCAGGACGGCTCTCCCACCTGAATCCATCACCTTACGGATCTCTTCTGTGGCGTACTGAAACGCGGGTTCCTCTTCTTCTTCTCCTTGCCCTTCCCTGACCCCGAGGTCCCATGCTGGTCCTCCGTGGGGCTTGTGGGGTTCTGGTTGTCCTCTGTACTTGCTCCGGCTACCTCCATGGTGCTTCGCAGATGTTTGTGTTTTGTTTGTGTTTTTTGTTGCCGCTTTTATAGTGGTTTTTCCCGCCTGACTTGTGGGACTTGCAGGCCTGGCGCTGCTTATCGCTGAATTTTTTATCGCAGTTGGGCCCATCGCAACTTTTTTCACGTTAGGGTTTAGATTTTTATCGCCGTCCCGGTAATTTTATCGCGGACATTTGACGCGTTATCGGGAAACTATCGCATTTTACCGCCGTGTTGAGAATACGACGTTAACACTGAGTTATTTTCCCGCGATAGACGGCGATATGAAAAATTGCGCTAACCTATTTTGGCGATGATTATCGCACGTTCTTGAGAATATCCCCCTCAGAGTGTACCTACAATTTATGAGTTATTAATTGGTCCCAAGACTAACGGCTGTTTATTACAGTTGGTGGAACCCAGTTAGAACAAGAACGTTAGATTTAAGGTACTGGGGGCTTCCCATAAAAATTGGGAGGTCCTTTAGTAGAAATTTGGCTTGGGGAGATTGAACTAGTATCCCCAGTACAGCAGACCCCTTTGTTGCCTGAGATATTCCAGGATCCCTGCTTGTTAAGATGGGAGAGACAAGAGGCGTGGTCTGATGCTGAAAGAAGATGGCGGCTGGCTAGCGGTGCTCCACGGCGGTTACCGAGGGACGACACTCTCGCACTCAGACGCGGCATCCTACCACCGTCATATCGTAGATTTCTTTATTTGGAAAATGCGCTGACACTTCCTTCGTGCCACTGCATGCCCCGGTAAGCGGTTAATACTGCAGCCTAATTTTTCCTATCGGCAGCGCATCGCCCTGCCTGGATTCGCGCCTGCCATTACACATAATATGCGCTTTCCATAACGCGCGAATGGCAACGCTGCAGTCTTTTTGTCTGCCTAAATCCTTCTGGAATTTATTGCACAGTTACACAAATATTTAATCTATGCTACTCAGAGAGCCATTCCACAAACGTATTCATGCTGCCTAATTGACCTCACAAAATTGGCTCTGTTCTATTTAGTCTACTATAATGCTGCCTTCTTGCATGTCCCAAAAAAGGTAATGGCAGAAGCAAGCAGTCAAACTGAATTTAACTAACTCCTATCACACAGCTTCATTTTTACTATCGGCGGCACTTCTCCCTGACTGGATTCGCGCCCACCATTATACATAACATGCGCTTTCCATAACGTGCGTCTAGCAGCGCTGCAGTCTTTTTGTCTACCTAAATCTTTGTGGAATTGTTTTGGACATTGTTTTTTCACAGTCAATTTCTCCTTTTTGGTCTACAATGCCCTTTTCACAAGCCTTCTCAGCATTATGTGGACTTTTTCAGTTTTTCTGCCTACACATATTAGTCATTACTAATATATCATCCCTTTCACTATATTTTTAATTATGTTGCGTATGGATGTCAAATATTGTCCTGCAGTAATATACTATTGACTGTCTTTGACTGATTTTTCCCCTGTTCTCTATCTGTGCCTAATTTTTTTCTAACTGGTCATTCATGTATATGGGGAGAACCAGGCCTACCAGAGGGAGCATTTCCAATCCACCGTTATGTACTAAATCCCCCGTTTTATCAACTTCTAACCCTTTTTCCATACTACAGTGCGATATGGAGGTTGCGGATCATACTGCTTCGCATTCAGCCTCTGGGGTTTATGCACCAAATGCAACAAATGCACCTCTTCCAATTACTAAGTCTTCCACTAAGCTGGTTCTTCCTTCCTCATCATCAGCTTCAACGAAGAGAATTAAAAAAGACCCTCCCTTGCCTGCTAAATCTCCCCCACCAATATCTATGGAGTTGCTTTTGGAAGAAATATGAGCCCTTAAGCCTTATGTGGAAGAAACAAATAAATGCATTCTGAGGCTGGATGATAAATGGTCTGCCATTGACAATAAAGTAACTCTACTGGAACGGCAAGTGGAATCTCTACAAACTACTTCTCAACAAATTATTCCTTTGCAGGTGGAAATCTCTCAACTTCAAAAACAGGTGGAGAACCTGGAAAACCGTAGTAGGCGCAACAATCTCTGTATTTATAATCTATCCGAAAAACTTGAAGGATCCAACCCTATTGCCTTTTTTCAAACTTTTCTTCCGCAGATTCTTGACTTACCAGAAACTCCACAATTGAATATACAAAGGGCACATAGACTTGGTAATATCTCAGGTTCTTCATCATCATCGCATAAACCTAGAGGTGTAATCATTTACTTTTTGGAATATACTGATTTGTTAAAAGTCCTCCAAGCAGTTAAATTCAAACGACATATCTCTTGGCAAAGTTCTCCATTGTTTTTCTCTCAAGACTATGTTAAAGCTATGGCAGATGAGAGGAAAAGTTTTCTGGCCATGCATCCAGCGTTACGAAATCTTAATGCTAGATTTCGATTAATACATCCATGCCTCTTTAAGGTGACTTATAAAAACAAAACCACTACATATGAAGATCTTATTTTACTGCAGGGATTTTTAGACAATTGCAAAGAAGAAGAGATGGAAATTGCAAGATTGTCTTCTACTTGACATATTTTGTTTATGCTACTCACTGTTGTTGGCAATTGTTTGAAGTAATGTTCTGAATAACATGTATGTTCTCTCTTTTTTATGCTTCCTTGCTGGGTGCTGTTTCTCCTGTTTCACCCATGGTCTTTTATCATCCATTTGGATGTTTTTGTCAAGACTAGCATTGAATTACACTGGGTACACGACTTTCAAACCTCTTGGTCTGTTACATTTTGGGACAAACTGTGGTTAAAACTTCGTAAGACTTCAAGATCAGCCAGCACAACTCAAACCCTTTTCTTCTTATATAATAGACTCATGATCACGCCCACTACTTTTTATAAATTCAATTCAGATGTTTTACCCCATTGTTGGTCATGTGATGATACTAATGCTGATTTATTTCATATTCTTTTTTCATGCCCTTTCACACACCAATTTTGGTTGAAGGTATGGTCTCAAATTAATACTATTTTTAGCACACATTTCTCTTTTTCTCCTATACATATTTTTCGAGGTACTCTCTCCGATCATTGGCACTCCCTTACTTCCAACACCACAAAAGTAGGCTTATTAATTGCAGTTGTCTTTCAGCAAATCACTAAACATTGGAAACAATCCTCACAGTTTTCTTTTCTAGCTTGGTGGTATAGTGTATGCTATAGTCATCGATTAGATCATGCATACGTCTCCCCCTTATCCCTTCTTATTAATAGAGAACATATATGGTCACTGATAACTATCTTCTTGGTCACTTGTGCTCATAATTTTGCTCATCACCAGCCATTATTAGAAGAAGTTCCCAAACCACCTTGAATTGTTTTATTTCTCTTACTTCTGCTTCTATACTCATTTTTATGATCTTTTATCACAGTTACTATGTATATAGCTTGATTTTTTAATATGCTCTATATTTGCTCTCCTTGCCTCTGTGTTTTACTTTATAGTCCTATTTAATTCTTGCTCTCGTCCCTATCCCTTTAGTTATATTCTAACCTTTTTCATATATGCAACGATTTGATTACATTGACATTACTGTATGTTGATTATCCCTTTGTAATTTGAACTCTTGAATTTTCAAAGCAAATGTATACAATTGTTGCAATTTTTCCTTAATAAATTTCTTTCTTCAAACTCAAAAACAAAAAAGATGGGAGAGACAAGGTTTGTTTAAATTGGTAGATTTCTTTCTGGATCAGAGATTAGCATTATTCGAGTAGCTTCAGGATAGGTTTCACTGAGCCATTGGGAATTTTTTAAATATCTACAAATTCGTGATTTTATGCATAAGAGAACAGGGGGGGGGCAGTGGGGTTCAAAAGGGTCCCACTTCTGGACTTGCTATCAGAGGAAGGGAAAACCTCTATTTGCTTAATATATGTTAAATTATGTGATGCGGCACCCGATTATCTAGAGAAATATAATGACAAATGGCAGCAAAAATTTGGATCTGATGATCTTCGTTTTTATGAATCTCTTGAACTGAGCTGTAGTGTCTTACGTTCCACTGGGCTTCAGGTGCAGTATTATAAAACTATCTTTGATTTGTATTTTACACCTGCAAAGATTGGAAAGTGGGGCGGGGCAGATGGGGTAAGTTGTCCACGGTACCGGGCACCGGCCACAGATCTGATTCATATGTTCAGTACATGCCCACAGCTTAAATTGCTCAGGTTACAGATCTCTAGGCGGCCGATTCACAGAACTAATCTGAGACAAAATCCTAAACTTACTACTTTTGGTATTCACAGAAGGCATTTAGCAGTAGTAAAGTTAGGATTCCTAACTTTACTATTACTAAACTGAGACAAAATCCTAACTTTACGACTTTCGGTATTCACAAAAGGGATTTAGTAGTAGTAAAGTTAGGATTCCTAACTTTACTACTACTAAAAGCCTTTTGTGAATACCGAAAGTCGTAAAGTTAGGATTTTGTCTCAGTTTAGTAGTAGTAAAGTTAGGAATCCTAACTTTACTACTACTAAATGCCTTCTGTGAATACCAAAAGTAGTAAGTTTAGGATTTTGTCTTAGATTACTTTTGTGAATTGGGCCCTAGGTTTTTGGGAGAAATTGCTTACATTAGGCTGATTTAACTCCTTGAATGAAGCTATTTGTGATGGATGGGACATTGGAGGTATCTGGGAAAGGACCACTTATATTTATTGCTATGGCAGTATGTCAAATTTGCATTGCCTCAGCATGGTTGGACCCACAGGGACCATCCTTCTTACAATGGCAAGGCAGATTTCTCTCAACTTTTAATCTAGAAATCGCCCTATATGAGCGTAAAGGAAAGAGAGTTAGGCGGAAGGGTAGAAAGATCTGGGGGGCTTTGGCTGAATGGCTTAATTCCTGGCAGGAAAGCAGGGTATTAGATGGTTAAGCCAAGGAAGGGTTCTGAAGCTGTGGTGTTGGAAGGTTTTTTAAATGGAAATATTGACATGGATAAAATATGTTGCCTCTTAAGAATTTGCACCTTATTCTGTTGCGGGATTGCACGCTGATTTAAATTTATGTACCGTCTGTCTTTTACCAATATTATGATCTTAGAGGATGATGATATATTATGGACTGTAATGTTAACATATTTATTGTGGCTGTTGGGTTTTATTTCTCTGTACACCTTCCCGGATTATGTAATTTGTTGTATATGAAAAAGCAATAATGAAAATTAAAAAAAAAAATTAAAAAGAAGAGAGAAGGGCTAGAATCACTGTGTCCACATCAATTTGCTTTCAAACATGTACTGATGTATGCTAAAACTTAATCAATATATTATAAGAATATTGTAGGAGCCACCAGATATTATTTGGAATTTTAAAAGAACTACCTGTCCTTAGAATTGTGGCACAATTCATTCCTTGTGCTAGGAGGGCAGTGCATTCTTGATTTTCACAAAGTGTACTAAATGTTGTCTACATTTTCCAACAGATCCCTGTAGTGCCTGTAGAAGCAACACCCCAAGACCATCTGGGTCGAGAGCAGAGGTGGCCTTAAAAATCTCCTTAGTGGGCTCAAACCTCTCAATGTTTAAACATACTATGCGGTAGTCCTTCCTTAAGATTGATGAAGCCTTGCTTGATGACCCCAGAACATTTGAGTTTACTGGCAGCTCTGAGGCCTCTTTAGAAGCAATCATGGCTTATTCTTTGGTCCTGTATGCGACAATGTGGCACACAATGTGGCATGGCTGGTGGTCCAGCCATGTTTGAAAGCATGTGCTGCTCAATGTTTCTTTTCTGGACAAATAGCTTTATGATGCACGTAGTCATAGCATTCCTTAGGCCATTCCTCCTTGTCAACCAGCTCAGATCTGCCTCTGGCCATGGATTTTATATAACTAGCATCTGTAAGCAAGACGTGAGCCTTCTTATGGGACCGAGTGTTCAGGCCTGAAATTTAACTTAAGTGTTCATTTGGCAGTTTAGTTGTATCATGCTGCCAGCACACAAACTTCTTGCTTTGTAATGGATGTAACACGTGCTAGGGATAAGGAAGGAATGTGCATTCATGTACTAGACCATTTAGTTTACTATCAATATATACCAGATTATTGCTTCCTGGAAGTGCAGGGGGGCTTTTTCCACATTCTCATTCAGTTATTTTCTCCCTTTTTGCAGCCTCGCAACAGACAACTCTGTTGCAGCACAAGCGTGGTAAACATTTCTACACACTTACTCTCCTTACTACTTTAACTGTACTGGACGCTTTACGATTAGACAATCTTCTGCATTTCCATTTACTAAAGAGGCAATGATCCTCTGATGAATCTTTCTCCGCCGATAAGAGGGTGGAAACTAGAGTGACCGAACGCCATGTTAGCTTTCCAATGAGGACCATAAATTGACAGCTAACATACAAATTTGAAATCAGGTTTGAGTGCACCATTGTCAAAACCGTGCTGCAGAAATAAAGAATTTGCAATGGGATGACCCAGACTCCTAAAGAAGTTAAGTCGGACTAGAATTAAACAAACCAACAGTTCTGCTACGGCCACACAGAATAAAAGAAGCAGAACTTAATATTCTGTAAAAGCTTACTGATTCTCCCTACAGTGCATTTATGTCATTAGAAAATAGCCCAGTTTCAATGAAAGAACCAACAAGACTCAATAATAGACTCAGGCAGATATTAAATTAATTTGGTTACTGTATTTAGAGATTCGAAATTCATGGCAATAAGCAGTTTTTTAAGAAATTCGGTTAAAATTATCACAGCTTGCAATATAATGCCAAATATTTAGGCCAAGCTTCAAAGAATGATTGTCACATAAATCAATTTACAGAGCTACAGAGTGCCACTACCATCAAAGGCAGAAGGATACAGCTCATGATCCTAAAGGTTCAGATTTAAAGTCCACTAAGGGCGAGGCCATTAGTATGGGACAAAATAAATAAGGAAAATGAAATGGTTGGTATAGAAGGGTTTCAATCAAGAAGTCTCCCTACTCCGACAAGACCTCCGAAAGGCAGTGGACCGTATAACAGAGGCCGAAAACAGGGTGTCGACTGTGGAAGACTCTGTGGCGTAGCTTCAGCAGAAAGTTAACAAACTGACAGTGGTCACGCAAGAACTAGTGGCGCGTGTGGAGGATGCAGACCCGGGTGGGAGGTATACCATAGTGACAGGGCTACTGCACGGGGAGTTGCTGAAGATAGGTAGTGTGTATCCATCCCCCCCCAGCCCAACATTTGTTGACAGGATCATACGGCTTTGGGGGGAGCTCCTGGTCAGGCTATCAGTGATGGGGGGGATTAGAATGATGTGATGGCACTGGGGGAGGACAGATGGCGTACGACCAGCCCTGTTCAGACCTCCTGCTATTCCAAGCTGCACCTCCTGGCATCCTCCTTGGGGTGGATGGATGCATGGAGTGCCTATCATCCTGCAGAGCCTGGCTACACCTTCTTCTCAGTGGTTCATCTGTCTTTCTCTAGATTGGACTATCTCTTTCTTCCCGGCTCCTGCATTAACCGAGTCGTGGCTGTGAAGACCCTACCACACGGACTGTCACATTATTCCCCTGTGGCCCTCACGCTGCACATTGGTCTCCATAGGCCCCCGTTCCGATGGTGTATGTCACCCTGGCAGTTAAAGAACCCGACGTATAGGTCGGCACTGCACCAGTCACTCACTGACTACCTTTCCTTTAACAAGGATAAGGCTCTCTCTGGTGTGGTTTTATGGGAAGCTATGAAACCCACACTATGTGGGTCAGACATTAGTTTTAGTGCGGGGGAGCGGTGTTGTAAACCTGAAAAAGTGGTGGAGTTGGAAACCCAGTTACAGGCCCTGAAAGACGAGGTCAGGGGAGGTGGAGGGGCGCAGGCCCGGTGCAGGCTACAGTCCCAGCAGTTGCTTCTAGATGAGGCTCGGATGGCTTGGCAGGTGGCGCAAAATCGGATATACCAATGGGGTGATAAATCTAGCAAAATGCTCCACCGCATATGTCAGATCGCACAGAGGTCAGCACCGGTACCGGTGCTCTGTGATGCGACAGGCAAGCTGCGTTCTGGTCCTCGGGAGGTAGCACAGGCATTTGCAGAATACTATGGGACCCTTTATGCTCGACGAGAAGTCCTGACCCTTGACCAAATTGTTGATTTTGTATGCACCATGCCTCCCAGGTCTGTGTCAGACTCAGTGCGCAAGCAACTTGATGAACCGATCACTGTAGAGGAACTGATAGGGGTGCTGGCGAGTCTTCGCCTGTGTCGAGCTCCTGGGCCGAAAAGGTTTCCATGCGAATTCTTGAAGGCCCACATGCCCCAGTTAGGGACGCACTTGCTGAAGGCACTACAAGAGGCCGTTGACCTGTCAATCCTTCTGCCTGATTGGCGACATGCAGAAATAGTGGTCTTCCAAAGACCAGGTCGCCCCTGAGGACCCATCTTCGTATCGACCAATCTCATTATTGAATGTTGAAGTGAAACTGTTAGGCAAAGTTCTGGCCGATCACCTTCTACAACATATAACGGACCTGGTTCACCCAGATCGGCCCGGCTTTATGCCACGATGGTCCACCCATCATAATATTAGACGGGTCCATAGTGCATTGGCCTGGGCGTCGGACCTGGGGAAACCAGCGGCCCTCCTCTTAGCCGACATGGACAAAGCCTTCAACTCGATCAGCTGGGAATACATCTTCACCCTTCTACAGGCCCTCAACCTTGGTCCACTCTTCCTCACCTATATTTGTCTATTATACATGGATTTGTCAGCATCTGGCGGACGAGATATCTGATTTGTTTCCCGTAAGAAGCACCCGGCAGGGGTACCCGCTGTCCCCCTTATTATTTGCGCTTGCTATCAAGCCACTGACAGCATGGGTGAGGTGTGACCCCCTGGTGCCTGGGTTTGACTGGACAGCTGAGATATCTGACAGAATAGCCCAATACGCGGACGACGTTCTGTTTTTTCTTACAGACACCACGTTCTCTGGTCCACGGATTCTGCAGATCCTGCAGGCCTTCAGGGAGACGTCAGGGCTGTATATGAACCCAACAAAGTCGATAATATTTCCGGTTTGCGGTATACGAGGGAGTTTGGCATGGGCCTCATAGGTGACCTGGACTGTCAAGGGCTTTCAATATCTGGGGGTCTATGTCTCCCCAAACCCGATTATCTTGTGGCAGCACAATATTAATCCTTTGCTCTCTTGCGTTCGAGACGAAGTGAAAACTTGGTCCCCCCTGCCCTTGTCGCTGCTGGGTCGGTCCACCATCTTCAAAATGGTGTCCTTACCACGACTGCTGTATAAGCTGAAAAATTACCCATATAACATCCCAGCCTCGTGGTTCCGATAAGTGAATGCAGTCCACGACCACTTCCTGTGGGGAGGCAATGCGATCCGCGTGGCTCTCCGTACCTGTGTCCAATCTACCTTCTGTGGAGGGATTTCAGTGGCAGATGTTCATTCCTACTATACCGCTTCTCTTCCCCTTACTATCAACGCGTGGTGGTACAGTGATCAGGCTGATCCCACATATGCAGTAGAGAGATGGGCAATGGGTGCCCGGTCAGTCCTGGATTTATTTTATAGTCGGGCGGGAATGGAGCACCTGTCTTCGGCCACCAGGGCGGAAGCAGACTATTCGTCGCATGGGCTTGGGGGGGTAGATTGACAAGGGAGACCCCGTTGTGGCACGGGACTGTCCTGCATCAAGTGGTCGGGTTACTGGGGTTCCGAGGATGGGCTCTCATAGTCCTATCCACTTTGGGAGACATTATGCAAGGCACAGTATTGAAGTCTTTCCAATGCCTGCAAGAGGAATACCAGCTACATCGTAGTCAGTTCAACAAGTACCTACAGTTCAGGCATGCCTTGGCTCCCTATATTCAGGATCTAGCGAACCTGCTGGAGTTTAACAAGATTCGACAACTATACCAGACCTTAGTAACACACAGCCCTACTACTTTACCGATGCTGCGGGTGTCTTGGGAGGGAGATATCGAGGACCTAAATGATGATGACTGT
The DNA here is from genome assembly GCA_963921515.1 of Calotriton arnoldi. NCBI lineage: Eukaryota > Metazoa > Chordata > Amphibia > Caudata > Salamandridae > Calotriton > Calotriton arnoldi. Next base: position 1,182,704 of record CAWUFW010006034.1, on the reverse strand, counting down.
GCTGAGGCCCTGGCAGCCCCCCAGGGATCCGCAATTTTGTCACGCTATCGCTTAATCCAGTTCAAATATCTACATAGGGCCTACTACACTAGACACCGCTTGTGGCGGATGGGATGATACCCCCCGCATGCCTCCGTTGTGACGCCGTAGAGGGTACCCTTTTGCACACAAAGTGGAGCTGCACGGCATTACAGCCGTTTTGGCTCAGGGTGATCTCTTGCTTGGCCAGAGTATTAGCTTGGGAGATCCCTCTCAAGCCTACACTGGTCCTCCTTCATAGCATGGAAGAGATCGGAGGGAATTGATACAAACAGCATCTCTTGTTTCTCGGGCTAACGTTGGCCAAGCGTGACATCACCCAGCACTGGATGGCGGTGTCCCTGCCCTAGGTGGGGGGTAGGAAGGCAGCCATGGGACAGAGGTTGCGGTCTTCCAGAAAAGGGGCTGTCCCCAGAAACATGGGGAAATTTGAAGGAGATGGGTGGATTACTGCGATATTCGGCAACCCCTCGCTCGATCTGCCAAAGCTATTATCGCGGGGGAGATGTAGTTGTATGGCTCTGGGAGATAGTAGAAGACCCACATCGAGGTATATAAGAAGCCATGGGTATCATTACTGACAATTACTGACCAGGGTTCAGGGGGTGGTTTTCTGTCTGTGCATGTTTTGTGGGGGTTATGTTACATTGGCATCATTGAGGCCTGCTGTGTTGCTGCTAAGACATTTATGCGACGGCCTTTCAGGCCTTGATGTGCTCAAAACTTCAATAACATTTCAATAAAATTTGTTTTTAAAAAATAGATCGACCCTCTCACAGGGAGAAAAGAAAAAGTATGGTGATGCCCCTCCTTTGGGGTTTCTTCTTTTATAAAATCTCTGTAAGAGTCCTAATAATGTAGCATCACACCACTGTTGGAAGATTGTCATGTGCTCAGATTCACATACTGTCATCTAGGACATTTGCAACTACAAAATGGTTTCCCATGCTACTCATGAGAAACAAGATATATAAAGTCCACATAGGTCCTAAAAACGGTGAAAAAGAATACAATGTATCAGTTTGTAGTAACAGCTGAAATCCTTTTCCCACAGGAACAATTCACTGTGAACGTTGAGGAAACATTTAGGACAGTTGAATGTTACACGTACTGAACAAATAAGGCAACATTTTACTAGATGCAAAATAATCCATTGTAGTAGGCCAAGGAATAAGTCAGCATTAGAGAAAGAGCACATTTGAAAAAGACCTTACATTGGCATAACAACTTTAAATGAAATAAACTCTAAACCTATATAAAATATAATAAAATCATTTCATATTAAAATAAAGTAGAACTTTCATCAAGTATTATCACATGAAAATTACTAAGGTTAAATATAGCATACTATCACAATTTTTCTCAACTTTCACATGAGTACATCATTTTCTAAGTTCTTATTACAAAAATCATTTTTAACTTTTAGAAACTATTGAATCTCTAGTATTATCAGTTTACATTTCAAGTTCCTAACTAGTATTTTTACTGTTTTGCACCGACTTTTCTACTTGTTGCAGTCTAATGGAAAGCAATAAAAACACTAGGTCACTATATTAATAGCACATTATTTCATCCGCAAACGCCAATAAACAACATTTTCATAAGTATTCTCATTAGTGCAACTCATTTATATGTATTAGTATTGCTTTGTATATATGTTTCTTTCTCTTTCATTTCAAAGCACGCTTTTACAGTGCTTCTACTACACTTGTCTCAGTTTTGTGCGTTACTGTTTCTATTGTGTGCAAGGTACGCTTTCAGCTTTTCAGGTCTAAAATCGGTAAGTGTGTCGTGTATTATGATTTTTTAAATCTTGCATCATCAGCTCCAGCTGTCTGTCGGGGGCAGAACGGTATGCAATACTCCACAGAGCTAATCCTTGCTCAAGACTGGATGGCTTGCACGTATTTGTAGATTTCCTCCCATTGATGAGCTTTTTGGGTTTCGCTGTCAGTCATTCATCCTACTCTGAATGCAGCATTGCAAACTGAGTCTTGTTTAAACAACACCATTTTGCTGCCTTTACGTGCCAATTAGTGGTCACTAGAAAAACTGCAGCAGAAATGTAAAAGATCCAACATCAGTCATGATAGACATTGATGACTAATTTAAACAAACATTGACAATTCCAATCAGTCAGATTTATTAAATTTGAGAGCAGAGTTATCGAGGTTACAATCGAAGCTTCAATACAAAACATGTGGTGCCTTTTATTTATTTAAAGAGTTTTGTAACATGCTGACATATTTTCTCCATACTTTCACTTTGGAGTGTTGGTAGCATTGTGATAAAATACAATACATTTAATGAGAGATGTGAAGGGTAGTTACCATCAAACTGAATGCAAGGTGTTCCTATAATTTATTATTACATTTCTGCCTTTGAGATTGTGCTTAATTTACAGCATATATTTAAGTAGATTTTTCAGGATTTTTCCAAACTGCAGGTAATCTGGTTCTGCCTTGAGAGTCAGATTCATCTTCACCTAGAGTTTTGAACCTAGAAATCTCAGGCATCTTCCTGAGAACTCCTCAAATAAAAAGATAGGGCAGGCCTATCTTTTTATGTGCTGAGTTCTCTGCCCGATTGCGGAGTCTCTGCACTCGTAAACTTACTATTAAATTGCAGTTTTGTGAATACTGAAAAAGTATATACTTACACAAACCTGTAAGTTAACCTTTGTGAATCAGACCCCCAGTGTTTTCTTCCTTTCAAGATTTTGTAAGATGCAAAGAAGAGCACTTGCTCACAGAATAATGCAAATAGTCAGATAGTTGACTACAAGGAGGAAGGGACTGGGGTCCTGCCACTGTCTGAAACAAGGGAAAACCTTACAAACCTTCCTTCTCATTCATACTTAAAATGATGCTTTATTTTTTATACAAGAGGGTCAAGAGGAGAAGGCTATAGGTCACCAACGTAAAACTTGAAAAGAGAATTCCAGACACCCGCTATGTGAAAGCTCATGACTAATATACAGCTGCCACACTTTTATCAACTACTTTAATCTCATAAAAGAGGTCAGTAAACTTTTATACATACAGCATCTGCTTTTAAAAAAAATCACCACCTTTTATTACTATAATATTAAAAGCAGGAAGGCATTGCTGTAAATTCAAAATGGCTTGACAAATCTTACAGTTCAGTATGACTAACTTTGTTACCAAATAGTGTGTGCATCACATTTTATACAAACCTGTTACTATTTAATAAAGCTGAACAAAACAACAGCAACAAAAAGGGAAGCCTTCCATGGAATGGTAAACTGTGAATTATTTTATTTCTGAACTTGTCTCTTAAGACGGATCAACCTAGTTAAAATGATCACAAACAGGATCTCTACATTTTCTGACTGCTGTAATTGCCCTCAGTTAAACATTGATCCCTGAGATCTATCATCTCTAAATGTGAAGTATGAGCTATGTCTGAGTAGACGGTTTCTTAAAGTAAAACTTTCCCATATTTGTTACTAACATCTAATGTTACAACTTCTGGATGACTTCATCAATCTTCATGCCCTTTGCCTTGGGAAACGTTTTGATACTTAAAATGTGTGGAACAAACATAAATGTTTTCAAATGTAAATGTTTATTCGTCCATGCAAATACCAGGTTGTAATTCTGGAATTACTCTTCTAATCTCATTTCAATTTAGCACGGTATTTATCCAGATAATGTCTGTGTCAAATGTCATGCAGAGCAGTTCATTATTTTATAGTTCTTGTTTTATCAGGATTTTTTGTAGATCCTGTATCTCATATAAACATACTTTAATACACTGATGCACAACATCAATTTGATACCATTTAGCCCAATTTAGTTTTATAGATAATATTTCTAAAGCATGCAGAAGCTATTAAAATGGCCTTAAGGCACATTAAAATGTCCTAAGGACTGAAATCCTATACAGTTTTGTGCTAACATATATAAAATTAGAAATGTTTTACAAAAACTTCTTTTACAAATGGACCATTTATTGGGAATGTGCATGCAGGAGAAGCTGGTCCTCCATTTTCAGATTATTCCCCCATGTGCGCTTGATACTCCAAAGATGAAAAAGAACTACGGAGGAGTAAATATACATGTGAAACAGGGCAGTGGCATCTCTAAAGGGGTCCAGATAGACCCTGTGCCCCAAGTCTATTTGTGCTCTACCACGACAGCTGCTCAATCTATCAGAAGGCGACACAGAAAAAACAAAGACACTGCACTTTGCCACACATTCATTTTCCCAACCGCCTTTCATTACAAAGCAATGTTGTTTGCTGAAAATGTTTAAAATTGACTTAGTATGCATGTGTGCATATATCTATATATAGATATCAGAAGAAATCCTAGCCCACCATGCTCCGGTGAGACAAACAAGGGACGGACCACCAGACGATGAGATTTCAAATTCAAAGTGCTTTATTTGAATTCACGGCACATGATGTTGTAGTTCAGGCTAGTGCCTGCCATGACGCGTTTCGACCGTCAGAGCGTGGTCTTGATCACATGACACGCTGCCACAATGCCATCATTTAAATAGTGAAAAAATAGGAAAAAACGACCAACCATAGTGCAGCTCACACATAGAAGCTCATAGATATAATAGAAAGACTACGGGGCTGATACACATGAAGAGAAATAATCAATTCATGAGAACATGACATATTGAATCAAAAAAATACAATATTGCGCACCTAGATAAATAAATAGGTAGAGTCCTAAAATATGTGCAACATCATCATAGTAAATCAAAAAGCAGCATAATACAATATTGAATAGAAAACAGCATGACAACACAACTATTTGGTAAATACCACAGTACATAGATAAGTTATTGAAGTGCAAGTGCTAGATTCTCAAAGTGCAAATGCAAAGAGAATCCACTTATGTTTGGTACATTTAAGTCAAAACTGTAAGTAGAGCACGCTGTAATTGAAATATGTGGACACTCCGATCAAATTATAATCACAATGATAATACTTTGGAAGGACATTCTTATAAAAGGCATAAAGCAGCAGAAAGAAAACCCCTTTCTTCCTAAAAGACAATGAGCAAAGAGATAAAGTGCTAATGCAAGAAACCTTAAAGTGCAAAAAGTTAAAGTGCTAGAGTGTCATTAAAAACATGAAAAATATAACAGCAACTAGAAGCCGCTCAGAAGCTTACATATAAATCCTCCAATTTGATAATCAACAGCAAAACTAATCATAGAATTGGACAGAATCATGAAGCGATGTGAGCTCTGGAAGAGAAAAGTCCCTATGAAGATGTTCATAGCCACAGTGGGGAATTTCAGAGAAACAATAATGGAAAACCAGAGACAACAGATTCAGTATTATAAAACAAGAAGAAAGAAAGGCATTTCTATAAAAAGTTGTGCAAATCTTCGCTTGTATTTAAACCGTTAGGCCTTTTAGTGTCGAGAGCAAGAATAAAATGGGACTCAAGCTGCCTAAGGCGTTTTTCACGATTGCCTCCTCGACGTGATGTAGGGACAGCACCAATCACAAAGTAACGTAGCTCATTGAGATTATTGTCATGGACTAACTTTAAAAGGGGGGGCCACAGGATAGTTAGGGTCCGAGTTAACCACCGCCCTCAAATACTGTAAAATACGATTAAAAACTTGAAGTTTGGTGCTGCCTACATATTTGAGGCCACAAGAACATTCTAAAATATAGACTGCAAATTCCGTACGGCAGGTGTAATGCCCCTTAATTTTGATGGGTCTAGAGTTAAAAGCAGTCATGTAGTCAGTAGTGTTAACCCCAAATTTGCAGGCACGACAGGAATTGCACTTAAAGAATCCTGTTTTATTGGAAAGCCAAGTTTGTGTGGGAGTGAACTCTGGGCTGTTTTTAACTAAGGAGTCTCTCATCGAAGTGGCTCGTCTGAATGTAATGGAAGGTCGTTTGGGAAGAATTTGACCAAGAGTAATATCGGTCAAAACAATCGGCCAATGAGCATTGACAATCCTCCTTATCTGTCTTTCTTGCCTGCTGAAGGTGGTAATCAACCTTATTTCTAGAGTATTATCAGGAATAGAGTCAGTATTATAGGTGGCAGTAGGTCTATTCACAGCGATGGTTTTAGATGACAAACAGTTTTCTCTAGTCATGGAATTGGCTCTAGAGAGGGCATCACGGGAAATGAAGCGAATAACCACTTCAGATTGGCACTGCTCAAGATCCATATCTGACCTACATATGCATCGAATTCTTAAAAATTCACTGTAGGGAATGCTACGTATTAAATGACGAGGATGTGAACTGCTCGCATGAAGCCGAATTTCCAGCCGTACTTTTTCGGTGGAGTTTCGTATGGATCTCTCCTTTTTCTGTGAAAATCTGTGCATCAAGAAACTCTACACATCTGTCACTGATGGAAGCTGTGAACTGCAAATTAAGGTCATTCTCAGTGATAGATGCTATAAAACATTCTGCCTCTTCTCTAGTGCCTTTCTAAATTGTAAAAACATCATCAATGTAACGCCACCAATGAATGATGTGTGAATCATATGCCAACTTGTGTTGTGACCTGAGGACATGCTCCTCCCACCAGCCAACGTGAAGACACGCGTAGCTGGGGGAGAAGCATGCCCCCATAGCCACACCCCTCAATTGATGGTACAAATCCCTGTTGAATAAAAAGAAATTATTATTCAGGCAAAGTTCAATCATAGAAACAACCATTCGGTTATGTTCATATAGATGAATAGATCTTTGGTTGAGAAAAAATTGGATAGCTGTGATCCCATCAGTGTGGTTGATACTGGTGTAGAGGGAAGAAATGTCCATCACCAGAAACAAATAATCTTCTTCCCATTTTATTCCATTCAATTTTCTGATGAAGTCACTAGTATCTTTTATAAAAGATGGCAGGCCAAAGACAAATTCCTGTGGGAAATAGTCTACATATTTGGACATTGATTCTAGTAGACTTTTTCTAGCAGAGATGATGGGCCTACCCGGAATAGGAGTGATGCCTTTGTGGACCTTCGGGAGAAAGTCTAAAACTGGAATGATAGGGTGATAATTTTTTAGAAAAGCTACTTAATTTTTAGTCAGAGGACCAGATCGCTTCCAGTGGTTCAAATTCTCAAACACAGTCTCTTTCACTTTACGTAAATCCTGCGTGGATGCTTTTCGATAACATAAAGTGTCTCCCAAGTGTTTACTGGCCTCCTCCAGATATTGTTGTCTTGGCCAAAGGACAATGTTCCCGCCCTTGTCTGCATTATTGATGATGATGTCATGGTTGTCACCAAGTTTTTTCATCAAATTTAGATATTGTTGATGTGAATATTTGATACGTTGTGTTTTGGGATTCATGATCATATTGAGTTTTTTAAGCTCTTCAATCGCAATGTCACTGAAGACATCGATGGCATCTTTGGGCATAACAGGGACAAATTTGGACGCTGGATGAAAAGGACTGGTGGCTGCTTTATTGATGTTTATTGATGTTAATACCAGCTGCACCAAGGTCTAGTTGAGTGGATGCAGACGGATCATCATCTGTGGCCAAAGAGTGTAGAAGCCTAAGCATGCTGACATCTGTTGCTTGCAAGTTCGAAGCAGTATTGCCAGAAATAGAATCAGCTTTACTGCCAGATGTAGAATCTTTTAATTGGTGAAATTTAATCAGTTTTAACTTGCGAATAAATTTGAAAACATCAACACGAGATTGATTGTATTGGAAATTACTCTCAGGGCAATAAGTGAGCCCCAAGGAAAGCAATTGAGATTCAGCAGCTGTCAGTGTAATATCAGTCAGGCTGATAACTGTTTTATCTGTCTCGCCATTTATCGCTTCCACTTTTTGGCTTGCGTCACCCTGTTTGTATTGTTGCTGTTTCTCCTCCTCCTCTGCCTCCTGCGTTGGTTCCTCCTTCGCTTGGTTTCGGTTGAGGATTCCGAGGCCGTAGAGTTTGACGCCGGTCCTGGCGCAAAAAATTCAACTCTTCTGCCGGTGTAAGGTTAGTGATTCCGGTAGCCTGAAAACCAGATGAGGAAGATGTACTCTCTTCAGAGTCGCTATTACTTGTTAAGGAACTCGCATCTGAGTCCAGATTGACCGTTGTAATGACAGCCTGAGATGTTGATGGCACCGCAAACACCTTACTGGCCAGTGACTGTCTTTTGAAGGTATCAAACTTTTTTGAAAAGGTAAAGACTCTACCGGTCTCAAAATCGTTTTTGTCCCGGGCGAACTTAAAAACCTTTCTTGCCTTGATGACCTACTCATGCTTTTTAATTCTGGCATCAATTTCTGCTTGCCCTTTTGACACTGATTCTTTTTGATCAAATCCATCCAGGAGCCCAATAATTGTTTCAATTTCTTTTAGAGTGACTTCGCAATCTATCTCAGCGTATTTAATAAGTATGACAACCATATTCATTGAGGCTTGTAAGTTGTTCTCAGCCCATTCTTTTAACATTGCGGGGTTTGGGTTTTCGAATGTCGGAGCAATCAGTACTCTTAATCCCCTTGGCACTCTATTAGCATCCCAGTATTTTTCTAGCTACTTTTTCTCCCACCATTTAGTGAGCTCGGTTCTATGAAGCTTTTCGAGTGTTTTAAGGAGACTTTTAACATCGTTATTAGTTGTAGTGTTAGTTTGCCCAGTTTGTTCATTGGTAATGCTCGGGAGGTTTAAAAATAAAGCTTCAGCGGCGGCTTCGCGTTCACGCAGCGCATCGTTGGTAGCCATGTTTAGCAAATGCCAATTATTGCACTTATGCGTAGTGGTGCTTATAAATGACTTTCGGCACCAAATAAACACAAAGTCGAATCTCTCTACCCGCTGAGGGACAAATGTCAAATGTCAGAGAGGAGCTTACCTGCCAAGAAAACCACCGGTTCCCTAGAGTCCTCCGACCGCTGGGGTCACGCGGCTTCTGGTTGGAAACTGCTCACACTGGCTATGATTCGATAATCCAATAACAATGGGGGGCAGACTGAAACTGTACTCCTTCTGGGTCAGTCAGGTTGCGAAAGCGATATCAGCTGCACGTCAGTCCGCCGCAGTAAGAGAGAGGGTCCGTAAATCCGAAGACAGTCAATTTCGGAAGAATTGAAAGCAGAAAAAATCCGAGTCCACCATGCTCCGGTGAGACAAACAAGGTACGGACCACCAGACGATGATTTCAAATTCAAAGTGCTTTATTAGAATTCACGGCACATGATGTTGTAGTTCAGGCTAGTGCCTGCCATGACGAGTTTCGACCGTCAGAGCGCGGTCTTGATCACATGACACGCTGCCAAAATGCCATCATTTAAATAGTGAAAAAATAGGAAAAAACGACCAACCATAGTGCAGCTCACACATAGAAGCTCATAGATATAATAGAAAGACTACGGGGCTGATACACATGAAGAGAAATAATCATTTCATGAGAACATGACATATTGAATCAAAAAATACAATATTGCGCGCCTAGATAAATAAATAGGTAGAGTCCTAAAATATGTGCAACATAATCATAGTAAATCAAAAAGCAGCATAATACAATATTGAATAGAAAACAGCATGACAACACAACTATTTGGTAAATACCACAGTACATAGATAAGTTATTAAAGTGCAATATATATATATATATATATATATATATGTATATATTCACTGGAAAAAACAAAGGTTACAGGGACATTATGGTTAGGCTCAGATTTCACTCATACAAAACAAGCGAAATTCAGCAGTTATAGTTACCTAAGGTAACTATAACTTACATCCCCACAATGCGCTGCTTATTACCTCACATATTACATCACTCATGACATGGTCAGTGACATCACTGATAGCATCACTGCTGCCATCTCAAATGACATCACTGATGCCATCTCAAATGACATCACTGATGACATCATCCATTGAGTGTGTTTCATAAACGTTTATGAGACTTCGAGATATATACTAAGCTAGTGCATAAGTTAAATTACTATTCTTTTTCAACTACTAATGAATGATACTGTTTCTTATATATGTCGTCTGGGTGGCTGTGTGACTGTATCTATGTGGGAGTGGGAGTCTGAGTGCTGTATGTGTGTGAGTGGGTATGTGAGAGCATGAATAGGTGAATAAGGGGGTGTGTAAGTAGCTGTATGGGTGTGTGAGTGACTGTGTGAGCGTCTGTGTTGATGATTGAGTGTGATTGGCTTTATGGGTGAGTAAATGGCTGCCTTAATGGCATTATGGGTGGGAGACTGTGTGAGTGGCTGTTTTGGTGACTGAGTGGCTGTGTGAGTAGCTCTATGGGTTGATGAGTGGGTGTGTTAGTGGCTGTATGGGTAAGTTAGTGGCTGCTTGAATGGATGTATGGGTAAGTGAGTGTATGTGCGAGTGACTGTTTTGCATAGTACATGTCTGTGTGACTGGCTGTATAGGTGAGTGAGTGGGTGTGTGACTGCTTGTAAGGATGTGTGAATGGGAATGTAAGTGGTTAATTGGATTAGTGAATCAATGTGTGAGTAGCTGTATGGGTAAGTGAATGGTTGTGTGAGCAGCTGTACGGGTGAGTGAGTGCTAGTATGAGTGGCTGTGGCTGTGTGAGTGAGTAGGTGTTTTAGTGAGTGAGTGGCTCTGTGAGTAGCTCTATGGGTGAGTCAATACTAGTGTGAGTGGTTGTATGGGTGCATGAGTGGGTATGTAAGTGGCTGTATGGGGAGTGAGTTAGTGAGTGAGTGAGTGAGTGGGTGGGTGAGTAAGTGGCTGCATGGGTGGGTGATTTGGCTGTGTTAGTGGCTGTATGAGAGAGTGAGTGGGTGTGTGAGAGTCGTTGAATGGGTTTATGAATCAATCAGGGGAATTGTAAGCGTGCTACTCACCCGTGAGGGTCTCAAGGTGCTGAGGGGAGGGGTGGTCCGCAGATCTGTTTAGCCGAAGAGCCAGGACTTGAGGGTCTTCCTGAAGGTGTTCATGAAGGGGGTGCGTCTGATGTCTGCCGGTAGCTCGTTCCAGTTCTTGGCTGCAATGTGAGAGAAGGATCTTCCGCCTGCTCTGGCTCTGTGGATGCGCTGGGTTTTGGCCAGTGCAAGGTTGGAAGATCGGAGGTTTCTTTTGGGTATGTGGAAGTTGATTCTGTCGTTGAGGTATTTGGGACCGTTGTTGTGTAGGCATTTGTAGGCGTGAGTGAGGATTTTGAAGGTGACTCTTTTCTCCACGGGGAGCCAGTGGAGTCTTTGTAGGTGTTGGCTGATGTGTACGTGCCGGGGGATGCCGAGGACGAGTCTGGCGGCGGTGTTCTGTATTGTCTGTAGTTTGCGGAGTAGGGATTTGTTGATGCCGGCGTAGAGTGCGTTTCCATAGTCCAGTCTGCTGGTGATGAGTGCGTGGGTGACTGTCTTCCTTGACTCAGGGGGGATCCATTTGAAGGTCTTGCGGAGGATGCGGAGGGTGTTGAAGCAGCTGGAGGTGACGGCGTTGACCTGTCGGTTCATGGTGAGTGATGAGTCGAGTACGATGCCAAGGTTTTTGGTGTGGTCTGAGAGGGTAGGTGGGCTTCTGAGGACGGTCAGCCACCAGGTGTTGTCCCATGCTGAAGGGGTGGTTCCAAGGACGAGGACTTCTGTCTTCTCTGCGTTGAGCTTCAGGCAGCGGTTGGTCATCCAGGCTGCGACGTCTTGCATTCCTTTCTGGAAGTTGAGTTTGACGGTGGTGGGGTCTTTGGTGAGGGAGAGGATGAGCTGGGTGTCGTCCGCGTAGGATACGATGTTGAGGCCATGTTGTCGGACGATGGCTGCGAAGGGGCCATGTAGATGTTGAAGAGGGTCGGGCTCAGTGATGACCCTTGTGGGACTCCGCAGGTGATTTTCGTGGGATCGAAGAGAAAGGGAGGTAGTCTGATTCTTTGGCTTCTTCCAGTGAGGAATGATTGGATCCAGTCCAGGGCTGTTTCTTGTATGCAGGCGTCATGTAGTCTGGCGACTAGTGTGCGGTGGGAGACGGTGTCAAAGGCCGCTGATAGGTCGAGTAGGATGAGGGCTGTGGAGTGGCCTTGGTCCAGGAGGGTGCGGATGTTGTCTGTGGTGGCGAGTAGGGCGGTCTCGGTGCTATGGTTGCTTCTGAATCCGGATTGGGACAGGTCGAGGATGGCGTTCTCTTCGATGAATCGTGTCAGTTCCCTGTTGACTGTTTTCTCTGCAACTTTGGCTGCGAAGGGGAGGAGCGAGATGGGCCAGTAGTTCTTGAGGTCGGTGGGTATGTGAGTGGTTGTGTGAGTGTGTGAGTGGACATATGAGAGGTTTATAGGGGTGTGAGTGTGTGAATGGTTCTGTAAATTATGTCATCATTGATGTCATCAGTGAGGTCATTTGAGATGGCATCAGTGATGTCATCAGTGATGTCACTGACCATGTCATGAGTGATGTAATATGTGAGGTCATAAGCAGTGCAATTGTGGGGGCATAAGTTATAGTTAGCTCAGGTAACTATAACTGCTGAAATTTCACTGGTTTTGTATGAGTGAAATCAGAGCCTAACTATAACATCCTTGTAACCTTTGTTTTTCTTCAGTGAATTACAAAGTTTTAAAGAAATTCTATTTCCTAACTATAACGTCCCTGTAACCTTTAGTTTTTTCAATGAATTTCTAAGGTTTTTTTACTTTTTAATCCTAACTGTAACCTGTCACGTTTGGTAGTAGGTATGTGAGTGGTTGTGTAGGTTTGTGAGTGGGTCTGTGAGAGCCTGTGTGAGTGTATGAGTGGGTGTGTCAATGTGTGGGTCTGTGAGTGGGTGTGTGAGTACCTGTGTGAGTGTCTGAGTGGGTGTGTGAGTCAGTGTGTGAGTGCCTGTATATGTCTGTGAGTGGGTGTCTGAGTGGTGCAATGCATTTTGGGCATTTGTATACTTAGGGTATTTAAAAGGAAGAACCACAGACTCTACTCTCACCAGGGGATGACAGGAAAGAATTCACTCATCACAGTCGCTACACATCAGATTGTACTCCAGTAGATCAATGATGAATCCACCTCTATTAAGGATTTCATATCTTTTTTCAACATGGAATGCCGAAGGAAACACACTTGTTTTGCCATCGCCAAGCCCAAGAAGTTAGGATTGCTTCTGCTTTACTGAAGTGGAGCTTCAACTGGGGCACCTGCAATGTTTATATTTGTAAGTGCTTCACTTTAAGGTTTAATTTTTGTGCTTCCCTTTAACCCCTTCGCTGCTAGGCCTTCCCCCCTGTGCTAAGCCTTTTTTTGGCTATTTGGGGTAGTTCGCGCTTAGGCCCCTGTAACTTTTTGACCACATAAGGTATCCACGCCAAATTTGCGTCCTTTTCTTCCAACATCATGGGAATTCTAAAGGTACCCAGGGTTTGTGGATTCCCCTGGAGGGGACCCAGAAATTAGCCAAAATACAGCTAAATTTTGTTTTTTGGGGGAAAAAAGTGCTGCAAATTAAAGCGTCTGGGTTTTTCCCTGCAAATGGTATCAAAAAAGGGTTTGTGGGGCTGAAATCACCATTTTCCCAGCTTTTAGGGAATTACAGACTTTTGTCAGAAAACCAAATTTTTTTACACATTTTTGTCATTTTCTGGGACATAGCCTATTTTTGCTATTTTTTGTGCTTTCAACCTCCTTCCAGTTAATGGTAGAAATGGGTATGAAAGCAATAATGGATCCTGAAAAGCTATACATTTTAGTAAAGTAGACAAAATTCTGAATTCAGCAAGGGGTCATTTGTGTAGATCCTTCAATGTTTCTTTATAGAAACTAACAGTTAAATATAGGAAAAATTGAAAATTAGTTGAAAAAAACAGCCTTTTGTGTTAACATTTTCACCTGTAACTTCTTCTAATTATGACAGCTCTTTGAAAGCAATATACCGTTACATCCGCAGGACCTTACTGGTTGTGGGGATATATAGGACCTGTAGGTTCACCATAAACCCGACGAACCCAGAGCCAAAAACTGAGCAGCGACTTGCAATGGTTTTTTATTATGTACCGGGTATATAGCAATTATTCTGGGAAAATGTATACATGGAAAAATCGGTATGAAAGACACCTATGTATTTCTGAAATGGGAACAAAATATAGAGTTTAGAAACAGTAGATATTTGCACATTTCCGAAATTGGGAATACTCATACTAGCATGAGAATTATCCGTCATTTTTCAAAATGACTTCTTTTTTACATATTGTCTTTCATTTGGAAGGCAGAAATGCATTGAAAGTCAATAGGTAATAACAGTTGCTTTACAAATCTGAATTACCCTAAGTCTCCCGATAAAAATGTTACCTTACTTGTGTGGGTAGGCATAGTGCCCACGACACGAAACGGCTCAAAACGCAACGTGAACACACCACATTCTCACAATGAAAAATTACCCTTTTTTTGCAAAGTGCCTAGCTGTAGTTTTTGTACCCTAGCTCTGTCGGCACCTAGGGAAACCTAGCAAACCTATACATTTTTGAAAACTAGACACCAAGGGGAATCCAGGAGGGGGTGACTTGACTGGCTCTCACCAGGTTCTGTTACCCAGAATCCCTTGCAAACCTACAAAAATGTCAAAAAACCACATTTTCCTCACATTTCTGAGGTGCAAAGTTCTGGAATGTGCGTGGATCCACAAATTTCCACCCACCCCGCGTTCCCCAAAGTCTTCCGAGAAAAATGGTACCTCACTTGCATAGGTAGGCCTAGTGCCCGTGACTGGAAACGGCGCAAAACGCAACGTGGACACACCACAATTTCACAGTGAAAAATGACCCTTTTTTGGCAAAGTGCCTAGCTGTAGTTTTTGAACCCTAGCTCTGCCGGCACCTAGGAAAACCTAGCAAACCTATACATTTTTGAAAACTAGACACCCAGGGGAATCCAGGATGGGGTGACTTGACTGCCTCTCATCAGGTTCTGTTACCCAAAATCCCTTGCAAACCTAAAACATTGTCAAAAAAAACACATTTTCCTCACATTTCTGTGGTGGAAAGATCTGGAATCTGCGTGGATCCACAAATTTCCACTCATCCCGCGTTCCCCAAAGTCTTCCGAGAAAAACGGTACCTCACTTGTGTGGGTAGGCCTAGTGCCCGCGACAGGAAACGGCGCAAAACGCAACGTGGACACACCACAATTTCACAGTGAAAAATGACCCTTTTTTGGCAAAGTGCCTAGCTGTAGTTTTTGAACTCTAGCTCTGCCGGCACCTAGGGAAACCTAGCAAACCTATACATTTTTGAAAACTAGACACCTAGGGGAATCCAGGATGGGGTGACTTGACTGCCTCTCACCAGGTTCTGTTACCCAGAATCTCTTGCAAACCTAAAAAATTGTCCCAAAAAACACATTTTCCTCACATTTCTGTGGTGGAAAGTTCTGGAATCTGCGTGGATCCACAAATTTCCACCCACCCCACGTTCCCCAAAGTCTTACAAAAAAAACGGTACCTCACTTGTGTGGGTAGGCTAGTGCCCGCAACAGGAAACGGCGCAAAACGCAACGTGGACACACCACAATTTCACAGTGAAAAATTACCCTTTTTTGGCAAAGTGCCTAGCTGTAGTTTTTGAACCCTAGCTCTGCCGGCACCTAGGGAAACCTAGCAAACCTATACATTTTTGAAAACTAGACACCCAGGGGAATCCAGGATGGGGTGACTTGACTGCCTCTCACCAGGTTCTGTTACCCAAAATCCCTTGCAAACCTAAAACATTGTAAAAAAAAACACATTTTCCTCACATTTCTGTGGTGGAAAGATCTGGAATCTGCGTGGATCCACAAATTTCCACTCATCCCGCGTTCCCCAAAGTCTTCCGAGAAAAACGGTACCTCACTTGTGTGGGTAGGCCTAGTGCCCGCAACAGGAAACGGCGCAAAACGCAATGTGGACACACCACAATTTCACAGTGAAAAATGACTCTTTTTTGGCAAAGTGCCTAGCTGTAGTTTTTGAACCCTAGCTCTGTCGGCACCTAGGGAAACCTAGCACACCTATACATTTTTGAAAACTAGACACCAAGGGGAATCCAGGAGGGGGTGACTTGACTGGCTCTCACCAGGTTCTGTTACCCAGAATCCCTTGCAAACCTACAAAATGTCAAAAAAACCACATTTTCCTCACATTTCTGAGGTGCAAAGTTCTGGAATCTGCGTGGATCCACAAATTTCCACCCACCCTGCGTTCCCCAAAGTCTTCCGAGAAAAATGGTACCTCACTTGCATAGGTAGGCCTAGTGCCCGTGACTGGAAACGGCGCAAAACGCAACGTGGACACACCACAATTTCACAGTGAAAAATGACCCTTTTTTGGCAAAGTGCCTAGCTGTAGTTTTTGAACCCTAGCTCTGCCGGCACCTAGGGAAACCTAGCAAACCTATACATTTTTGAAAACTAGACACCAAGGGGAATCCAGGATGGGGTGACTTGACTGCCTCTCATCAGGTTCTGTTACCCAAAATCCCTTGCAAACCTAAAACATTGTCAAAAAAAACACATTTTCCTCACATTTCTGTGGTGGAAAGATCTGGAATCTGCGTGGATCCACAAATTTCCACTCATCCCGCGTTCCCCAAAGTCTTCCGAGAAAAACGGTACCTCACTTGTGTGGGTAGGCCTAGTGCCCGCGACAGGAAACGGCGCAAAACGCAACATGGACACACCACAATTTCACAGTGAAAAATGACCCTTTTTTGGCAAAGTGCCTAGCTGTAGTTTTTGAACTCTAGCTCTGCCGGCACCTAGGGAAACCTAGCAAACCTATACATTTTTGAAAACTAGACACCTAGGGGAATCCAGGATGGGGTGACTTGACTGCCTCTCACCAGGTTCTGTTACCCAGAATCTCTTGCAAACCTAAAAAATTGTCCAAAAAAACACATTTTCCTCACATTTCTGTGTTGGAAAGTTCTGGAATCTGCGTGGATCCACAAATTTCCACCCACCCCACGTTCCCCAAAGTCTTACAAAAAAAACGGTACCTCACTTGTGTGGGTAGGCTAGTGCCCGCAACAGGAAACGGCGCAAAACGCAACGTGGACACACCACAATTTCACAGTGAAAAATTACCCTTTTTTGGCAAAGTGCCTAGCTGTAGTTTTTGAACCCTAGCTCTGCCGGCACCTAGGGAAACCTAGCAAACCTATACATTTTTGAACACTAGACACCCAGGGGAATCCAGGATGGGGTGACTTGACTGCCTCTCACCAGGTTCTGTTACCCAAAATCCCTTGCAAACCTAAAACATTGTAAAAAAAAACACATTTTCCTCACATTTCTGTGGTGGAAAGATCTGGAATCTGCGTGGATCCACAAATTTCCACTCATCCCGCGTTCCCCAAAGTCTTCCGAGAAAAACGGTACCTCACTTGTGTGGGTAGGCCTAGTGCCCGCAACAGGAAACGGCGCAAAACGCAATGTGGACACACCACAATTTCACAGTGAAAAATGACTCTTTTTTGGCAAAGTGCCTAGCTGTAGTTTTTGAACCCTAGCTCTGTCGGCACCTAGGAAACCTAGCACACCTATACATTTTTGAAAACTAGACACCAAGGGGAATCCAGGAGGGGGTGACTTGACTGGCTCTCACCAGGTTCTGTTACCCAGAATCCCTTGCAAACCTACAAAAATGTCAAAAAAACCACATTTTCCTCACATTTCTGAGGTGCAAAGTTCTGGAATCTGCGTGGATCCACAAATTTCCACCCACCCTGCGTTCCCCAAAGTCTTCCGAGAAAAATGGTACCTCACTTGCATAGGTAGGCCTAGTGCCCGTGACTGGAAACGGCGCAAAACGCAACGTGGACACACCACAATTTCACAGTGAAAAATTACCCTTTTTTGGCAAAGTGCCTAGCTGTAGTTTTTGAACCCTAGCTCTGCCGGCACCTAGGGAAACCTAGCAAACCTATACATTTTTGAAAACTAGACACCCAGGGGAATCCAGGATGGGGTGACTTGACTGCCTCTCATCAGGTTCTGTTACCCAAAATCCCTTGCAAACCTAAAACATTGTCAAAAAAAACACATTTTCCTCACATTTCTGTGGTGGAAAGATCTGGAATCTGCGTGGATCCACAAATTTCCACTCATCCCGCGTTCCCCAAAGTCTTCCGAGAAAAACGGTACCTCACTTGTGTGGGTAGGCCTAGTGCCCGCGACAGGAAACGGCGCAAAACGCAACGTGGACACATCACAATTTCACAGTGAAAAATGACCCTTTTTTGGCAAAGTGCCTAGCTGTAGTTTTTGAACTCTAGCTCTGCCGGCACCTAGGGAAACCTAGCAAACCTATACATTTTTGAAAACTAGACACCTAGGGGAATCTAGGATGGGGTGACTTGACTGCCTCTCACCAGGTTCTGTTACCCAGAATCTCTTGCAAACCTAAAAAATTGTCCAAAAAAACAAATTTTCCTCACATTTCTGTGGTGGAAAGTTCTGGAATCTGCGTGGATCCACAAATTTCCACCCACCCCACGTTCCCCAAAGTCTTACAAAAAAACGGTACCTCACTTGTGTGGGTAGGCCTAGTGCCCGCAACAGGAAACGGCGCAAAACGCAATGTGGACACACCACAATTTCACAGTGAAAAATGACCCTTTTTTGGCAAAGTGCCTAGCTGTAGTTTTTTAACCCTAGCTCTGCCGGCACCTAGGGAAACCTAGCAAACCTATACATTTTTGAAAACTAGACACCCAGGGGAATCCAGGATGGGGTGACTTGACTGCCTCTCACCAGGTTCTGTTACCCAAAATCCCTTGCAAACCTAAAACATTGTAAAAAAAAACACATTTTCCTCACATTTCTGTGGTGGAAAGATCTGGAATCTGCGTGGATCCAAAAATTTCCACTCATCCCGCGTTCCCCAAAGTCTTACAAAAACAACGGTACCTCACTTGTGTGGGTAGGCCTAGTGCCCGCAACAGGAAACGGCGCAAAACGCAATGTGGACACACCACAATTTCACAGTGAAAAATGACCCTTTTTTGGCAAAGTGCCTAGCTGTAGTTTTTTAACCCTAGCTCTGCCGGCACCTAGAGAAACCTAGCAAACCTATACGTTTTTGAAAACTAGACACCCAGGGGAATCCAGGATGGGGTGACTTGACTGCCTCTCACCAGGTTCTGTTACCCAGAATCCCTTGCAAACCTAAAACATTGTCAAAAAACTACATTTTCCTCACATTTCTGTGGTGGAAAGATCTGGAATCTGCGTGGATCCACAAATTTCCACCCACCCCACGTTCCCCAAAGTCTTACAAAAAAAACGGTACCTCACTTGTGTGGGTAGGCCTAGTGCCCGCAACAGGAAACGGCGCAAAACGCAACGTGGACACACCACAATTTCACAGTGAAAAATGACCCTTTTTTGGCAAAGTGCCTAGCTGTAGTTTTTTAACCCTAGCTCTGCCGGCACCTAGAGAAACCTAGCAAACCTATACATTTTTGAAAACTAGACACCCAGGGGAATCCAGGATGGGGTGACTTGACTGCCTCTCACCAGGTTCTGTTACCCAGAATCTCTTGCAAACCTAAAAAAGTGTCCAAAAAAACACATTTTCCTCACATTTCTGTGGTGGAAAGTTCTGGAATCTGCGTGGATCCACAAATTTCCACCCACCCCACGTTCCCCAAAGTCTTACAAAAAAACGGTACCTCACTTGTGTGGGTAGGCTAGTGCCCGCAACAGGAAACGGCGCAAAACGCAACGTGGACACACCACAATTTCACAGTGAAAAATTACCCTTTTTTGGCAAAGTGCCTAGCTGTAGTTTTTGAACCCTAGCTCTGCCGGCACCTAGGGAAACCTAGCAAACCTATACATTTTTGAAAACTAGACACCCAGGGGAATCCAGGATGGGGTGACTTGACTGCCTCTCACCAGGTTCTGTTACCCAAAATCCCTTGCAAACCTAAAACATTGTAAAAAAAAACACATTTTCCTCACATTTCTGTGGTGGAAAGATCTGGAATCTGCGTGGATCCACAAATTTCCACTCATCCCGCGTTCCCCAAAGTCTTCCGAGAAAAACGGTACCTCACTTGTGTGGGTAGGCCTAGTGCCCGCAACAGGAAACGGCGCAAAACGCAATGTGGACACACCACAATTTCACAGTGAAAAATGACTCTTTTTTGGCAAAGTGCCTAGCTGTAGTTTTTGAACCCTAGCTCTGTCGGCACCTAGGGAAACCTAGCACACCTATACATTTTTGAAAACTAGACACCAAGGGGAATCCAGGAGGGGGTGACTTGACTGGCTCTCACCAGGTTCTGTTACCCAGAATCCCTTGCAAACCTACAAAAATGTCAAAAAAACCACATTTTCCTCACATTTCTGAGGTGCAAAGTTCTGGAATCTGCGTGGATCCACAAATTTCCACCCACCCTGCGTTCCCCAAAGTCTTCCGAGAAAAATGGTACCTCACTTGCATAGGTAGGCCTAGTGCCCGTGACTGGAAACGGCGCAAAACACAACGTGGACACACCACAATTTCACAGTGAAAAATGACCCTTTTTTGGCAAAGTGCCTAGCTGTAGTTTTTGAACCCTAGCTCTGCCGGCACCTAGGGAAACCTAGCAAACCTATACATTTTTGAAAACTAGACACCCAGGGGAATCCAGGATGGGGTGACTTGACTGCCTCTCATCAGGTTCTGTTACCCAAAATCCCTTGCAAACCTAAAACATTGTCAAAAAAAACACATTTTCCTCACATTTCTGTGGTGGAAAGATCTGGAATCTGCGTGGATCCACAAATTTCCACTCATCCCGCGTTCCCCAAAGTCTTCCGAGAAAAACGGTACCTCACTTGTGTGGGTAGGCCTAGTGCCCGCGACAGGAAACGGCGCAAAACGCAACGTGGACACATCACAATTTCACAGTGAAAAATGACCCTTTTTTGGCAAAGTGCCTAGCTGTAGTTTTTGAACTCTAGCTCTGCCGGCACCTAGGGAAACCTAGCAAACCTATACATTTTTGAAAACTAGACACCTAGGGGAATCTAGGATGGGGTGACTTGACTGCCTCTCACCAGGTTCTGTTACCCAGAATCTCTTGCAAACCTAAAAAATTGTCCAAAAAAACAAATTTTCCTCACATTTCTGTGGTGGAAAGTTCTGGAATCTGCGTGGATCCACAAATTTCCACCCACCCCACGTTCCCCAAAGTCTTACAAAAAAACGGTACCTCACTTGTGTGGGTAGGCCTAGTGCCCGCAACAGGAAACGGCGCAAAACGCAATGTGGACACACCACAATTTCACAGTGAAAAATGACCCTTTTTTGGCAAAGTGCCTAGCTGTAGTTTTTTAACCCTAGCTCTGCCGGCACCTAGGGAAACCTAGCAAACCTATACATTTTTGAAAACTAGACACCCAGGGGAATCCAGGATGGGGTGACTTGACTGCCTCTCACCAGGTTCTGTTACCCAAAATCCCTTGCAAACCTAAAACATTGTAAAAAAAAACACATTTTCCTCACATTTCTGTGGTGGAAAGATCTGGAATCTGCGTGGATCCAAAAATTTCCACTCATCCCGCGTTCCCCAAAGTCTTACAAAAACAACGGTACCTCACTTGTGTGGGTAGGCCTAGTGCCCGCAACAGGAAACGGCGCAAAACGCAATGTGGACACACCACAATTTCACAGTGAAAAATGACCCTTTTTTGGCAAAGTGCCTAGCTGTAGTTTTTTAACCCTAGCTCTGCCGGCACCTAGAGAAACCTAGCAAACCTATACGTTTTTGAAAACTAGACACCCAGGGGAATCCAGGATGGGGTGACTTGACTGCCTCTCACCAGGTTCTGTTACCCAGAATCCCTTGCAAACCTAAAACATTGTCAAAAAAACTACATTTTCCTCACATTTCTGTGGTGGAAAGATCTGGAATCTGCGTGGATCCACAAATTTCCACCCACCCCACGTTCCCCAAAGTCTTACAAAAAAACGGTACCTCACTTGTGTGGGTAGGCCTAGTGCCCGCAACAGGAAACGGCGCAAAACGCAACGTGGACACACCACAATTTCACAGTGAAAAATGACCCTTTTTTGGCAAAGTGCCTAGCTGTAGTTTTTTAACCCTAGCTCTGCCGGCACCTAGAGAAACCTAGCAAACCTATACATTTTTGAAAACTAGACACCCAGGGGAATCCAGGATGGGGTGACTTGACTGCCTCTCACCAGGTTCTGTTACCCAGAATCTCTTGCAAACCTAAAAAAGTGTCCAAAAAACACATTTTCCTCACATTTCTGTGGTGGAAAGTTCTGGAATCTGCGTGGATCCACAAATTTCCACCCACCCCACGTTCCCCAAAGTCTTACAAAAAACGGTACCTCACTTGTGTGGGTAGGCTAGTGCCCGCAACAGGAAACGGCGCAAAACGCAACGTGGACACACCACAATTTCACAGTGAAAAATTACCCTTTTTTGGCAAAGTGCCTAGCTGTAGTTTTTGAACCCTAGCTCTGCCGGCACCTAGGGAAACCTAGCAAACCTATACATTTTTGAAAACTAGACACCCAGGGGAATCCAGGATGGGGTGACTTGACTGCCTCTCACCAGGTTCTGTTACCCAAAATCCCTTGCAAACCTAAAACATTGTAAAAAAAAACACATTTTCCTCACATTTCTGTGGTGGAAAGATCTGGAATCTGCGTGGATCCACAAATTTCCACTCATCCCGCGTTCCCCAAAGTCTTCCGAGAAAAACGGTACCTCACTTGTGTGGGTAGGCCTAGTGCCCGCAACAGGAAACGGCGCAAAACGCAATGTGGACACACCACAATTTCACAGTGAAAAATGACTCTTTTTTGGCAAAGTGCCTAGCTGTAGTTTTTGAACCCTAGCTCTGTCGGCACCTAGGGAAACCTAGCACACCTATACATTTTTGAAAACTAGACACCAAGGGGAATCCAGGAGGGGGTGACTTGACTGGCTCTCACCAGGTTCTGTTACCCAGAATCCCTTGCAAACCTACAAAAATGTCAAAAAAACCACATTTTCCTCACATTTCTGAGGTGCAAAGTTCTGGAATCTGCGTGGATCCACAAATTTCCACCCACCCTGCGTTCCCCAAAGTCTTCCGAGAAAAATGGTACCTCACTTGCATAGGTAGGCCTAGTGCCCGTGACTGGAAACGGCGCAAAACACAACGTGGACACACCACAATTTCACAGTGAAAAATGACCCTTTTTTGGCAAAGTGCCTAGCTGTAGTTTTTGAACCCTAGCTCTGCCGGCACCTAGGGAAACCTAGCAAACCTATACATTTTTGAAAACTAGACACCCAGGGGAATCCAGGATGGGGTGACTTGACTGCCTCTCATCAGGTTCTGTTACCCAAAATCCCTTGCAAACCTAAAACATTGTCAAAAAAACACATTTTCCTCACATTTCTGTGGTGGAAAGATCTGGAATCTGCGTGGATCCACAAATTTCCACTCATCCCGCGTTCCCCAAAGTCTTCCGAGAAAAACGGTACCTCACTTGTGTGGGTAGGCCTAGTGCCCGCGACAGGAAACGGCGCAAAACGCAACGTGGACACACCACAATTTCACAGTGAAAAATGACCCTTTTTTGGCAAAGTGCCTAGCTGTAGTTTTTGAACTCTAGCTCTGCCGGCACCTAGGGAAACCTAGCAAACCTATACATTTTTGAAAACTAGACACCTAGGGGAATCCAGGATGGGGTGACTTGACTGCCTCTCACCAGGTTCTGTTACCCAGAATCTCTTGCAAACCTAAAAAATTGTCCAAAAAAACAAATTTTCCTCACATTTCTGTGGTGGAAAGTTCTGGAATCTGCGTGGATCCACAAATTTCCACCCACCCCACGTTCCCCAAAGTCTTACAAAAAAACGGTACCTCACTTGTGTGGGTAGGCCTAGTGCCCGCAACAGGAAACGGCGCAAAACGCAATGTGGACACACCACAATTTCACAGTGAAAAATGACCCTTTTTTGGCAAAGTGCCTAGCTGTAGTTTTTTAACCCTAGCTCTGCCGGCACCTAGGGAAACCTAGCAAACCTATACATTTTTGAAAACTAGACACCCAGGGGAATCCAGGATGGGGTGACTTGACTGCCTCTCACCAGGTTCTGTTACCCAAAATCCCTTGCAAACCTAAAACATTGTAAAAAAAAACTACATTTTCCTCACATTTCTGTGGTGGAAAGATCTGGAATCTGCGTGGATCCACAAATTTCCACCCACCCCACGTTCCCCAAAGTCTTACAAAAAAACCGGTACCTCACTTGTGTGGGTAGGCCTAGTGCCCGCAACAGGAAACGGCGCAAAACGCAACGTGGACACACCACAATTTCACAGTGAAAAATGACCCTTTTTTGGCAAAGTGCCTAGCTGTAGTTTTTGAACCCTAGCTCTGCCGGCACCTAGAGAAACCTAGCAAACCTATACATTTTTGAAAACTAGACACCCAGGGGAATCCAGGATGGGGTGACTTGACTGCCTCTCACCAGGTTCTGTTACCCAGAACCCCTTGCAAACCTAAAACATTGTCAAAAAAAACACATTTTCCTCACATTTCTGTGGTGGAAAGATCTGGAATCTGCGTGGATCCACAAATTTCCACCCACCCCGTGTTCCCCAAAGTCTTCTGAGAAAAACGGTACCTCACTTGTGTGGGTAGGCCTAGTGCCCGCGACAGGAAACGGCGCAAAACGCAACGTGGACACACCATAATTTCACAGAGAAAAATTACCCTTTTTTGGCAAAGTGCCTAGCTGTAGTTTTTGAACTCTAGCTCTGCCGGCACCTAGGGAAACCTAGCAAACCTATACATTTTTGAAAACTAGACACCTAGGGGAATCCAGGATGGGGTGACTTGACTGCCTCTCACCAGGTTCTGTTACCCAGAATCTCTTGCAAACCTAAAAAATTGTCCAAAAAAACAAATTTTCCTCACATATCTGTGGTGGAAAGTTCTGGAATCTGCGTGGATCCACAAATTTCCACCCACCCCACGTTCCCCAAAGTCTTACAAGAAAAACGGTACCTCACTTGTGTGGGTAGGCCTAGTGCCCGCAACAGGAAACGGCGCAAAACGCAACGTGGACACACCACAATTTCACAGTGAAAAATGACCCTTTTTTGGCAAAGTGCCTAGCTGTAGTTTTTGAACCCTAGCTCTGCCGGCACCTAGGGAAACCTAGCAAACCTATACATTTTTGAAAACTAGACACCCAGGGGAATCCAGGATGGGGTGACTTGACTGCCTCTCACCAGGTTCTGTTACCCAAATTCCCTTGCAAACCTAAAACATTGTAAAAAAAAACATTTTCCTCACATTTCTGTGGTGGAAAGATCTGGAATCTGCGTGGATCCAAAACTTTCCACTCATCCCGCGTTCCCCAAAGTCTTACAAAAATAACGGTACCTCACTTGTGTGGGTAGGCCTAGTGCCCGCAACAGGAAACGGCGCAAAACGCAATGTGGACACACCACAATTTCACAGTGAAAAATGACCCTTTTTTGGCAAAGTGCCTAGCTGTAGTTTTTTAACCCTAGCTCTGCCGGCACCTAGAGAAGCCTAGCAAACCTATACATTTTTGAAAACTAGACACCCAGGGGAATCCAGGATGGGGTGACTTGACTGCCTCTCACCAGGTTCTGTTACCCAGAATCCCTTGCAAACCTAAAACATTGTCAAAAAAACCACATTTTCCTCACATTTCTGTGGTGGAAAGATCTGGAATCTGCGTGGATCCACAAATTTCCACCCACCCCACGTTCCCCAAAGTCTTACAAAAAAAACGGTACCTCACTTGTGTGGGTAGGCCTAGTGCCCGCAACAGGAAACGGCGCAAAACGCAACGTGGACACACCACAATTTCACAGTGAAAAATTACCCTTTTTTGGCAAAGTGCCTAGCTGTAGTTTTTGAACCCTAGCTCTGCCGGCACCTAGAGAAACCTAGCAAACCTATACATTTTTGAAAACTAGACACCCAGGGGAATCCAGGATGGGGTGACTTGACTGCCTCTCACCAGGTTCTGTTACCCAGAATCCCTTGCAAACCTAAAACATTGTCAAAAAAACCACATTTTCCTCACATTTCTGTGGTGGAAAGATCTGGAATCTGCGTGGATCCACAAATTTCCACCCACCCCGTATTCCCCAAAGTCTTCCGAGAAAAACGGTACCTCACTTGTGTGGGTAGGCCTAGTGCCCGCGACAGGAAACGGCGCAAAACGCAACGTGGACACACCACAATTTCACAGTGAAAAATGACCCTTTTTTGGCAAAGTGCCTAGCTGTAGTTTTTGAACTCTAGCTCTGCCCGCACCTAGGGAAACCTAGCAAACCTATACATTTTTGAAAACTAGACACCTAGGGGAATCCAGGATGGGGTGACTTGACTGCCTCTCACCAGGTTCTGTTACCCAGAATCCCTTGCAAACCTAACAAATTGTCAAAAAAAACACATTTTCCTCACATTTCTGTGGTGGAAAGTTCTGGAATCTGCGTGGATCCACAAATTCCACCCACCCCGCGTTCCCCAAAGTCTTCCGAGAAAAATGGTACCTCACTTGTGTGGGTAGGCCTAGTGCCCGCGACAGGAAATGGCACAAAACGCAACGTGGACACACCACAATTTCACAGTGAAAAATGACCCTTTTTTGGCAAAGTGCCTAGCTGTAGTTTTTAAACCCTAGCTCTGCCGGCACCTAGGGAAACCTAGCAAACCTATATATTTTTGAAAACTAGACTCCCAGTGGAATCCAGGATGGGGTGACTTGACTGCCTCTCACCAGGTTCTGTTACCCAGAATCCCTTGCACACCTAAAGATTTTTTTTAAAAACACATTTTCCTCACATTTCTGTGGTGAAAATTTCTGGAATCTGCGTGGATAAACAAATTTCCACTCACCCCGTGTTCCCCAAAGTCTTCCGAGAAAAATGGTACCTCACTTGCGTGGGTGGGGCAAGGACCAGTGACAGGCAAGGGCCCAAAACCTATTGAGGCGACATCAAAATTACCTATCACAAACCAACCTGGTTTTGCAAGGGGGGTCCCATGAGTTTTTGGCCCTGGGCTCGGTGACCATCTAGGGAAACATACCAAACCCACACATTTCTGGAAACTAGACACCCGGGGAAGTCCAGCGAGGTATGGCTTGCGTGGGTCCCCTAACGTTTTCCTACCCACAATCCCCTGCAAACCTCAAATTTAGCTGAAAAAATCACTTTTTTCTGAAATTTCTGTGTGGGAAAGTTCTGAAATCTACGTGGATCCACAAATTTCCTCCCACCCAGTGTTCCCCAAGGTCTCCCGATAAAAATTATACCTCACTCGCATGGGTGGGTCAAGTACCCATGACAGGCAAGGGCCCAAAACCTATTGAGGCGACATCAAAATTACCTATCACAAAACAACCTGGTTTTGCAAGGGGGGTCCCATGAGTTTTTGGCCCTGGGCTCGGCGGCCATCTAGGGAAACCTACCAAACCCACACATTTCTGAAAACTAGACACCTGGGGGAGTCCAGCGAGGTATGGCTTGCGTTGGTCCCCTAACGTTTTCCTACCCAGAATCCACTGCAAACCTCAAATTTAGCTGAAAAACATCACTTTTTCCATACATTTTTGCGTGGGATCACTGTGCCGGCACAAATGTCCTACCACCCAGCGTTCCCCTTGTTCACCTGAGTAAAATGATACTTCACTTGTGTGGGTGGGCCAAAGGCCTGTGACTAGGAAGAGCCCAAAACATAGGGATTTAGAGTATAGCACCGAGAATTCTAAGTGCTAATTTTTTTTT
The DNA here is from genome assembly GCA_963921515.1 of Calotriton arnoldi. Taxonomy (NCBI): domain Eukaryota; kingdom Metazoa; phylum Chordata; class Amphibia; order Caudata; family Salamandridae; genus Calotriton; species Calotriton arnoldi. Next base: position 1,154,955 of record CAWUFW010006034.1, on the reverse strand, counting down.
AAAATACGTTTTTAGCCAGTTCTGCTTTGGACACCCACACAAGTGAGGTATCATTTTACTCGGGAGAACAAGGGGAACGCTGGGTGGTAGGACATTTGTGCCAGCACGGTGATTCCACACAAAAATATGTGGAAAATATGTTTTTTTCAGCTAAATTTCAGGTTTGCAGGGGATTCTGGGTAGGGAATCGTTGGGGGATCCACGCAAGCCATACCTCATTGGACTCCCCAGGGTGTCTAGTTTTCAGAAACATGTGGGTTTGGTAGGTTTCCCTAGATGGCGGCAAGCCTGGGGCCAAAAAACCAGGTGCCCCCCCCAAAACCAGGTAGTTTTGTTATAGGTAATTTTGAAGTCTCCACAATAGGATTTGGGCCATTTCCTGTTTCAGCCACTTTGCCTACCCACACAAGTGAGGTACCATTTTTATCGGGAGACCTGGGGGAATGCTGGGTGGGAGGAAATTTGTGGATCCACGCAGATTCCAGAAGTTTCCCACACAGAAATTTGAGAAAAAAAATGATTTTTTTCAGCTAAATTTGAGGTTTGCAGGGGATTATGGGTAGGAAAATGTTGGGGGACCCACGTAAGCCATACCTCGCTGGACTCCCCCGAGTGTCTACTTTTCAGAAATGTGTGGGTTTGGAAGTTTCCCAAGATGGCCGCCGAGCCCAGGGCCAAACACCCAGGTGACCCCCTTTGCAAATCCAGGTTGTTTTGTGATAGGTAATTTTGATGTCTCCTCAATACGTTTTGGGCCTTTGCCTGTCGCGGGTACTTGACCCACCCACGCGAGTGAGGTACCATTTTTATCGGGAGACCTGGGCGAACACTGGGTGGTAGGAAATTTGTATATCCACGTAGATTCCAGAACTTTCCCACACAGAAATTTGAGAAAAAAGTGATTTTTGCCAGCTAAATTTGAGGTTTGCAGGGGATTCTGGGTAGGAAAACGTTGGGGGACCCACGCAAGCCATACCTGGCTGGACTCCCCCGAGTGTCTAGTTTTCAGAAATGTGTGGGTTTGGTAGGTTTCCGAAGATGACCGCCGATCCCGGGGCCAAAAACCCAGGTGACTCCCCTTGCAAAACCAGGTTGTTTTGTGATAGGTCATTTTGATGTCTCCTCAATTTGTTTTGGGGCCTTGCCTGTCGCGGGTACTTGACCCACCCACCCGCGTGAGGTACCATTTTTATCGGGAGACCTGGGGGAACACTGGGTGGTAGGAAATGTGTGGATCCACGTAGATTCCAGAACTTTCCCACACAGAAATTTGAGAAAAAAGTGATTTGTTTCAGCTAAATTTGAGGTTTGCAGGGGATTCTGGGTAGGAAAACCTTGGGGGACCCACGCAAGCCATACCTTGCTGGACTCCCCTGAGTGTCTAGTTTTCAGAAATGTGTGGGTTTGGTAGGTTTCCTAAGATGGCCGCCGAGCCCGGGGCCAAAAACCTAGGTGACTCCCCTTGCAAAACCAGGTTGCTTTGTGATAGGTCATTTTGATGTCTCCTCAATACGTTTTGGGCCCTTACCTGTCGCGGGTACTTGAACCACCCATGCGAGTGAGGTTTTTGTCCCCGGGCTCGCCGGCCATCTTAGGAAACCTACCAAACCCACACATTTCTGAAAACTAGACACTCGGGGGAGTCCAGCAAGGTATGGCTTGCATGGGTCCCCCAACGTTTTCCTACCCAGAATCTCCTGCAAACCTCAAATTTAGCTGGAAAAAATCACTTTTTTCACAAATTTCTGTGTGGGAAAGTTCTGGAATCTCCGTGGATCCACAAATTTCCTTCCACCCAGCGTTCCCCCCGGTCTTCCGATAAAAATGGTACCTCACTTGTGTGGGTAGGCAAAGTGGCTGAAACAGGATATGGCCCAAATCGTATTGTGGAGACTTCAAAATTACCTATAACAAAACTACCTGGTTTTGGGGGGGGCACCTGGTTTTTTGGCCCCGGGCTCGCCGCCATCTAGGGAAACCTACCAAATCCACACATTTCTGAAAACTAGACACCCTGGGGAGTCCAATGAGGTATGGCTTACGTGGATCCCCCAACGTTTCCCTACCCAGAATCCCCTGCAAACCTCAAATTTAGCTTAAGAAAACATATTTTCCACATATTTTTGCATGGAATCACCGTGCTGGCACAAATGTCCTACCACCCAGCGTTCCCCTTGTTCTCCCGAGTAAAATGATACCTCACTTGTGTGGGTGTCCAAAGCAGAATTGGCTAAAAACGTATTTTTTAAAAAATGTAGCGCTTAGAATTCTTGGTGCTATACTCTAAATCCCTATGTTTTGGGCTCTTCCTAGTCACAGGCCTTTGGCCCACCCACACAAGTGAGGTATCATTTTACTCGGGAGAACAAGGGGAACACTGGGTGGTAGGACATTTGTGCCGGCACGGTGATCCCACGCAAAAATTTATGGAAAAAGTGATTTATTTCAGCTAAATTTGAGGTTTGCAGGGGATTCTGGGTAGGAAAACTTTGGGGGACCCACGCAAGCCATACCTCGCTGGACTCCCCCGGGTGACTAGTTTTCAGAAATGTTTGGGTTTGGTAGTTTCCCAAAATGGCCGCCGAGCCCGGGGACAAAAACCCAGGTGACCCCCCTTGCAAAACCAGGTTATTTTGTGATAGGTCATTTTGATGTCGCCTCAATAGGTTTTGGGCCCTTGCCTGTCGCGGGTACTTGACCCACCCATGCGGGTGAGGTATCATTTTTATCGGGAGAGCTGGGGGAACGCTGGGTGGGAGGAAATTTGTGGATCCACATAGATTCCAGAACTTTCCCACACAGAAATTTGAGAAAAAAGTGATTTTTTCAGCTAAATTTGAGGTTTGCAGGGGATTGTGGGTAGGAAAATATTAGGGGACCCACGCAAGCCATACCTCGCTGGACTCCCCCGGGTGTCTAGTTTTCAGAAATGTGTGGGTTTGATAGGTTTCCCTTGATGGCCGCCGAGCCCGGGGCCAAAAACTCATGGGACCCCCTTTGCAAAACCAGGTTGTTTTGTGATAGGTAATTTTGATGTCGCCTCAATAGGTTTTGGGCCCTTGCCTGTCGCGGGTCCTTGACCCACCCACGTGAGTGAGGTATCATTTTTATCGGGAGACCTAGGGGAACGCTGGGTGGGAGGAAATGTGTGGATCCACGTAAATTCCAGAACTTTCCCACACAGAAATTTGAGAAGAAAGTGATTTTTTCAGCTAAATTTGAGGTTTGCAGGGGATTCTGGGTAGGAAAACGTTGGGGGACCCACGCAAGCCATACCTCGCTGGACTCCCCCGGGTGTCTAGTTTTCAGAAATGTGTGGGTTTGGTAGGTTTCCCTAGATGGCCGCCGAGCCCGGGGCCAAAAACTCATGGGACCCCCCTTGCAAAACCAGGTTGTTTTGTGATAGGTAATTTTGATGTCGCCTCAATAGGTTTTGGGCCCTTCCCTGTCACGGGCACTAGGCCTACCCACGCAAGTGAGGAACCATTTTTCTCGGAAGACTTTGGGGAACGCAGGGTGGGTGGAATTTTGTGGACCCACGCAGATTCCAGAACTTTCCACCACAGAAATGTGAGGAAAATGTGTTTTTTTGGACAAAATTTTAGGTTTGCAAGGGATTCTGGGTAACAGAACCTGGTGAGAGCCAGTCAAGTCACCCCATCCTGGATTCCCCTGGGTGTCTAGTTTTAAAAAATGTATAGGTTTGCTAGGCTTCCCTAGGTGCCGGCAGAGCTAGGGTTCAAAATCTACAACTAGGCACTTTGCAAAAAAAGGGTCATTTTTCACTGTGAAAATGTGGTGTGTCCACGCCGCGTTTTGGGCCGTTTCCTGTCGCGGGCACTAGGCCTACCCACGCAAGTGAGGTACCATTTTTCTCATAATACTTTGGAGAACGCGGGGTGGGTGGAATTTTGTGGATCCACACAGATTCCAGAACTTTCCACCACAGAAATGTGAGGAAAATGTGTTTTTTTGGACAAATTTTTAGGTTTGCAAGGGATTCAGGGTAACAGAACCTGGTGAGAGCCAGTCAAGTCACCCCATCCTGGATTCCCCTGGGTGTCTAGTTTTAAAAAATGTATAGGTTTGCTAGGTTTCCCTTGGTGCCGGCAGAGCTAGGGTTCAAAATCTACAGCTAGGCCCTTTGCAAAAAAAGGGTCAGTTTTCACTGTGAAAATGTGGTGTGTCCACGTTGCATTTTGGGCCCTTTCCTGTCACGGGTACTGGGCCTACCCACGCAAGTGAGGTACCATTTTTCTCGGAAGAGTTTGGAGAACGCGGGGTGGGTGGAATTTTGTTGATCCACGCAGATTCCAGAACTTTCCACCACAGAAATGTGAGGAAAATGTTGTTTTTTTGGCAAATTTTTAGGTTTGCAAGGGAATCTGGGTAACAGAACCTGGTGAGAGCCAGTCAAGTCACCCCATCCTGGATTTCCATGGGTGTCTAGTTTTCAAAAATGTACAGGTTTTCTACGTTTCCCTATGTGCCGGCTGCGCTAGGGCCCAAAATCCACAGGTAGACATATTGCTAAAAACAAATCCGTGCCTAGTCGGCTTTCTGCCGCCCTGGGGGGGATATCGGGGGGTGGGGTTGCCCCGATATGCCCCCAAGGGGGGCAGAAACACTGTGGCTATTTTTTTGGGGGGTGGGGGCATTGGTATGCCCATTCTGGGCAGCCCCCACCCCCACGCATAAAAAAAGCCAGCGTAATCGTTGGCGTCTAGTGGGCTTTTTGCCCCCCCGGGGGGGCAGATTGGGGGCTACTGCCCCATCTGCCCCCCAGGGGGAGCAGGAAGGCTGTAATTTTTGCGGGGGAGGAGGTGGGGGCATTGGCATGCCCGTTTTGGGCAGCCCCCATCCTAATTCAAATTTGCCCAAAAAAAATCCCTGGCGACTAGTGGGCTTTTTGCCCCCCCCGGAGGTGCAGATTGGGGGCTAATGCCCCCATCTGACCCCCAGGGGGGGCAGAAAGCCTTCTAGATGCCAGGGATTTTTTGGGGCAAATTTTAATTAGGGTGGGGGCTGCCCAAAACGGGCATGCCAATGCCCCCACCCTAATTACAATTTGCCCCAAAAAATCCCTGGCGTCTAGAGGGCTTTTTGCCCCCCCGGGGGGGCAGGAAGGCTGTACTTTTTGTGGGGGAGGGGGTGGGGGCATGGGCATGCCCATTTTGGGCAGCCCCAACCCTAATTCAAATTTGCCCAAAAATAATCCCTGGCGTCTAGTGGGCTTTTTGCCCCCCCGGCGGGGCAGATTGGGGGATAATGCCCCCATCTGCCCCCCAGGGGGGCAGAAAGTCCACTAGACGCCAGGGATTTTATTGGGCAAATTTTAATTAGGGTGGGGGCTGCCCAAAATGGGCATGCCAATGCCCCCACCCTAATTAAAATTTGCCCAAAAAAATCCCTGGCGTCTACTGGGCTTTTTGCCCTCCCCCGGGGGGCAGAAAGGCTGTCATTTTTGCGGGGAGGTGGGGGCATGGGCATGCCCATATTGGGCAGCCCCCACCACTAATTATAATTTTTTTTTAAATCCCTGGTGTCTAGTGGGCTTTTTGCCCCCCCCCGGGGGGCATATTGGGGGCTATTGCCCCCATCTGCCTCCCAGGGGGGCAAAAAGACTAAATTATGCCAAATATATTTGGGGGGAGCAAAGGCCCTTGCCCAAGGGGCCGCTCCCCCCTCCCTGGTGTCTAGTGGGTGGATCCCTGCTTGGGGATCGCCCTCCTGGGGTGATCCCCAAGCAGGGATCCACTGGGGAGGGGTACCATTGGAAAGGGGAGATTCTCCCCTTTCCAATGATACCTCTCCCGTCTTTCTACGTGCTCAGGGGGCTGAGATAGCCCCCTGAGCACGTAGAAAGTGAAACTGAAATGAGCCTAAAGCCTCATTTTAGTTTCGGTTTCAGTGAAATGAAGTCAGCGCGACATGCGTGCTGATCTTCATTTCACTGAAACAGGGGGGGGGGGCCTCGGGAGCTGGGGAAGCTCTTCCCCAGCTCCCGAGGCTTTGGGGGAGATAAAGAAATCCCTCTGCTGTCTGCAGCAGAGGGATTTCGTGCCCCTGTCCTCATGACGGAATGGTTCCGTCATGAGCACAGGAGCACCGATGCTCATGACGGAACCATTCCGTCATGAGCATCGAAGGGGTTAAGGTTTAATTTTTGTGAAATCAGAACCAGGGCTAGAATCGAACCTCATTTATTCCAAGAAGAGTCCCTAGTTTTGCCGGAAATGTCTACCCAACTGGAGTACTTTCATTTGGTTAATTAATTAGTAAGTGCTACCTCGTTGTGTAAATGTCTGTGTATATTCTACACTACAGCTGTGTAAAGAGCCACGAGGTGTGCATGTAATTTCTGCAATGTGACTGTTCATCGAGTGTCTTCAACTGCAAATCTATGATAATGTGAATCCTCGTCAAGAGAAGATGACAAGGCTACTAAGAGGTGAATCTCCACCAAACAAGGGTATTTCCCCTTAACTAAATGAAGTAAGTGCTTCTTTGTTTGGTAGACATGTCCTCGTATTCCTCTACATCAATAACGTGTCACCAAAATCATCTGGCAACGCGCTCGAGGGCCTTTCGATAAGCTGTCCATCAACTTGGGAAAAGGCAGGAAGACCTTTGCCTACTGCTAAGGAAAACAGGGTGTGGCCAAATGGGCTGAGCTTGCAGATGATTTGGGGTATTTGCATACTAAGGGTAATTAAATGGGAGAATCATGTACTGTGCTCTCTCCAGGAGACGACGAGAATGAAACCACTTGTCACAGTCACCCCAGATCAGATTGCACTCCAATAGATCAATGATGTAGTCACCTCCATTAAGGATTTCAGATTATTTTTCAACATGGAATACGAGAGGAAACACACTTTCTTTGCCTTCCCCAAGCCCAAGAAGTTAGGATCTTTTTTTACACAAGGGATTTCAGCCCCGGGGACCCCATCCCCTGGAGTCCGGTTGAAATTAATTGGGTGAGGGGGCCCACATGGTCCCCCACCCCTGGCTGATTTTGTCCCTGGGACCCCATCCCTTGGGGCTCAGCCATGTCTCCCTGGGTGCCTTGGAGCCCCCCAGGGCACCCGGTGTGCTAAGATGGGGACTGCTGGGGAGCCTCAAGGCCCACGCGGTCCCAGCTGGCTCCCAGCCTCCTGCGGGAGATGGCATTGCTCTTGCACACAGGGAGCTGCTAGGTATGCAGCTCCCTGCATGCAGGAGCAATCATTTCATCTGTTTCCCTGTCTGCATGACAGTGGGTGGGGAAACAGATGAGAACTCTGCTTCCAGCAAGCTATATTTGCTCTTGCTGGGCGAGAACTGTCAGCTCCCACCCAGTGAAAGCAAACTGCTATGTCCTAGGGTGGGCACCCCGGGACATAGCAGGAGCCAGTCCTGGGGTTGGCAGTCCTCAGGTCCATAATTGGCTCCAGGAGGGGGCCCACACAGCACCCCTCCTTTACTTTGCACGGGCCGGCCCCAGGGTGGTGGTGGTCCCCAGAGCCCAGGGGTCCATGTGACCCGCCTGCAAATATTTTAATTTAGTCCTGGGGAGGTGGTGGTCCACAGGGCTTCAACCATTACCGGGAGGAGCTCCGAATGGCCTCTTCTCTTAAAAAAATAAAGCCCTGTGGAGGAGGTGGTCCTAGCGGCTCATATGAGCCCATGGATGGAGGTCTGTGCAGCCCCCTCCAATAAATGAAATGAGCCCCTGGGAGGTGGTGGTCCCCAGGGACCAAATGAGCCTTAGGAGGTGCCCCATGTACCCCCTCCTTTTTTTTAATATACCTACTTGCCCCCGGAACCTGGCCCACCTGGGATCTATAGTCTAAACAAGCACGATAGACCGCGCTTGTGTTTTTTTTTTAATGTTGCCACAGATTCCCAACTCTGTCATGATTTCATGGCGAATGTTTTTTTCAAATGCTTTTTTGGCCTGGCGGGGTACCGGGAATCCCAGGATCAGAGCTAGGGTGGGTCAGGGTATTCCTACCCTGCCCCTTTTTCTTTTTTAAAAAGATTTTTGGGGCTCAGCTGAAGTTGCATCCCAAGATGGCTGCCAACACTTACTGTTTGAAGTGTTGGCAGCCAATCAGATTTCAACACGGGGACTGACAGATCCGCGTAGGATCTGCGTCCCTATATCTACAAATTTGGTTTTCTTTTAATATCTCGGAAACTTCTGAACAAATTTACACGAAATAACAAAAATCACTCTATCTAGATAAAGAGTTAGCTTTCTGACAAATTTGGTGTACTTCCGTCCAGCCGTTCGGGCTGTAGTCGTGTTCAAAATCTCTGCGGGAATTAACATGGGAAATGCACTTTTTTTGACCCCCCGTTTCTCAGGCCCCGCTTGATGGATCACTCCGAAAATTCCATACACAATATTATTCACCTGCACACTTCGGAAAATTTTGTGAGGATTCGTCAAGCTGCGCCACAGATATAGGCAAGTCAAAAAGCGCTTTTCCTACGGAAACTAGGTCCTAACTTTATCTACCTACTGGCAATTGCCACATGTGATCAAGGCCCTGCGAGGCCGAAACGCGTCATGGCAGCACAGCAAAAATAAATATCAAGCACAAAGAAAAAGAGGAGTCCGTTTCCATCTTTTGGGCGTAATACCAGAGACAAAGAAGGAGAAAATTTACGATATATATATATATATATATATTCAGCCAAAGTTCCTTGTGTTGCACCGCCGCTGCTCCAAACCAAAGGCCGCGTCGCCTTGCCGGACCACACAAGAAAGGTCAGTTTACTTATCTCTGATAACCTTTCGTAAAAAGGATGACGACGCCATGTGAAGATGCGCAAATATGTTTATTTGCCGGCCACCATTGGACGCATTTCGACTGCCCTGCAGCCTTGTTCACCAAGTGTAACAGTGGTCACCAGCAGGAAAAGTGTTTTTATTTTGCCAATAACTTTGGCGCCGTTTGATGAATCCCCAAACTCCAAAGGTTACAGGGACGTTATAGTTAGGCTCAGGTTTCACTTGTACAAAACTAGTGAAATGTAGCATTTATACTTAGCTGAGCTAACTATAACACCCCCCCGCAATGCATTGCTTTTGACCTCACATATTACATCACTCATGACATGTTCAATAACATCACTGATGACATCTCAAATGACATCATCCAGTGACTATATATACCAAGGTGTTTTGGTGAATCAGTTGGTGTATGAGTGCTTGTATAGATGATTCAGTGGGTGCGTGACTTACTGTATAAGTGAGTGAGTAGGTGTCTCAGTGAATGTATGGGTGAGTGGCTAGTTGTGTGATTTCTATATCAGTCTGTCAGTTGGTGTCTAAGTGACTGTATGGGTGTTTGAGTGGGTGCGTGACTGGCTGTGTGGGTGAGTGATTGTTTGTCTGAGTGCCTGTATGATTGTCTGAGTATCTGTGTGGGTGGGTGAAGGGGTGTGTGACTGCCTGTATGGATGAGTGAGTGGGTGAGTCAGTGGCTGTATGGGTTAGTGAGTACATGTGTGAGAGGCTGTCTGGGTGAGTGAGTGTGTGTATGGCTGTGTGGTTGAGTGAATGAATGTGTCAGTGGTATATGGGTGAGTAATTAGGTATGTGAAAGGCAGTATAGGTGAGTGATGGGGTATATGAGTGACTGTATGGATGAGTGAGTGAATATGAGAGTGGCTGTATAGGTGAGTGTGTGCTTGTGTCAGTGACTGCATAGGTGAGTGCATACATGTTAGCATCTGTATGAGTGAGTGTGTGTGCATCTGTATGGGTGAGTAAGTGGCTGTGTGATTAACTGTATGGGTGAGTGACTAGGTGTGTGAGTAGCTTTATGGGTGACTGACTCAGTTTGTGAGTGGCTGTATGGGTGTATGAGTGGATATCTCAATTAATTAAAATTAAAACCCCGGGGAGGTGGTGGTCCCCAGGGCTGCAGGGGGGCCACGCGCCCCTACATTTATTTTAGCTAAAGCCCTGGGGAGGTGGCAGCCTGGGGCTGCAGGGGGGTCCAAACGTCCCACCTCATTATTCAAATTTAAAGCCCTGGGGATGTGGTGGCGCCCGGACCTCAGGGGGTTCAGGTGGCCCCCTGCTTTGTTAAAACATTAGCCCTGGAGAGGTGGCTGTCTCTGGGGCTGCGGGGGATACCATATGGGCCTCCCCCACACTAATTTGATTGTTTGCCGCAGTGAGGTGGCTGTCCCCAGGGTGCGGTGGCACCACCTTATAATTAATAAACACTGCCCCCTTGATTTGGCCCACCCGGGGGCTTCATAAAATTGTAATTTTTATTTTTAATTTTGCAGCAGATCCGTGGGTCCACTCGCGAATTTGCAGCAAAATTAAATAAAATAAATACTTTTAACCCCCAGCGGGGTCCTTGTGGGACCCCCCCACCATATGTTCTTTATTTTTTATGTTCTTTTTTTAAAGCGTTTTTGTGGGACCCGACTTCAAGCCGAGTCCCAAGATGGCTGCCATCGCTTCCTGGTTGCAGTGTTGACAGACAATCAAATTTTAGTAGGATCCGCAAGTCCACTGCAAGGACTCGCGCCCCCAGATATCTATATTTTTTAAACTTAAATATCTCTGAACCTACTGACCGAATTTACATAAAATCACAAAAAGCGCACTTTCTGGACCAACATCTAGCTTTGTGCCAAATTTGGTGTTATTCCGTTCAGCGGTTCGGGCTGTAGTCGTGTAAAATAATGAAAAATCCCCATAGACATAACATGGGGAAAACACGTTATCGGACCCCCTTTTTTCACAGTTCCAGCTTGACAGATCATTCCAAATTTTTCAACACAGCAACTGAACCAAAAAGGGAACGTGTTTTAAAACTTTTGTGAAGATTCATCAAGCAGAGCCAAAGTTATTGGCAAAACAAAAAACATTTTACCTATGAAAACTTTGGTCCTAACTATAACTACCTACTGGCTATCGCCAGTAGGTTTTATATCTATATATACTTTATTCCAATCTTTTCATATGTAGCAACACCCTTTACAGGACGCGATTTGGCTTACGCCTTCAACCGGGCAACCCCATAACCCACAACCACTGTGTTTAAAAATAATTACGTGCTCCTTGCTCATTTCCTGCCCACAGCATCTAGACTGCTTAACTCCTTTTAATGTCACAAGGCGTCAGCCATTTTGATAATACTAAGAGCTGCATGCAGCTACATATTCGCACCATTTCTGTACATGTTCTTTTGTTTTTTTGTTTTTTCAAGGTGCATTGGTCACAAACTTCAAATGTTAATCACATTTGGAGTTCTTCAATTAAAACGTCTTGTGCAAGCACCCAAAAAACAGCTATCCACTCCCAACAATTATTCTAGCACCGTGGTACTAATAGTATGGCCTGCTGGCCACCAGCAGCCCGGCGGGCCTTCATTGGCAGCCCACGGACCTTGCCTTTTCTACGTTTCCAGTGAGGCCGGCAGTAAACACAGAAGATGACCGCAGGAGCATACGTAGTGAATACGTATTAAATAGGTATTCACTATGTATGCTCCTGCAGTGAGGTCATTTGAGATGTCATGAGTGATATCATCAGTAATGTCACTGACCATGTCATGAGTGATGTAATATGTGAGGTCATAAGCAGTGCACTGAGGTTATAGTTAGCTCAGGTAACTAACTGCTGCATTTCACTGGTTTTGTACGAGTGAAATATTAGTCTAACTATAATGTCCCTGTAACCTTTGTTTTTTTCAGAGAATTTCTAAGGTTTTTTTAATTCTATTTCCTAACTATAATGTCCCTGTAACCTTAGTTTCTTTCAGTGAATTTCTGTGTTTTTTTTAATTTTATTTCCTAACTTTAACCTGTAACCTTTGAGAGTCGGTGTGTGAGTGGCTGTATAGGACTGTGAATGAGTGTCTGAGTGGTTATGTGAGTGTGTGAGTGGGTGTGTGAGTGGCTGTATGGGTCTGTGAATAGGGGTTTGAGTGGTTATGTGGGTGTGTGACTGGGTGTATGAGTGGTTGTCTGGGTCTGTAAGTGGGAGTGAGAGTGAGTGGCTGTGTGGGTATGTGAGTGAGTGGCTGTATGGGTATGTGAGTGGTTGTCTGAGTATCTGTGTGGGTGAATCAGTAGCTGTGTGAGTGACTTGGCCAGAACGGAACCTCACCTTTATCCAACAAGAGCCCACATTTTTGCACAATCTATCTACCCAGCTGGAGTACTTTCTACTGCTTAATTAGGAAGTGCTACATCCTTGGGTAAATATGCAGTATGTATTCTACACTTCTTCTGTGTAATGGACTACGAGAAGATGTCCCCAGTGACCTTGTGTGCATTTCGGGAATGTGATCGTTCCTTGTGTGTCTTCATTCAGAAATCTGTGATAACATGAATTCTCCTACAGACAAGAGAACGTGACTACAAAGAAGTGAATCTCCACCAAAGAAGGGTATACTTCCTCTTAACTATATGAAGCAAGTGCTTCTTTGTTTGGTAGAGATGTCCTCCTATTCCTCAGCATCACATATTCATCACCAAAATTTGTGGCAAATGTGCTAGGGGGCCTTTTGGAAAGCTTTCCAAAAAAGTGAAAAGACCAGTGCATACTGCTAAGGTGAACGGGACAGGGCCAAACAGGCAAAGCGTCAGGTGATTTTGCACATTTGTATGCTCGTAGTCATTTAAAGGGAGAACTATCGACTCTGCTCTCACCAAGTAAGGACAAGAAAGAATCCTCTCATCACAGTCAGTCCAGAAGAGATTGCTCTCCAATAGATTAACCATGAATTCACCTCTAACCATGATTTCAGGTCTTGTTTCAAAGTGGAATTGCCTTTGCCAAGCCCAAGAAGTTAGGATAATTTGTCCTTTACAGAAGTGGAGCTTCAACTGGGGCACCTGCTGTTTGTAAGTGCTTCCCGTTGAGGTTTAAATTTTTGCCCAACTGGAGTACTTTCCACTGGATAATTAGTAAGTGCTACCTCGTTGGGTAAAGGTCTAGTGCACACACTACAGCTGTGTAAAGGACCATGAGGTAATGTCTCCGGTCACCTTCCATGTGTGTAAGTTTGGTAAAGTGATTGTTCCTTGAGTGTCTTCATACCGAAATCTGTGATAACATGAATCCTTATATAGAGAAGATGACGAGACGACAAAGATTTGAATCACTACCAAACAAGGTCTATCCCCTGGGGCCAGAGCAAAACATGATGGGGGGCACACGCCCACCCCTCCTCAGGCCAATTTTGGCCCCCGGGAGCCCATGCCCCTGGGCCTAACCTCTTGCTCCTGGGTGCCCTGGAGCCCACCCAGGGCACTCAGTGACCACTGTTGGGGACTGCAGGGGGAGCCTAAATACCCCTGCGGTCCCTTCCAGCTCCCCGCCTCCACCAGAGCCGGCACCCACAAAATGCTGCTCCCTGCTTCACAGTGGGCAGGGAAACAGACGAAAACTCCCCTCCCAGCAAGCTTTTGCAGTTTGACAGCTCCCGCTTGCTGGGAACGGAGTTACTGTTTGCTCTCGCTTGGCGGGAGCTGTCAAAGTTCCCGCCAAGCAAGAGCAAACTGCTATCTCCCAAGGGTGGGCACCTCAGGAGATAGCAGGAGCTGGCCCTGGGGATGTCAGTCCCCAGGGCCATTAATGGCTCCAAGAGGGGGGCCATGTGACCCCCCTCCTTTCATTTTCACGGACCGGCCCCAGGGAGGTAGTGGTCCTCGGGCTGCGTGGTCCCCCTCCCACTCCCACATCTACTTTAACTGCTGCAGCTGGTGAGGTGGTGGTCACCGGGGCCCAGGGCCATTAATGGCTCCAGGAGGGGGGCCGTGTGGCCCTCTCCTTTCATTTTCATGGGCCGGCCCCAGGGAGGTAGTGCTCCTCGGGCTGCAGGTCACCCTCCAACATCTACTTTAACTGCTGCAGCCAGTGAGGTGGTGGTTACCGGGGCCCAGGGGTGTCTGCGGTGCCCCGCTAATTATTATTTTTAAACCCCAAGGAGGTGATGGTCCCCAGGGCTCTAAAGAGCCACAGGAGGGGGTCCGTGCTGCCCCCTCCATATTACATTACAAGCCCCAGGGTAGTGGTGGTTCCCGGGGCGGGTCCGCCCGACCTCCTTCCCATATATTAAATAAAGCCCAGAGGAGGTGGTGGTCACCGGGGCTCAAAAGACCCTTAGGAGATGGGCCCTGTGTGCTTTAATATACTCCAACATGCCCCCGGGACCTGGCCCACCCAGGGCCTATACTGTAAACAAGCGCGGAGACTGCGCTTGGTTTTTAAAAAAATTGTTGTGGCAAATTCGTGACTCCATTGCATTTTTGAGGCAGAAATTTTGCTATTTTGACCTGGGCGGGTCCCGGGGGACCCCGGCATCAAGGCTAGGGGGTCAGGATATTTCTACCCTGCCCCCTGTTATTTTTTTTAGCCCCCTTTCCCATGCCCTACATGGTCTGTTGTGCTGCCACTGCCCCTCCCACCTGCCTAGCATGGTCAACTTGTTGCCTCCTCACCCTCCTCCCTGCCCTCAATTATCCAAGTCTGTGCCCCTGACATCTGCCTCCCAACAGTATTCTGTATTTATTACAAAAGTGTGGCACGCCTGACGTCATCTTCAAGTAATAAAAACTGTAATAGCTAAAGCATTTGCTTTAGAAATTATAAAAATGAGAGGATCTTATTCCCATAGAAACTTTGGTTGGTGCTCTAAAAAACTAAAATGAGGTCTTATTTTCTGAGTTCTCAAATAGTGACAAAGCACTTTTAAATTATTAGCTATCTTGATGTTTTTTATCCCGTTGATCACTTGATTATATGTTGCACTTAGGGGAGAGAATGTGGCGTTACGGCCAGAGCTGCAGACTTTGTAGCTGGGGAACCAGGTTTGAGTTTCAGCATAAGCTCGACATCCTGTGATTCTGGGCAAATCACTTAATCTCCCCATGTTTAAAGTCCAAAAGGAATGTGTACTTGTGTAATGTAACTGATGCGCATGTAAAGCACTTCAATACCTTTGAATCAAGTCTGCGCTATATAAAACTAAAGAAAAAAATTATGTGTTTTGCACACTTCTATCATTGGGCTCTACTTGGGATACATTTGGTCTCTTCTCTCCCTGGTGGCCATCTTGGGAGACTAATTTGTTATGATGCTCCCTAATCTCATTTACTGCAGTGTGCTTAGTAGAAAATGCTTTCAGTTTTTTACAGAAAATATGCTCTCATTTTTTGCTCTGGAGCACCTTCCATAATATCTATCCAAAAATCATGAGAAAATTGTTTTCTCCCAAACATGATTCATGAAATCCTAGCAGAAGACTTTTTCACAGGATAAAATCACCTTAGCAACAAATAATTTATTTTGTAACTAAAATCTGTTATCACCCTTTATACGTTCTCCTTTTTGTGACCCTCAAAACCTGCCATTCACTACAATGCATTTCAATCGGGTGCTATCATGTATATTGGTCCCCAGACAGCTGTCATCAATTTCTGGTTGAAGTGCTGACAGCCAATCAGATCTCACCATGAGATCTGTGCTTAGACTCTGCCCAGATATACAAATTTGGATTTCCTTAAATTTCTCAAAAATTACTGAACCAATTTACACCGGATAACTGAAAGCGTGATCTGGTAACCAAAATCTACCTTCCTGCCAAATTTGGTATAATTCCATCCAGCTGTTTGCTCTGATTTGTTTGGAGCTTTAACAGCTCCCGCCCAGTCAAAACAAATACGAACTCTGCAAGTTAGAACTGGGAAACGAGAAGAAAGAGGCAGAATAAAGGTCAGCAACCAGCAGAAAGAGGCAAAATAAGGGTCAGAAACGAGCAGAAAGAGGCACAATAAAGGTCAGAAACGAGCAGAAAGAGGCAAAGAAAGGTATGAAAGGAGCTGAAAGAGGTAGAATAAAGCTGAGAAATCAGTAGAAAGAGGCAGAACAAAGGTCAGCAACGAGCAGAAAGAGGCATGATAAAGGTGATAAACTAACAAAAAGAGGCAGAATGGAGGTCAGAAACAAGCAGCAAGAGGCAGAATAAAGGTCAGAAACAAGCAGCAAGAGGCAGAATAAAGGTCAGAAACGAGCAGAAAGAGGCAAAATAGAGAACAGAAACTAGCAGAAAGAGGCACAATAAAGGTCAGAAACAAGCAGAAATAGGCAAAATAAAGGACAGAATTGAGCAGAAAGATCTAAAATAAAGGTCAGAAACGAGCAGCAAGAGGCAAGATAAAGATCAGAAATGAGCAGAAAGAGGTAAAATAAAGTAGCAACAAGTAGAATGAGGTAAAATAAAGGTCAGAAGTGAACAGAGCAAAGGCATAAAACTAGGGATAGGCGGGAAACTCTGCTCTGCCGGCAGAGTTTGCGAACTTTTGCCACTCCACGCTCTGCTTCAATACGGAGTTTGGCAAAAGCTCCACCAACCGCTGGTGGAGCGGAGTTTACTGGCGCGCTCACCCCTAGACTTTATCCCTCAAGCAGTAATGTGCAAGAGGCCCCTTTGCAGAGTGGTTGAGAAAGGGGGCGAGGCCTCATACGAGGCCTCAGCAATCCCGCTGTGGGGTCTTACTTATGGCAACAATAGGGGTTCTTGGCCCCCAACGACCCTCAGCAGCCAAGGGGACTTCTTCCCCCACCAGTACTGCACCAGGAGGTGTATTTTCAGAGTGGTTGAGAAAGGGAGTGGCGCCTCCGATGAGGACTCAGCAATCTCGCTGTGGGGGACTTACTTGTGGCAGCAATAGGAGTGCTTGGCCCACCAAGACCCTCAGCAGCCAAGGGGACTTCACTAGGGGTGGCCGATCAAAACTCTGCCCTCTCATGGAACTCCACAGAATTTGGCAGAGTTTTTCGGTAACTCCGCAGAATTCAGTGGAGTGAAACTCATTGAGCTCTGCCCAGGCCTAAAGAAAATGAGCAGAAAACAAGCATAACCCACTCTGGTACTCCTGCACCCACTCACAAAACAACTAAGACACTCTCACATCCATTCAGAGACCCATTCACTCATGCACCCACACACAGACAAACTCAGACATGTACACCGACTCACATACACAGTCAGACACTCATGTACTCACTTACAGAATCACTCATACTCTCTCTCACCCACTCACAGATCTACTCAGAGACTCACACATTGACTCACAGACTCTCTCAGAGACTCACACACCTACTCACGGACCCACTCAGACACTCACATACCCACTTACAAACCTACTCATGCACTCACTAACAAACTCAGTAGCAAAGGTTAGTGGATACAGTTAGTAAATAAACATTTTTAAAAACTTACAAATTCACTTAAAAAAACCAAAGGTTGCAGTGACAATATAGTTAGGAAATAGAATTTTTTTAAAACATAGAAATTCCCTGAAAAAAACATAGGTTACAGGCTCGTTATAGTTAGGAAATTGAATCTTAAAAAATGTAGAAATTCACTGGAAAAAACAAAGGTTACAGGGACGTTATAGTTAGGCTCAGATTTCACTCGTACAAAACCAGTGAAATTCAGCAGTTGAAGTTACCTGAGCTAACTAGAACTTACGTCCCAGCAATGCACTGCTTATGACCTCACATATTGCATCACGCATGACATGGTCAGTGACATCAATGATGATATCACGGATGACATCTCGAATGACATCACTGATGACATCATCCACAGAACCACTCACACAACCACTCACACCCCATACAACCTCTCATATGCCACTCACACACCCACACAACCACTCACATACCCATTCACACATCCATATAACCACTCACACAGCCACCTACTCTTCCATACAGTCACTCACACACAAAACACTCACTCAAATAGCCCCTCACTCACCCATATAGCCCCTTACATACCCAATCACTTACTCATACAGCCATTCAGACACCCCCTCACTCACCCATACAGTCCCTGACACATCCACTCACCCACCCATGCAGTCACTCACTCACCCACCCATACAGCCACTGACACACCCACTCACTCACCAATACTACCACTCACACAGCCCCTAAGTAACCCACACAGCTACTCAGACACCCACTTATACACCCAGACAGTCACTCACACACCCAATCACACAACTGTACAGTGACTCAGGCACCCACTCACACACAGACACACACAGTCACACAGTGACTCACATAAACTGTGTTAAAAAGGAATCACTCATTAGTAGTGCACCTAGTATACTAATTTAACTTTTGTTGTAGGTTAGTATATATGTTTAGCATTCATAAACACTTAAAAACACTTGCACTTACTTGATGATGTCATCAGTGATGTCATGTGAGATGTCATTAGTGATGTCACTGACCATGTCATGAGTGATGTAATATGTAGAGTGCATTGCGTGGGCGTAAGTTATACATAGCTCACGTAACTATAACTGCTGAATTTTGCTGGTTCTGTATAAGTGAAATCTGAGCCTAACTATATCGTCCCTGTATCCTTTGGTTTTTTTCAGTGAATATATATATATATGCACACACACACACATTTTCTTACATTGACTTTGTATGAATGTATAAATATATATATATATATATTCACTGAAAAAACCATAGGTTTTAGGGACAGTTATAGTTAGTTGGACATTGCACTCGTACAAAACCCGTGAAATTCCCCCGTTATAGTTAGTCCAGCTAACTATAACTCGCGCCCCCGCAATGCACTGCTGATGATGTCACATATTACATCACTCATGACATGGTCAGTGACATCACTGATGACATCACTGATGACATCTCAAATGACATCACTGATGACATCATCCAGTGACTGTGTGTTTCTGTAAAGTTTAAATATTTTTAATATATATAGGAAAAGACATATTGAAGAATGAGTGGGTGTGTAAGTGTCTGTATGGATGATTTAGTAGGTGCATGACTGACTGTATAAGTGAGTGATTTAACGTATCTTACTGAATGCATGGGTTAGTGACTAAACTGGGTGAATGTCTGTATCCGTCTGTCTGTTGCTGTGTAAGTGGCTGCATGTGTTTGTGAATAGCTACATGAGTGTCTATATGAGTTATTGAATGCTTGTGTGAGTATCTGTATGGGTGCCTGAGTGTTTGTGTGGGAGGGGTGTGTGCGACTCTGTGCATAGATGTGTGAGTGGGTGATTCACTGGGTGGATGGTTTCAAGAGTGCATCTGTGATAGACTGTATGGGTGGGTAAGTGTGTGTAAGAGTGTGTTAGTGAGTGAATGTATGTCCCAGTGGTACATGTGTGAGTAACTACATATGTGAAAGGCAGTATATATGTGTGTTGGAGTATATAAATAGCTATAAGCGAGAGTGAGTGATTGTGATAGTGGCTGTATGGATGAGTGTGTGCTTGTATCAGTGATTGTATAAGAGCGTAAGAATGTGCTAGTATTTGTATGAGTAAGTGAGCTGGTGTGTGTATAACTGTATAGGTGAGTAAATGGTAGTGTGTTTAATTATTTGCATGACTGACTAGGTGTGTGAGTACCTCTATGGATGAGTGGCGGTGTTTGAGTGTCTATATAGGAGTATGAGTGCATATGATAGTCCTGTACTGAGTGACCATAAGTATGAGTGACTGTACGGGTGAGTGAGTGGATGTGTGTGTGTAGACCTAAGAATCAGTGAGTGGGTATGTAGTTATTGGTGTTGGAGTGTCTATGGTTTTGCGAATGGCAGTCTGTAATTTAGAGTGGGTGTATCAAAGGTTATATTAGGGTGTGAGAAGATGCATGAAATTATCACATGGATGATGTCATCAGTGATGTCATCAGTGATGTCATTTGAGATGTCATCAGTGATGTCATCAGTGATGTCACTGACCATGTCATGAGTGATGTAATATGTGACGTCATCAGCAGTGCATTGCGGGGCGCGAGTTATAGTTAGCTGGACTAACTATAACGGGAGAATTTCACGGGTTTTGTACGAGTGCAATGTCCAACTAACTATAACTGTCCCTAAAACCTATGGTTTTTTCAGTGAATTTCAAAGGTTTTTTAAATGCTAATTTGTAACTGTAACGTCCCTGAAACCTATGGTTTTTTCAGTGAATTTCAAAGGTTTTTTAAATGCTAATTTGTAACTATAACATGTCTGAAACCTACGGTTTTTTCAGTGAATTTCAAAGGTTTTGTAAATGACAATTTTTAAATGTATTAATTGTTATATACATTTTTTTCATACTGATTTACTACATTTTTAGAAACAATTTTTTTTTACATATTTTATTTTTTAAATTACATTGTAATTACATTATACATTACATTACAAAAAATACTTTCTCAGAATGAATTACTTTAGTTTAAATACTTTGCACATAGGTAATAGACTTTTAAGTACAGTAGTTACAGTTGTTGCAATGGGCAACACATTTTCAAACACAATGCAACATTCAGCTCAATGTGAATTTCTAGTTAAATGCAATTAGTTACTTTATGGATTACTTTTCTAACCACAGGACTGGATCCTAGATTCAGTCCTGGGACATCTCCTGTAAACAGTTGAGTAAAAGCGTTTTGGTTACAGTCGTGATTTTTAAGGAATATTATTGTACTTTAAAAGTTGACACTTAGAAACTTTTTCTCATAGAATCACCAATGTTATCCTATGGAAGGAAATTCACTTAGAAGGTAAAAACTGTTATCGTTACTTTTTCTTACTCAGTGTTGGATCCTGGATCCAGCACTGGTGCATCTCCTGTAAACAGTTGAAAGAATGCGTTTAAGTCATACAGGCGATTTTTTAGGAATATTTGTAGTTTGTGAAAATCGACACTTTGAAACTTTTCTGCTAAAAACCAGACAATGGATTCCTATGGAAGAAAATATAAGTTACTGGTAAGTACGGTTAAAATTACTTTTCAGGGTCAGTGCTGGGCTAAAAGATGCAGCACTGGGTTCTCTCCTGATAACAGGTGAGTAAATTGGAATTCGTACTTTGGTTGATTTTAGAGGAATATTATAAAGTTCCAAAACTCCACACTTAGAAGAATTTCCAAGTGAAACCAGTCAATGTTAGCCTATGGAAGGAAATTCAAGTTACTGGTAAGTACGGTTAAAATTACTTTTCAGGACCAGTACTGGGCTGAAAGATGCAGCACTGAGGTCTCTCCTGATAACAGGTGAGTAAATCAAAATTCGGATTTCGGCTGATTTTAGAGGAATATTTGTATGTTTCAAAAATCAACACTTAGAAACTTTTTCAGCAAAAAGCAGGCAATGATATCCTATGGAAGGAAATTCAAGTTACTGGTAAGTACGGTTAAAATTACTTTTGAGGATCAGTACTGGGCTGAAAGATGCAGCACTGAGGTCTCTCCTGATAACAGGTGAGTAAATCGGAATTCGTATTTCGGCTGATTTTAGAGGAATATTTTAAAGTTCCAAAACTCCACACTTAGAAGAATTTCCAAGTGAAACCAGTCAATGTTAGCCTATGAAGGAAATTCAAGTTACCGGTAAGTACGGTTAAAATTACTTTTCAGGACCAGTACTGGGCTGAAAGATGCAGCACTGAGGTCTCTCCTGATAACAGCTGAGTAAATCAGAATTCGGATTTCGGCTGATTTTAGAGGAATATTTGTATGTTTCAAAAATCAACACTTAGAAACTTTTTCAGCAAAAAGCAGGCAATGATATCCTATGGAAGGAAATTCAAGTTACTGGTAAGTACGGTTAAAATTACTTTTCAGGATTAGTACTGGGCTGAAAGATGCAGCACTGAGGTCTCTCCTGATAACAGGTGAGTAAATCGGAATTCGTATTTCGGATGATTTTAGAAGAATATTTGCACAATGGAGAAGGGAGGGCGGGGCCTGAGGTGACATCTGTGCAAACGCGCCCCGTGGCGCGTTTTAAGTTGGGGGATTAAGTCCCCTTGAATCCTGAGGGTCCCTAGGGGCCAACTAGCCCACCAGGAACCTCCAATATGCGCCAGGGGCTGCGTTGCAGAGACGTGTAGAGAGGCCACACCCCTTTTACACCTCTCTGCAACGCAGCTCTGTGGCGCTTTCTGGATGTACCTGTTGGGCTAGTTGGCCCCCAGGGACCCTCAGGATTGAAGGGATTTAATCCCCAACTAAAACGCGCCACGGGGCGCGTTTGCACAGATGTCACCTGAAGCCCCGCCCCTCCCTTCACCACTGTGCAACGCGCCCCGTGGCGCGTTTTAAGTCGGGGGATTAACTCCCTTGAATCCTGAGGGTCCCTGGGGGCCAACTAGCCCAACAGGTATATCCAAAAGCGCCACAGAGCTGCGTTGCAGAGAGGTGTAAAAGGGGCGTGGCCTCTGTACACCTCTCTGCAACGCAGCCCCTGACGCATACTGGAGGTTCCTGGTGGGCTAGTTGGCCTCAGGACCCCAGTATTCAAGGGGTCGTTCCCCCTCTGCAAACGCACCAGGGGCGCGTTTGCAGAGTGGTAAAGGAAGGGGCAAGGCCTGCGGGCCCGATCGTTTTTTTTTTTGTTTTGTTTTTTGTCCCCTGAAGGGAGGCTGTGTAGCCCCCTTACTTTTCCTGTTTTTGGGCCCTGGGGACCCCATCCCCCTGGGCCTTACCCCTTTTTTAATTAAAAATTTTAAAAAAAAACGGGGAAGGGGGCCGCGTGGCCCCCCTTCCCTGGGCCTGTATTGGCCCCGGGGACACCATCCCCGGGGCATGGCCTCTATTTTTATTTTTATTCTTTGGAGGGGGGCTGCGTGGCCCCCCTCCTCTGGCCATTTAAGGCCCCGGGGACCCCATCCCCCGGGGCCGGCCATACCCTTTTTTTAAATTTTTTTTTAAACTTTGGGGAGGGGGCCGCGTGGCCCCCGCTCCGGGCCACTACTTGCCCCGGGGACCCCATCCCCCGGGGCTGGCCTTCTCCTTTGGGGACTGTGGGGGGTCCCCAAGCCCCCACAGTCCCGCCGGCTCCCGCGTCCCTTGGGAGCCGGCATTGCTTTACACATGGGGAGCTGCTAAGATGCAGCTCCCCATGTGGAAAGCAATCGGCTTGGATATTGGAAGAGAGGCAGGTTTCCCTGTCTCTCTTCCAATATCCAAAGCAGTTTGCTATGGCAGGACGGGAGCCGCGAGGCTCCCTTCCTGCCATAGCAAACTACAGTGTCCCGGGGGTAGGCACCCGGGACACTGCAGGAGCGGCCCTGGGGGTGGCGGTCCCCAGGGCCATCAAGGGCTCCAGGAGGTGGGCCGCGTGGCCCCCCTCCCTTAAATTGCACAGCCCCGGGGAGGTGGTGGTCCCCGGGGCTCTGGGGGTCCGTAACAGACCCCCATATTTAAATGTTTAGTGCCCCGGGGAGGTGGCGGACCCCGGGCGTGTGGGGGGGCTGGAGCCCCCCCACACAGGTTTTTCAATTTTTTAAAAAAAGCCCCGGGGAGGTGGTGGTCCCCGGGGCTGCGGGAGGGCTCAGAGCCCTCCCGCACCATTTAAAAAAAAAAGCCCCGGGGGGGTGGCGGTCCCCCACACATAAAATTAACCCCCCGCCACCATGCCCCCGGGACTTGGGCCACCCGGGGGCAAAATACAATCGAAGCGCGGGAGACCGCGCTTCGATTTTTTTTTTTCGGCAGGATTCGCGCACCCTGAGCGCATCCTGCCGATTTTTAAAAAAAAAATGTTTTTATTTTTTTTGCCCAGGGGGTCCTTGTGGGACCCCCTGAGCAAACCTAGGGGGTCAGGGTGTTTCTACCCTGCCCCCTTTGTGCGCTTTGCGCACTTGTTTCTGTCCCTCGGTTCTACCGAGGGACAAAATGGCTGCCAACATTTCCTGAATCGGAATGTTGACAGCCAGCTGACAGCCAATTAACATGCAGCTCGTGATCGGGAGGGTACGCGGACCCTACTCGGCCATAGATATCACTATCTTTTTACTTTTGATTTTCTCAGCAACTACTGAACGGATTTACACCATTTAACAAAAAGGGTTCTTTCTGAACCAAGAACTACCTCTTTGCCAAATTTGGTGTAATTCCGTTCAGCAGTTCGAGCTGTAGCCGTGTCTAAAGTTTCCTATGGAAAATTGCATGGGGAAAACGCGTTTTGGGACCCCCTTTTTTCTCGGCCCCCGCTTGACGAATCCCCCGAGACTTTCAGGGTAGGAGCGGACCGGAGCGGGCCACAAAGTTTGAAAATTTTGCGAAGATACGTCAACCGGCAAGAGAGTTATTTCAAATAGAATGTCGCGGATTTCCTATGGATAATAGGTTGTAACTATAACTATCTACTGGCGACCGCCAGTAGATATATATATATATATATATATATATATATATATATATATATATATATATATATATATATATATATATAAAACATCCTTAGAAATTTAATGAAAAAAACAAAGGTTTAAGGGATGTTATAGTTAGGTGAAAATGTCAGTTAAAACATAACATTTTAAATTAACAAAACCACTGAAATTCACCAGTTATAATTATTTCAATTAACTATAACTCTTTCCCTTAAGTGACTGTAACTCTGCCCCCCTACCATGCATAGTGTTGCCATCAATGATTCAATTTCAGATGTTGCAATGATAATATCAATGATGTCAAGAACATTATTTAAGTGATGTAATATCTAAGGAATTTAGCAGTGGATGGCAAGAACGTGAGTTATAATTACTATATGGTACAGAAAGCATGTTTTTTGCGATTTGGTGTAAATTTATTCAGTAATTTTAGAGAAATTAAGGCTCCCGAATGTTTTATATTTCACACTGCGGAGGATCCACGGAGCCAGCAGATCTTAAGACAAGATCTGTTTGGCTACCATCACATCAACAAAGATGTGAATGTACACAGCACATGAATACTACATTTACCCCGTTACTATACGAATGTATACCTGCAAATCGCACTAACTTATCCCCCCTTAGCTACATGGGACCATGTCAGTGTCTAAGCCATCACAGGTTATTACTTAGCAGTTTCTTATCATTTTACTACATATGTCTTTACATTTTTTTCAGACTTGTTCGCTAAGGAATCGAAGAATACTACAACCACTAGATGCATTTATCTCTATTCAAGGGGTCTCCAACCTTTTCTGTAGTGAGAGGTACTTCTGATCAGTGAAAATCATCATGAGCTAGAAATGGCCAAGGCACTCACATAGCGTTGCTGGACACCCCCACACCCAGCTTCCTTGAATCTAAGCCTAGTGTTCATTGAGCTAGATACTACGGTTTGAACAAAACACTTTGTCTAGGGGCACTATGACAGGGCTGCCATGTGTGTCCGTAAGAGTGTGGCCTTTGGGGATGTATGAATATGTGTGATTATGAATGGTCTATATATGCATATGGGTGAATGAGAGCCTGTGTTGTATGTACTTGTGGCACAGGACATACCTTTCACCACATGTGTTATACATGAATAACACAAACATACTACCATTCGTTTTTAGAAGAGAGAAATTTAAAGTGCAGAAAAATGTTCTGATAATATGTTCATAATATGAAAAAAAATTCTGCACTTTAAATTTCTCCCACTTGGCTCTATTTTTCAGTTCTAAATATGACACCATGTCTACCAGCCACTGGGAGCAAGATGCCTCCTGTGTGTAAATGTAACACTTTGAAACGGCAGAATATTAAACAGAAGAGTTAACTTTATGTTTATATGGATTCCATGAAACTCATCATTTAATTTTTCTCCCATTTCAATTTTTTTGTCCTCATTGTTCATCAAAGAGGTCCGGAATCTCCAGCGTATTGCTGACAGTCTCTCTTGCTCACAAGAGAGTTGAGAGTACCCAGGGGCTGTGTACACCCCACACCTCATAATCCTACGCCTCAAACGCAGATCTGCTTGAAATCAGGATTTCTTAACGTGACCCTCGAACCAACTCCCTTTACAATTTGTTGCGTTTGATGTCTAATCATTTGGCGGCCGTGTTTTACAGAAAGAAAAATGATTAGGGTCTCCTACTAGTATAATGGGATTTATGCCAAATTTCCCAAATGTCACAAAAGGTTGTTCTTTTAGAGGGGGGACCACTCCGATCTAGGCTATGTAGCCTTTGGGCTGACATTAACCATTCCCAGATATATCTCTCTTCGTGCAAGCAGGATTAATACAAATATGAGAGACTTTTGTGTCTTCAAAAGATTCAAGGGATTCTTCTACCCGTAGATAGCCCCAAAAATAACCAGCACCTGGCTTTCCTTGATTTCTTGGCCCATTATGTCTGAGAGTATCTTATCCACTTCTTGGCAGAAGATCACGATCAAGGTACACTGCCAGAACATATGGACATCATCTGCCTTTTCCTCACTGCACTTGGGTCACCTTCTTACCCCTCCGTTTCCCATCTTCAACAATTTATTTGGCGTCCAATATGCCTTATGGACAGTAAACAAATGATTTTTCTTAAGAGGCGCAGATTTGATAGATGACCAAAGAAAAGACCTAGATACTTGCCATAAGGATTCTATGCCCAGGCTTGGCAGATCCCTCTTCCAGATCTTCGAAGGCAAGGTAAACTCTTCGTCTCCAGCCTGGACTAACATCCAATACCATTTGGAAATTTCCTTTCGCTGGAGTGATCTTTTTTGTATCTTGTCCTCCCAAAAGCAGTTAACTTTTTTGTCTTTGCCTAGTCCCCTTGCCCAAATTGCTAGTTGGTAATACTTACATTTCGATAAGTTACCCTCTGTGATTACTGTCAGATGTTCCCAGGGGACTAGACGATTGTCTTCTATCATTTGACCCCATTTATGTATTCCCCATTAAATCAGGGGAGTTGCAAGCTTATCCAGAAGACAAACTGGTATGCCAGGAGAGTTACATATTGGCGCAATGCTGCTGAAGTATGGTATTCCTAGAGTCCGTCAAATTTGGTACCACATCTTACAGGCAGCCGGAAGTATCTTAAGTCTGACCTTCTTGAAATATTTGGGGTGACCAAATTTAAAAAGAAATAAGTCCCCCCTCATAGGGAGGTCACTTGTCAGAGCTCTAAACAGTGGGGTAAAGGAGAAATTGTCCAAGAGTAATGACCTTATATTCTTCAGGTGAAAAGCACAACAGTATTGGTAAAGGTCTGGGCTTGCAATGCCCCCATGTTCTTTCCTCTTCAAGGCAATTCTCACCCCTTTAGCCCTTCATATGAAGCTACTCAGATCCCTGCAGCTTCTTAAACCATACCAGTTTAAATTCTAGGGGATCTGCGTTGAAAATGAAGGTGAAGTTTGGTAGAATGGACATTTTTAATAAGTTAGAACTTCCTATAAATGAGAGCGGGAGGCCCCCCCCATACCTTAAGTAGCTTTCTGGCCCCTGAGGCTACCTTATCAAAGTTTACCTGGGCCATTCTCTCCAAGTCTTGCACCACCTGAATTCCCAAGTATCTTATTTCTTGCTTTACCAAAGCGCTAGTATGGTGGGTGTTCCATTTCATGATTTCGGTTTTCTGTTGGTTAATAAGGCAACCCGAAACCCTCCCATAGTCTTCTAAGAAGTTC
The DNA here is from genome assembly GCA_963921515.1 of Calotriton arnoldi. NCBI lineage: Eukaryota > Metazoa > Chordata > Amphibia > Caudata > Salamandridae > Calotriton > Calotriton arnoldi. The sequence continues at coordinate 1,127,546 of CAWUFW010006034.1, read as the reverse complement.
CAAATTGCCGGGAGTGACGTTTCTAGGTCTCCTGTGTAAACCCTTAAACCGTCAGCGTACAGTCCAACTTTTTTGTCCCACCCATTGCAAACAATGGGGACAATATCCTTCCTTGCCCTTATCTTATTCGACAAAGGCTCTATATAAAGATTGAAAAGCAGAGGTGAGAGCGGGCATCCCTGCCGGGTTCCTCTTCGGATATTTGTTTGTAAGATTCCCATTAACCAGAATCCTAGCCATGGGATTTTTATAAAAGGACCTGACTGCCCCTAAACGGTCTCTCCTAGATCACATTGTTTAATTACACTGTACAGAAAAGGCCAGATAACCCTATCAAAGGCTTTGGCTGAGTCAAAGGTAAGAACTGTCAGTGGGATTCTAATTGTTAGCCATATCTATAGCCCCTATTAAATCATCTATCAGCTCATGTATTTGCCTCCCTTGACAAAACCCTTCAGATCTCTGTGGATTAAGACATCAATCACCGTTCAAGCCGTTTAATCAAAATCTGTATGCAGACAGAATATTGAGTTGGAAATGTCGACCTACACAAATATCGAGTTGGAAATATTGTGACACAGAAATATGGACAGCAAGAATATTGTGGTCAAGAATATCAAATTTAAGGTAAGAAATATTGTTTTCAAAAATATAGAAGTCATTAATATCGTTTGCAAAAATATAGTCATTTCAAATATCGATTTCTTAATTAGTGTTATGTATTTTAGTTTATATTTTAAATGTATGTGATGTCTGGTTTTTTGTATAAGTATTGTTTATGTTTTTAATATATGTGTTAAATGTTTAGTAGTTATCAATTTTATTTTAATTAAATTTTGTATTTTTGTATTTTTTAGTTTAGCAGGTTGTGGGTTTATAGGGGAATAGGGTGGGAAGTAATTTAATTATAATAAATTAATTAATCTTTCTTATTTAATAATATTTATTTAATTGAGATTTAATAGTGTTAATTGTGGGAAGTAATTTATTTGTAATTAATTATTAGTTGGTTGTTAATTAATTAATTAATTGGTCATTAATAAAGGTAATTGTGTATTTTAGGGGTAAAGGGTGGGAAATAACTTTTGATTAATTAATAATTAGTTGTTAATTTATATTAATTCATTTATTGAAAATGTATTGTGTAAATTGTGTAATTAATTTTAGGTGTGGGTTGTGGGGTTTATAGGGGTAAAGGGTGGGAAATAATTTATGTTTAATAATTAATAATTAGTTGATAATTTCTATTAATTAATTGATTGTAAATTAATTATGGAAATTGTGTAATTAATTTTAGGTGTGGGTTGTGGGGTTTATAGGAGTAAAGGGTGGGAAGTAATTTATGTTTAATCAATTAATAATTAGTTGACCATTATTATTTAATTGATATTTAATTAGGGTATTTGTTTCTATTTTTTATGTGTGGGTTTTACTTTTATAGGGGTAAAGGGAGGGGAGTAAATTAATTTTACTTACTTTATAATTAGTTGTTAAATACTATTAGTTTTTTAATTGAAAATAATTTTTAATTTTGTAATTAATTTTTTAACAATTTAATTCTTGCTGTGCGTTGTGGGGATTATAGAGGTAAAGTGTGGGAAGTTAATTAATTTTTATGAGTTTTGATTTGTTTTTTAATTGATAATATTTCTTTAATTGGTAATTAATTATGTTAATTATGGAAGTATATCTTTTTAAAATTTAAATATGGTTTCTGAATTGTGTGGTGTTATTGGACTGAAAATTAAAAAAGTAAAAGTATGTAATAATTAATGTTTTTGTTTCTAAATAAAATTATTTTTTATTTTATTTAATATAATATTTGTAGGTATTTGTCATATGTATTTAACATTATAATATGTTTTTTTATTTTTTAGTATTAAATATATTTGTATTTTAATTTTTAACATATTTATATATTTTTTATTTATTTAGTTTTTTAAATGTTTTTGTTGTTGTTAATATTTTGTTTGTTTTTAATTTTGAACTGACTGTAGTGAGAATATTAATTGTTACCCCCCGCAATCCAACACTTTCCCTACTGTTGCACTCACTGGAGTGGGAATAGTAATTTTACCCCTCCGCTATCCAACACTTTCCCTACTGTTACACTCACTGGAGTCGGAATAGTAATTGTACCCCTCCGCTACTGTTACAATTATTGGAGTGGGAATAGTATTTTTACCCCTTTGCTATCCAACACTTTACCTACTGTTGCACTAACTGAATAGTTTAATGTTTTAATTATAATTTTTTTTAAATTATTAGATTTTATGTTATTGGTATATATATATATATATATATATATATATATATATATGTTGGGAGTTCCAACGTACGCCACACGTTCTGCCGAACTCATTACTTGATGGGTGCCTCCTTCGTGCGAGTGGCATGCAGGCATAAAAATATATGTGCTCTGCCAGAACCGCCGCAGCTAAGAATATGATGCATCTGCCAACAAGTAGTTGGAACATGACCACATGATAGACTGCAGATTACTATAACCGGCACTCTCAGATTCAGGATATCGTGATGTAACAAAAGCGGCTGATGAAAGGGTTGAAAAACGAACATTGAGGCTCCACAATTAACTGCTCAGTGACATAGTGCGATCAGAGAGGTATGCCCTTTTTCCCATTACAGAATGGAAGTTTACCTAAAAGAACGAACATTGTAAAATATACCACCATGGTATGGCAAATAAAGGAACATACACTCAAAGATGGCGGCTAAAAATCAGGAAGGATTGTATTTTCAGCGTGGTCCTTCCTTGCTGAACACTGGGCAGGAGGAGCCTAATGAGGTTTTTAAATAAACTGTGAAGCAATAGATCTCCTTACTCACCGGACAGCATCTGAGGAAGTCGGAGTAGACGATACGCGTCATGCTGGGTGCAATAAAGGACTTCAAAAACCCAAAGTGTGCTCCTTATGTGTTCCTGAAGGAGGGACATAGTTGTTGAACTATTTTTATGCGTGCATGCCACTCCCACGAAGGAGGCACCCATCAAGTAATGAGTTCAGCAGAACGTGTGGCGTTTGTTGGAACTTTTAATGTGCTCTGCCAGAACCGTCGCAGCTAAGGATATGATGCATCTGCCAACAAGTAGTTGGAACATGACCACATGATAGAGTGCGGATTACTATAACCGGCACTCTCAGATTCAGGATATCGTGATGTAACAAAAGCGGCTGATGAAAGGGTTGAAAAACGAACATTGAGGCTCCACAATTAACTGCTCCATGACACAGTGCGATCAGAGAGGTATGCCCTTTTTCCCATTACAGAATGGAAGTTATATATGTATATATATATATGTATATATATATATATATATATATATATATATATATATATATTCACTGAAAAAACCATAGGTTTCAGACACGTTATAGTTAGAAATTAGCATTTAAAAAACCTTTGAAATTCACTGAAAAGAACCATAGGTTTTAGGGAAGTTATAGTTAGTTGGACATTTCACTCGTACAAAACCATAGAAATTCCCCCGTTATAGTTAGTTCAGCTAACTATAACTCACGCCCCCGCAATGCACTGCTGATGACGTCACATATTACATCACTCATGACATGGTCAGTGACATCACTGATGACATCTCAAATGACATCACTGATGACATCACTGATGACATCATCCAGTGACTGTGTGTTTCTGTAAAGTTTAAATATGTTTAATATATATAGGGAAAGGCGTATTGAAGAATGAGTGGGTGTATAAGTGTCTGAATGGATGATTTAGTACGTGAGTGACTGACTCTACAAGTGAGTGATTAAATGCATCTTACTGAATGCATGGGTTAGTGACTAAACTGTGTGAATGTCTGTATCCGTCTGTCTGTTGGTTTGTAAGCGGCTGCATGGCTTTCTGAATAGCTACATGAGTGTCTACATGGGTTATTGATTGATTGTCTGAGTATCTGTATGGGTGCCTGAGTGTTTGTGTGGGTGGGGTGTGTGTGACTCTGTGCATAGATGTGTGAGTTGGTGATTCACTGGGTCATGGTTTCAAGAGTGCATCTGTGATGGACTGTATGGGTGGGTGAGTGTGTGTATGGGTGTGTTAGTGATTGAATGTATATCTCAGTGGTACATGTGTGAGTAACTACATATGTGAAAGGCAGTATATATGTGTGTTGGAGTATATAAATGGCTATAAGTGAGAGTGTGTGATTGTGAGAGTGGCTGTATGGATGAGTGTGTACTTGTATCAGTGATTGTATAAGAGCGTAAGAATGTGCTAGTATTTGTATGAGTAAGTGAGCTGGTGTGTGTATAACTGTATAGGTGAGTAAATGGGTGTGTGATTAAGTTTTTTGCATGACTGACTAGGTGTGTGAGTACCTCTATGGATGAGTGGCGGTGTGTGAGTGTTTATATAGGTGTATGAGTGCATATGATAGTCCTGTACTGAGTGACTAAGTATGAGTGACTGTACGGGTGAGTGAGTGGATGTGTGTGTAGACCTAAGAATCAGTGAGTGGGTATGTAGTTTTTGGTGTTGGAGTGTCTATGGTTTTGAGAATGGCAGTCTGTAATTTAGAGTGGGTGTATCAAAAGTTATATTAGGGTGTGAGAAGATGCATGAAATTATCACATGGATGATGTCATCAGTGATGTCATTTGAGATGTCATCAGTGATGTCATCAGTGATGTCACTGACCATGTCATGAGTGATGTAATATGTGACGTCATCAGCAGTGCATTATGGGCGCGAGTTATAGTTAGCTAAACTAACTATAACGGGGAATTTCTATGGTTTTGTACGAGTGAAATGTCCAACTAACTATAACTGTCCCTAAAACCTATGGTTATTTTCAGTGAATTTCAAAGGTTTTTTAAATGCTAATTTCTAACTATAACGTGTCTGAAACCTATTGTTTTTTCAGTGAATTTCAAAGGTTTTTTTAAATGCTAGTTTCTAACTATGCCTACAGAGGTAGGACATGTGAAGAAAGAGGTAGGACATGTGAAGAAAGAAGAAAAAACGCACAGAAAGAAGCAAAAGATGTGCAGAAAGAACCAACAGAGGAGCAGAAAGAGGCCTTGTTGCAAAATCATCCTGTGCCCACAACTTTTTCAGACGGGTACTGGTGGTAACTGACTCTGACTAACCAGAGCCAGTGCTATGCTAAAAGACACTTAGAATACAGTGAAAACACCTACATACACTAGGGAACACTATGCGTTGGGGTACCCCTGTGATTAGCATGACCTCCTCTGCAAGTCCCTAGTACATAATAGGGCAGGGGGATTAAAACTACCTCTTAAAACGCGCTACATGGCGCTTTTGCACAGTGGTGAAGGGAGGGGGGCCTGAGGTGACATGTGTGCAAACGCAGCCCGTGGCGCGTTTTAAGTTGCGGGATTAAGTCCCCTTGAATTCTGAGGGTCCCTGGGGCCCAACTAGCCACCCAGGTACCTACAGTTAGGACCACAGAGCTGAGTTGCAGAGAGGCGTTCCGAGGCCACACACCTTTTTTCACCTCTCTGCAACGCAACTCTGTTGTGCTTACTGAAGGTACCTGGTGGGCTAGTTGGCCCCCAGGGTCCCTCAGGATTCAAAGGGAATTAATTCCCCAACTTAAAACGCACCACAGGGCGTGTTTGCGCACATGTCACCTGAGGCCCCGCCCCTCCCTTCACCACTGTGCAAACGCGCCCCGTGGTGCGTTTTAAGTTGGGGGATTAGGTCACCTTGAATCCTGAGGGTCCCTGGGGCCCAACTAGTCCACTAGGTACTTCCAGTAAGCACCACAGGCCTGCGTTGCAACGCCTGTAACAAATTGTGCAGTTGTGTTTAGGTAGTGAAGAGGGTCGTGCTGGGGGTAGTGTTTTAGGGTTTAGGGTAGTGCAGTGGTGTTTGTGTAGTGTTGGAGGTCATGCTGGGGGTAGATTTAGGGTTTAGGGTAGTGCAGTGGTGTTTGGGTAGTGTAGGGAGTCGTGCTGGGGGGAGTGTTTTAGGGTTTAGGGTAGTGCAGTGGTGTTTGGGTAGTGTAGGGGGTCGTGCTGGGCGTAGTGTTTTAGGGTTTAGGGTAGTGCAGTGGTGTTTGGGTAGTGTAGGGGGTCGTGCTGGGGGTAGTGATTTAGGGTAGTGCAGTGGTGTTTGGGTAGTGTAGGGGGTACTGCTGGGGGTAGTGTTTTAGGGTTTAGGTTAGTGCAGTGGTGCTTGGGTAGTGTAGGGGTACTGCTGGGGGTAGTGTTTTAGGGTTTAGGGTAGTGCAGTGTGTTTGTGTAGTGTAGGGGGTAGTGTTTTAGGGTTTAGGGTAGTGCAGTGGTGTTTGTGTAGTGTAGGAGGTCGTGTTTTAGGGTTTAGGGTAGTGCAGTGGTCTTTGGGTAGTGTAGGAAGTCGTGCGGGGGTAGTGTTTTAGGTTTAGGGTAGTGTAGGGGGTCATGCGGGGTAGTGTTTTAGGGATTAGGGTAGTGCATTGGTGTTTGGGTAGTGTAGGGGGTCATGCGGGGGGTAGTGTTTTAGGGTTTAGGGCAGTGCAGTGGTGTTTGGGTAGTGTAGGGGGCCGTGCTGGGGGAGTGTTTTAGGGTTTAGAGCAGTGCAGTGGTGTTCGGGTAGTGAAGGGGGTCGTGCTGGGGGAGTGTTTTAGGGTTTAGGGCAGTGCAGTGGTGTTCGGGTAGTGTAGGGGGTCGTGCTGGGGGAGTGTTTGAGGGTTTAGGGCAGTGCAGTCGTGTTCGGGTAGTGTACGGGGTTGTGCTGGGGGTAGTATTTTGGGGTTTAGGGTAGTGCAGTGGTGTTCGGGTAGTGTAGGGGGGTCGTGCTGGGGGTAGTGTTCTAGGGTTTAGGGCAGTGCAGTGGTGTTTGGGCAGTGTAGGGGGTAATGCTGGGGGTGGTGTTTTAGGGTTTAGGGCAGTGCAGTGGTGTGCGGGCAGTGTAGGGGGTCGTGCTCGGGGTGGTGTTTCAGGGTTTAGGGCAGTGCAGTGGTGTTCGGGCAGTGTAGGGGGTGGTGTTTCAAGGTTTAGGGCAGTGCAGTGGTGTTCGGGCAGTGTAGGGGGTCGTGCAGGGGGTGGTGTTTCAGGGTTTAGGGCAGTGGTGTTCGGGCAGTGTAGGGGGTCGTGCTGGGGGTGGTGTTTCAGGGTTTGGGGCAGTGCAGTGGTGTTCGAGCAGTAAAGGGTGTCGTGCTGGGGGTGGTGTTTCAGGGTTTAGGGCAGTGCAGTGGTGTTCGGGCAGTGTAGGGGGTGGTGCAGGGGGTGGTGTTTCAGGGTTTAGGGCAGTGCAGTGGTGTTCGGGCAGTGTAGGGGGTCGTGCAGGGGGTGGTGTTTCAGGGTTTAGGGCAGTGCAGTGGTGTTCGGGCAGTGTAGGGGGTCGTGCTGGGGCTGGTGTTTCAGGGTTTAGGGCAGTGCAGTGGTGTTCTGGCAGTGTAGGTGGTCGTGCTGGGGCTGGTGTTTCAGGGTTTAGGGCAGTGCAGTGGTGTTCGGGCAGTGTAGGGGTCATGCTGGGGCTGGTGTTTCAGGGTTTAGGGCAGTGCAGTGGTGTTCGGGCAGTGTAGGGGGTCTTGCTGGGGCTGGTGTTTCAGAGGCTAGGGCAGTGCAGTGGTGTTCGGGCAGTGTAGGGGGTCTTGCTGGGGCTGGTGTTTCAGGGTTTAGGGCAGTGCAGTGGTGTTCGGGCAGTGTAGGGGGTCGTGCTGGGGGTGGTGTTTCAGGGTTTAGGGCAGTGCAGTGGTGTTTGGGCAGTGTAGGGGTCATGCTGGGGCTAGTGTTTCAGGATTTAGGGCAGAGCAATGGTGTTCAGGCAGTGTAGGGGTTTTGCTGGAGGTGGTGTTTCAGGGTTTAGGGCAGTGCAGTGGTGTTCGTGCAGTGTAGGGGGTGGTGTTTCAGGGTTTAGGGCAGTGGTGTTCAGGCAGTGTAGGGGGTCTTGCTGGGGTTGATGTTTCAGGGTTTAGGGCAGTGCAGTGGTGTTCGGGCAGTATAGGGGGTCGTGCTGGGGGTGGTGTTTCAGGGTTTAGGGCAGTGCAGTGGTGTTCCGGCAGTGTAGGAGGTCGTGCAGGGGTGGTGTTTCAGGGTTTAGGGCAGTGCAGTGGTGTTCGGGCAGTGTAGGGGTCGTGCTGGGGGTGGTGTTTCAGGGTTTAGGGCAGTGCAGTGGTGTTCGGGCAGTGTAGGGTGTCGTGCTGAGGGGTGGTGTTTCAGGCTTTAGGGCAGTGCAGTGGTGTTTGGGCAGTGTAGGGGTCGTGCAGGGGGTGGTGTTTCAGGGTTTAGGGCAGTGCAGTGGTGTTTGGGCAGTGTAGGGGGTCGTGCAGGGGGTGGTGTTTCAGGGTTTAGGGCAGTGCAGTGGTGTTCGGCCAGTGTAGGTGGTCTTGCTGGGGGTGGTGTTTCAGGCTTTAGTGCAGTGGTGTTCGGGCAGTGTAGGGGTCTTGCTGGGGGTGGTGTTTCAGGGTTTAGGGCAGTGCAGTGGTGTTCGGACAGTGTAGGGGGTCTTGCTGGGGCTGGTGTTTCAGGGTTTAGGGCAGTGCAGTGGTGTTCGGGCAGTGTAGGGGGTCGTGCTGGGGCTGGTGTTTGAGGGTTTAGGGTAGTGCAGTGGTGTTCGGGCAGTGTAGGGGTCGTGCTGGGGCTGGTGTTTCAGGGTTTAGGGCAGTGCAGTGGTTTTCGGGCAGTGTAGGTGGTCGTGCTGGGGCTGGTGTTTCAGGGTTTAGGGCAGTGCAGTGGTGTTCGGGCAGTGTACGGGGTTGTGCTGGGGCTGGTGTTTCAGGGTTTAGGGCAGTGCAGTGGTGTTCGGGCAGTGTAGGGGGTCGTGCTGGGGGTGGTGTTTCAGGGTTTAGGGCAGTGCAGTGGTGTTCGGGCAGTGTAGGGGGTCGTGCTGGGGCTGGTGTTTCATGGTTTAGGGCAGTGCAGTGGTGTTCGGGCAGTGTAGGGGGTCATGCTGGGGGTGGTGTTTCAGGGTTTAGGGCAGTGCAGTGGTGTTCGGGCAGTGTAGGGGGTCATGCTGGGGGTGGTGTTTCAGGGTTTAGGGCAGTGCAGTGGTGTTCGGGCAGTGTAGGGGGTCGTGCTGGGGTGGTGTTTCAGGGTTTAGGGCAGTGCAGTGGTGTTCGGGCAGTGTAGGGGGTCATGCTGGGGGTGGTGTTTCAGGGTTTAGGGCAGTGCAGTGGTGTACGGGCAGTGTAGGGGTCTTGCTGGGGGTGGTGTTTCAGGGTTTAGGGCAGTGGTGTTCTGGCAGTGTAGGGGGTCTTGCTGGGGGTAGTGTTTCGGGGTTTAGGGCAGTGCAGTGGTGTTCGTGCAGTGTAGGGGGTCATGCTGGGGGTGGTGTTTCAGGGTTTAGGGCAGTGCAGTGGTGTTCAGGCAGTGTAGGGGATCGTGCAGGGGGTGGTGTTTCAGGGTTTAGGGCAGTGCAGTGGTATTCGGGCAGTGTAGGGGGTCGTGCTGGGGGTGGTGTTTCAGGGTTTAGGGCAGTGCAGTGGTGTTCGGGCAGTGTAGGGGGTCGTGCAGGGGTGGTGTTTCAGGGTTTAGGGCAGTGCAGTGGTGATCGGGCAGTGTAGGGGTCGTGCTGGGGCTGGTGTTTCAGGGTTTAGGGCAGTGCAGTGGTGTTCGGGCAGTGTAGGGGTCTTGCTGGAGGTGGTGTTTCAGGGTTTAGGGCAGTGGTGTTCGGGCAGTGTAGGGGGTCTTGCTGGGGGTGGTGTTTCAGGGTTTAGGGCAGTGCAGTGGTGTTTGGGCAGTGTAGGGGGTCGTGCCGGGGCTAGTGTTTCAGGGTTTAGGGCAGTGCAGTGGTGTTCGGGCAGTGTAGGGGTCATGCTGGGGGTGGTGTTTCAGGGTTTAGGGCAGTGCAGTGGTGTTCGGGCAGTGTAGGGGGTCGTGAAGGGGTGGTGTTTCAGGGTTTAGGGCAGTGCAGTGGTGTTCGGGCAGTGTAGGGGGTCGTGCTAGGGTATGTGTGTCAGGGTTTAGGGCAGTGCAGTGGTGTTCGGGCAGTGTAGGGGGTCGTGCAGGGGCTGGTGTTTTAGGGTTTAGGGCAGTGCAGTGGTGTTCGGGCAGTGTATGTGGTCGTGCTGGGGTTAGGGTTTTAGGGTTTAGGGTAGTGCAGTGGTGCTTGTGTAGTGTAGGGGGTCGTGCTGGGGGTAGTGTTTTAGGGTTTAGGGTAGTGCAGTGGTGTTTGTGTAGTGTAGGGGGTCATGTTTTAGGGTAGTGCAGTGGTGTTTGGGTAGTGTAGGGGGTCGTGCTGGGGGTAGTGTTTTAGGATTTAGGTTAGTGCAGTGGTGTTTGGGTAGTGTAGGGGGTCGTGCTGGGGGTAGTGTTTTAGGGTTTAGGGTAGTGCAGTGGTGCTTGTGTAGTGTAGGGGGTCGTGCTGGGGTGGTGTTTTAGGGTTTAGGGTAGTGCAGTGGTGTTTGTGTAGTGTAGGGGGTCATGTTTTAGGGTAGTGCAGTGGTGTTTGGGTAGTGTAGGGGGTCATGCTGGGGGTAGTGTTTTAGGATTTAGGTTAGTGCAGTGGTGTTGGGGTAGTGTTTTAGGGTTTAGGGTAGTGCAGTGGTGTTTGTGTAGTGTAGGGGGTCATGCTGGGGGTAGTGTTTTAGGGTTTAGGATAGTGCAGTGGTGCTTGTGTAGTGTAGGGGGTCGTGCTGGGGTAGTGTTTTAGGGTTTAGGGTAGTGCAGTGGTGTTTTTGTAGTGTAGGGGGTCATGTTTTAAGATGCAACGCTCCAATACCTGACCAGTCTGCACTACATAAAACTGAAAAAAAATAAAAATAAAAAGTGTTTTGCACACTTTTGTCATTGGGCTATATGTGGGCTACATCTGGGTAATATTTGTGCTACATTTGGGCTCTTTTTCACTGGTGGCCATCTTGGAAGACTTCTTTGTTATGAAGTTTCCTAATTTCCTCATTTACTGCAGTCTCCTCAGTAGGAAATGCTTTCAGTTTTTACTTTGATTCCATCAAGAAGGCATTCAGATGTGTCACACATTTGCCATAAATTCAGAATGTTATTACTCTAGTTGTTCATTAGATCACTGTAGTAAAGCTACTGCTCACCAAGGAGTTAACTGGAAGTCTACTGCTGGTATTGAAAGTGATTGTTTCAGTCTGCATGTCAGAATTTTCTAATGAAATAGAAGAGGATTTGAGATCTCACTTAAAACATGCACTAAATTTTCTTTTTGCAGCACTAACCATAATTTCTATGGCAAAATGAACCCCCTCATTTTGTTCCTTTTTAAATTAAATGTTTTAAGTGTTACCAGTTTATTCCAATCAAGATGGCTTCAGGTGTGCCATACTTTTGTCATAAGTAAGGCTGTTAGCACTCTAGTTGTTCTTTAGAACACTCTGGGAAGCTGCAGTAGAACACAAAGGCATCAACTGACAGGCTGCTCCTGTTGAAATATAACAGGAAGATATTTGAGATCACACTTGAAACATGTCCTAACTTTTCTTTCTACAGCACTAACCATAATTTCTATGACAAAATGAACCCCATCATTTTGTTCCTTTTTAAATTAAATGTTTTAAGTGTTACCAGTTTATTCCAATCAAGATGGCTTCAGGTGTGCCATACTTTTGTCATAAGTAAGACTGTTAGCGCTCTAGTTGTTCTTTAGAACACTGTGGGAAGCTGCAGTAGAACACAAAGGCATCAACTGACAGGCTGCTCCTGTTGAAATATAACAGGAAGATATTTGAGATCACACTTGAAACATGTCCTAATTTTTCTTTTCAGAGCACTAACCATAATTTCTATGACGAGATGAACCCCGTCATTTTGTTCCTTTTAAATTAAATGTTTTAAGTGTTACCAGTTTATTCCAATCAAGATGGCTTCAGGTGTGCCATACTTTTGTCATAAGTAAGGCTGTTAGCACTCTAGTTGTTCTTTAGAACACTCTGGGAAGCTGCAGTAGAACACAAAGGAATCAACTGACAGTCTCTGCCCTTGTTGGATGTGCATGTTTTACTGAGAATGTCAGACTTCATTCTCACATGACTGAGAAAGATAATGTGAATTTACAGAAAATATGCTCTCATTTTAGCTTCTGGGGCACCTTCCAAAACTGTATGGGACAAGCATGTGAAAATAGTTTTCTCTCAAACATGATTCATGATATCCCAGCAGAAGGTTTTTCACAGGGTAAAATCACCTTAGAACACACCACAATTCCTGAAATTAGTATGGTACCATCAACAAATGAATTCTAATGTAACTAAAGTCTGTTATCACCCTTTATAGTTCTCCTTTTGGTAACCCTCAAAATCTTCGATTCACTACAATGCATTTCAATGGGGTACTATCATTTATATTGGTCCCAAGATGGCTGCCAGCAATTCCAGTATGAAGTGCTGACAGCCAATCAGATCTCACGATGACATGTGTGGTTAGGCTCCGCCCAGATATATATGTGTTTTTACTTTTGATTTTCTCAGCAACTACTGAACGGATTTACACCATTTAACAAAAAGGGTTCTTTTTGAACCAAGAACTACCTCTTTGCCAAATTTGGTGTAATTCCGTTCAGCAGTTCGGGCTGTAGCCTTGCATAAAGTTTCCTATGGGAAATTGATTTTTTTACTCTTATTTTTTAATTTCTCCGTAACTACTGAACAGATTTACACCATTTAACAAAAGGGTTCTTTCTGAACCAAGAACTACCTCTTTGCCAAATTTGGTGTAATTCCGTTCAGCAGTTCGAGCTGTAGCCGTGTCTAAAGTTTCCTATGGGAAAATGAATGGGGAAAACACGTTTTGGGACCCCCTTTTTCTCGGCCCCCGCTTGACGAATCACCCTGAGACTTTCAGGGTAGGAGCGGACCGGAGCGGGCCATAAAGTTTGAAAATTTCGCGAAGATTCGTCAACCGACGCAAGAGTTATTTCAAATAGAATGTCACGGATTTCCTATGGAAAATAGGTCCTAACTATAACTATCTACTGGCGACCGCCAGTAGATAATATATATGTATATATATATATATATATATATATATATATATATATAAACAAACGCAATCCTTCTTGCAGTAATCAAAAGATTGTGCCGAGCCCAAATCCGTTTTCAATGTGGCTTTATTTAATCCATATGGCAAACAATGCCCGACGCGTTTCCGAGCAGCCGCTCCTTTCTCACGGGTCCCGTGAGAAAGGAGCGGCTGCTCCGAAACATGTCGGATTTGGGCTCGGCACAATCTTTTGAATACTGCAAGAAGGATTGGCGTTTGCTTGTTTCGAGGTTCGCGACCTCGCTGGTAGCCCGCCGCCATTTGAATGGGCAGAGGCATACGCGAACTCTTGTGGATATATATATATATATATATTTGTAAATTTCAATATAATTTTAAAATGATAAAATACATTTTAATTAATAGTTTATTAATTGTTTTAAAGCAAATATATATATTAGTTATTATGTATGTGTGTTTAACTTTTTTTAATTAAGTTTACTTGTTATGTTTGTTAAAATGTATATTAAATCTACTTTATTTTTTTATATTAATTTTATTATGTAACACATTTAATATTTATTATTTTATTTTATAAATATATATAGAAAAATCGATGTTTTGTACAACTATATTTTTTACATCAAATTTTTCCCCCAATATTTTTAAGTATAGGGAGTTGATATTTTTGCTTTCTATATTTTTTAATCAATATTTTTAACAACTATATTTTGTACATATATATTCTGTCAGTGAATCATCAAAATCTGTGTAAGAAATGTATAGTCATTGTTTAAAAGAGAGATTGGTCTATAAGATTCACAGATTTTGGGGTCCTTGTTTTGTTTAAGAATTATAGCCTCGTCCCAGGAATGCGGAAGGTCCTGTTTTGTAAGAAGAGCCACATTAAAGACTTCTGTTAAGATGGGAGTCAACTCAGCCCTTAATGCCATGTATATTTCATTTGGGAGGCTATCGGGTCCAGCTGCTTTCCCTTTATTTAACTTGCTAATTTTCTTGGATACTTCTTCAACGGTAATCTCCGCATTCAGCTCATCCTTGGAGTCCGCTTGTTTGGACGGTATTTCTACATCCTCAAAATATCTCTTAATCTGATCCTCGTCCCCCTCAAAATCTTCTGTGTAGAGGTTTTGAAAAAATTGTGTTACGGTTTGCTCTAATTCTGCATCCTCCGAATGTAAATTACCAGTAGCTTCATTTCTAATGGCCTTGATAACATTCCTTGTCTGTTCTACTTTGGTTTTCCATGCCAAAAGCTTTCCACACCCCTCACAGTACTCATAATGAGAGAGTTTGCTAGCCTCCCATTTCCTCTTGATTTTTGCTTCTAAGGGCCCGATTACGATGCGGTTAGGAAATCTTCCAGATCGAATCGGTTTGGAAATGGTTTCCGACCGACTCGGATCGGGAGAGTCCAACCGACCGAGTATGATGCATCCGGATGCTTCCAGATATGATTTGATTGGACTCCCATTGACTTCTATGGGAGCCTTTGTTCCTAACCGCATCGTAATCTGGCCCCCGGTAGGGAAGACAAGTTCCTGATCCGATTCGGAAGGAGCAAATGCCGTTAGGAGGCCTTCCTAACTGCATCGTATTCAGGCCCTAGGTGGGAATGCTTTCTTTACCGCATCGTAATCGGGCCCTAATTAGTTTGCCAGCTCTAGCCTTGCGATTTATAACTGTTTGTCTAACATTGTCAAATTCTGGGCATCAGAAGCATTCTCTATCTCTCTCACCAAAGTCTGTATAGAGAATTCAAGGTTATTTAATTCCTTCTTTACCTTTTTATTTTGTACTATAGTTAGACCCATTAAGGTCCCCCTTAGAAAGGCCTTGTACATATCCCAGACTATGGGGCCGATTCCGATTCGGGCCGGAAATCTCTCCGACCGAGCCGGACCCGGAGAGATTTCCGACCGAATCGGACCCGTGCAGTCCGACCAAACGAGTACGATGCGCACGTATGCCATCGGACTCGAGTCGGTCGGACTCCCATTGAAGTCAATGGGAGCCTGTCGTACAACGCGTACGCGGGCTCCCATTGACTCAATGGGTGCGATGCGGACAAGTGCGCCCCCTACAGCGTGTACGCGGCGAAGCGATTCGCGCCGTACACGCACAGGTAGGGGGGACCCATGGGTCCCCCCTGTGTGCGACTCGCGCGGCTACGCGTACAGGGGGGTCCGACACGGACCCCCAAAGTACAGCTCCGACAGCTCTTTCGAGCCGGAGTGCGCGGCTCGGTCGGACTGCTCGCGGCGCGCATCGTACTTACCCGGCCGGGGAACGTCTCCATTGCGCGGTGCGAGTCGTGTCCGTGCGAGTCGGTCGGTGCGGTTCGACCCGGGATCGAGTCGGTCGGAGCAGTCGGGACGCCCGGACGAGTCGGTCGGCGAATACGCATCGTACTCGCTCGCCCGGACGCGCGTACGGATCGGTTGGGAAATAGGGCTCCGAATCGGATCCGGTTAAGCCGAATCCGATTCGGAGCCCTACCGGCCGAGATCGGAATCGGCCCCTATGTGTGGGGGGGGGGGCTGGTGATTTATTTTGGAGAAAAAAAATCCTTTGTTACATCTTTCAAACTTTCTATTATTTGTGGATCAGAGAGAAGGACTCGGCTTACAGTCCATCTCTTCAGTGCAGGTCTATTACTGAACGTGATCTCTAAGTTTACTGCTGAATGGTCGGATAGGTGCTCGACCTCTTGTTCCACTTTGTTAATGGTTTTACCCCAAATAACATCTACAAGGAAGAAGTCTATCCTGGACCGATGTTCATATTTTTTATTATGGAATTTAAACCTTCCCCCTTTGCTTCTTCCTTTATTTCCTTTTAGCCTCCAGATATCAATGAGACCTAGGTCTTAACTGTTTCATCAGGGCTCTCATATTGGATGAGTTGGATGTTCCTCTAGAGGTAGATTTATCTTGGACAGGGTCTATTATCACAATAAAGTCCCCTCCCAATATAATGGGGAGGTTAACTTTTAGCAGCTGATTCTATAATCCTTGGAGGGGTCGTCTATATTTGGCCCAGAACACCCAACAAAGGCCGGGGGCGCTAGAGGGCGCACACGCAAGTTGGACGCTCTACTGTGTGGCTCCAGCAGCCCGGGACACAAAATCCGAAAATAATCCTGCCTGATGTCCAGACACAAGAACCTAGAAAGGGTTTGGCTACCACTGCAGCAAGGCTAAGCCACAAATACTCAAAAAACCAAAGAAATGCCCATGCTGCTTATTCACTCCAATCCATAATCGTTAAACATTGAAACAAAACAATGCCAACAATAACCACTTTTTCCGTTAGATTTAATCAAAAAACTTTCTTTTCTCTTTTTATCAAAAATTTCACCACCAACATAGTACAAACATTTTACAATTTGTGAAGAAACATTTACAAAGCAAAAAATAAATATACAAAAAAGGCATTTACATGTATATGCACATCAACTTCACATATATCACTTCCTACACCCCATTCACTCAACTTCATTATACATTCATTCACTCTCATACCCTTTTTCCCATTCAAACAAACATACAAAACCGCGTATTGTTTTTCATTGTTGACACAGACACTCTAAGAAAAATCGATTAACTAAAAGGCCATCTATCGGACTAACTGTATGAATCCAAAATGAATTATAATTCTATCTATGATTGGCCTTAAATTATTGGTCTACGCGTTTCGAACCCCTCCCAGTTCGGGGGTTCTCATCAGGACCAGAATAGCTTAATCACAATCAATATTCAGCTGATATTAGACCATTTCAACTTTCTCCAAACTGTTCAATTTGTGGCTGACTGGGGTGAACTGGGGCCACACGTAATGCTCAATGGCTGCTACATATCTTGGTTAGTGTTCGTCGTATATTTGATGTCAACGAGTTGGCAATGGACTGCAAAAGTACTTTTTTTCCCGTTTTTCTTCACTCGTGTTTGGCAGGCAGCTCAGTTGTTATCCGTGTTCACAGCGGATAGTGATTAAGCTATTCTGGTCCTGATGAGAACCCCCGAACTGGGAGGGGTTCGAAACGCGTAGACCGATAATTTAAGGCCAATCATAGATAGAATTATAATTCATTTTGGATTCATACAGTTAGTCCGATAGATGGCCTTTTAGTTTATTGTTTTTTCTTAGAGTGTCTGTGTCAACATTGAAAAACAATACGCGGTTTTGTATGTTTGTTTGAATGGGAAAAAGGGTATGAGAGTGAATGAATGTATAATGAAGTTGAGTGAATGGGGTGTAGGAAGTGATATATGTGAAGTTGATGTGCATATACATGTAAATGCCTTTTTTGTATATTTATCTTTTGCTTTGTAAATGTTTCTTCACAAATTGTAAAATGTTTGTACTATGTTGGTGGTGAAATTTTTGATAAAAAGAGAAAGAAAAGTTTTTGATTAAATCTAACGGAAAAAGTGGTTATTGTTGGCATTGTTTTGTTTCAATGTTTAACGATTATGGATTGGAGTGAATAAGCAGCATGGGCATTTCTTTGGTTTTTTGAGTGATGTCCAGACACGGCATGTGCACAACGTGATCTTTATACTCCTCCGTAGCGGGAGTCCAACGAGATGTGTTGCTGGTTTTGTCATTGTCCGGAATGACAGAAAAAGACCGTGTGAGGCTCACAGCGGGAGCACAATAGTGAGACAGATGGAGACGCTGCACAGCTAAACGAAAATTGAGCCCGAGGCTTCACGAGACAAGAAGGCCGGCCCAATGCACTGTAAAGCACCTAAGGTGAGGAGTGGCGCGAGGGGCACGGAACCTGGCGAGAGGGCACTTATATGCTCCTGCATGCCCCTGAAATAGAAAGCTGACTGATACCAGCCAGGGAGGCCTAGGAGTGCAAATAGTTAGAATCCAATGGCCTGGTATACCAACACCGGGCCCTACCGCCCAGACAACGGCGACCTAATAACAAGCGACCCTGATGTGGCTTTAATTATTGAAAGCGGGCTAGTGCCCTGGGTACGACGCTCACAGCGGGAGCCTAATGAGGATGGAGACGGAGACCCAGAGGTGCAAGTAGCTGGAATCTGACAGCTTGATATACCAGCGCACGCCACCAATGCCCATGCAATTGCGGCCTATTAGCGAGCTGCCCTGCTGTGGCCTTAAATGTAAAAAATCGGGCTAGTGATTTGTGTGCGATCACCAAGAACTGCTGGCAGTGGTTACATGTGAGGCATTGGGGGATAGCCCAGACGAGTGTTGAGGGCCACTGACCCCCTGCATATGGGAATAATCCTTCTCGCCAGCGAAACCCGTAAGGGCAGATAAGAGGAAGAGACGAGGCACAAATAAAATAATAAAATGGTGGGAAAAAAGGTGAAAAAAATAAATAAAGCAGTGTAAGAGACAGACACCGCAGGCAGCTGTGAAACGATCCCACCACTGGTGGCACTTCTCCCGGGGCATAGAGCAGCAAATCAGGACTCTACCCCAGTAGATGGAACTGTAACGTCCAATCAGAAGCATTTTAAAGATAACAGCCCGAAAGAAAAAAAGACTTGTCAAGACTAGGCACATAGCACTCTTAGTCATGCCAACTGCATACCAGACATGGGCAGAACTGAGGTAAAGCAAGCCAAACTGCCCTTCGAGGCACGTTAGGTATCACGTACGCAGCAAGAGGTCTCTGAACTTACCGAGCCGGACCACTCTTCAGGCACCGTGCAAAGTCCAGATGCAGACATGAAGTCCCCACTACTCACCATGAAGCAAAGTCTCACCTCAATCGAGACCAAAATGGACTCCATGTCCACTCGCATGGACTTCATTGCCCAAAAAATGAAAAAGCACGATACACATATTGTTGAAGCAGAACACAGGATACCAGAACTGGAAGACACGTCTGATAGCAGGAGGAAGCAACTACTGTAAATGGAATGCCTGTTGAAAGTTATTGCGGCCACAAATGAGGACCTAGAAGCGCACTGTCGGCGCAACAATATACGTAATCTTGGTGTGCCTGAAAGCACGAAAACTGGGCGAATGGAAGAATACATTGAATGCATGCTTCAAACTGTTTTTGGCACCAAAGCTTTCTCCTCGCAACCGGTGATTGAGAGAGCACATCGAGCCCTTGGGCCACGTCCTCCACTAGGTGCCCTTCCTAGACCCATAATTGCTAGACTCCTTAATTATCGTGATCGAGATGTGGCTCTCCGCCTAGCCAGAAAAAATGCAACAAATTGTGTTCGAAGGTAACACGCTGACGTTATACCCAGATTTCACAATCGCAGTGCAAGAAGCCAGGAAAAAGTTTGTGCCTGTGAAAAGAAAATTGCAGCAAGCCCAGATAGACTACGCAATGATGTACCCAGTGCACCTCAAAGTCACCCATCAAGGAAAGCAACATTTCTTTGTTAATCCACAGCAGGTGGAAGACTTCCTGAAACTTACCCACCAAAATATATCTAGAACTGGTCTGGCCCGCTCACCCACTCGTTCGCCATCACCTCTGTCGGAACAGGGATAGTCATCATCATTAGAGAGTCTAGTGTGAAAAAATCTAGACTCTCCAGTGGTCCGTGCCATAGTCAGCACATTATGGACTTATACAGGACTGATCTATGGTCTTCCCGCAGAGATACGAGCTGTCACAAGCTGAAGATATAGGTCAACTATACGTCCCTTTTGAATAAGTCCTAGTGCTGGTTTATTGGGACTAATGAAATCCACATGCCCGGGCACCCCCCATTCTTTTCTATCCCGCCTTTGCTTCCGCGGGGAGGAGAGTTGCGGTGCCCTCTGGCGTTACCACATAGGGAGAACCCTCTTACTCATCTTCGGTCTATTCTCTCTTTCTACTGAACCACACTCGGTGCTGTTACAACCACTTACTTTAATTTCCTCTTCCTTTTCTTTACTTGTCTACCTGACTTCCTATGGGGCAGAAATGTGAAGGGGAACGACCCTGGTAAGCCCCCAAGCAGAGCAACTATGTGGTCCATGCCCAGAAGCAGTGCCTCTAAGAGGAAAAGTAAGCAAGTTAATCTTATACATGAAGTATCTACAGCTGTTGTTTTTTGTTCTTGTGGGGGGGTGGGAGAGCTGACTCTGGCAAGTTTAGGTTGTTGTTGTGGGTGGGGGTGATATGGGACTGTACTTCCAGAAGTTCATAATACAATTCAACGAAAGTAATTTATTGCTGCCATTGACATCTACATTCTCATTAACATAACATTGCTGCTTAGAACTACTATTACGCCCACAACCGAAATCATGACCAGGCCAATGCACCGCTCTGAAATCCATTTGATGTCCTGGAATATCCAAGGATTGAACAACCCACTCAAATGTAGACACGTTCTTGCCTACTTAGACAGACATAATGTTCAAATTGCACTATTGCAGGAGACACATTTTAGCCCCCTAGCGACTGCTGTCTTCGCAGCCCACTGGGCGGAGCATCGATGCTTCGCATCTTACTCCACTTATGCCAGAGGCAGAGCGATATTGATTAATAAAAGCACACCATATGTCGCCATGGGATCCCTCCAAGACACAAAAGGCCGATATAGCATTATGTGGGGCAGGTTGGGTTCATATTCTATCACTATAGTGAGCTGTTACGGCCCTAATTCTGATGATCCCATGTTCTTTTCTACACTTTGGGGAAAAGAGCTGAGCATCGGAACTACATATGTAATGTGGGGAGGGGATTTTAATATAGCATTAGAGCCAACACAGGACAGATCATACCCCCAGCCCTATCACTACACTACTACCCAAGGCCAGATGCAAAGCCTTATTAACGTAAATTGTACTCTGGACGCATGGAGACATCTTCATCCCACTAGGAAGGAGGGCACACATTATTCAGCGGTGCACTCAGCATGGTCTAGACTCGACTATTGGATAGTCTCTAAGGGATTGGGACCCTGGATTACTCAGGTTGAGCACCTGCTGTGAACTTATACACATCATTCTCTGGTGAAGTTGGTTTCCCCCCCCCCGGACTGTGTGATGCCTTACGGGACTTGGCGGCATGTCCTGCCGATGTTGCTATACACTGTGTTTAGAGCGGAACTAGGACAGGAAATGCGTGAATTTTTCCAGAGTAATATCGGATTGGTCACTCATATATCGACTGTGTGGGAGGCCTTTAAAGTTACTATGAGGGGGTTCTGCATCGCTAAAGGGGTAGGAGTGCTGAGAGATATACGCACCGCACTCCAACGGCTTGAAACGGATCTCAAAAAGACTAGAGCAGGAGACTAGTTACTCCCCTAACAGTGATAAACAGGCAACCCTCAGAGATAAGATGACTGAATACATGGACACAGCGGAACCAGAATGTCTGTTTCAGGGCAAATATTTCAGAGCTCATAGATATGACGAAGGTGAAAGGCCAGGAAGAGCATTAGCAGAACAAATCCGTAAGCCTCGCTTCTCCAACTACATGCTTGAGATACAAGCATCCAATGGCAAGATCTATAAAGATATGCCTGACTTGCTCCAAACATTCAAGACAAATTACTCCTCACTATATACTACATGGAGACAGCAGTCAATCACACTGGCCCAATACCTAGATGACATTGCCCTTGGGTGGCTGGGGGACGCACAGAGAGAATTCTTATCTGCTGCATTGGAAGAAGACGAGATTCATACAGCTGTAATGCAGTTGAGATCAGGGCGGACTCCGGGTCCAGATGGCCTTCCGGTCGAATTTTATAAAACATACATGGCCTACCTATTTCCAATACTTAAAAAGGTGTACGATGAACCTAGACAGGCGGTATCCTTCCTGTGACCATGCGTGAGGCAGTGATCACCTCCTTGCTAAAGCCTGGCCAGCAAACAAATGTGAGACATATAGACCACTATCACTAATCAATTGTGATGCCAAAAGTTTGGCTAAAGTGCTGTCCAACAGAATAAGCCTCCTCATGGAATCTCTGGTACAACCTGGTCAGGCAGGTTTCATTCCAGGACATGCTATGTCCCATAACCGCCGGACTCTTTTCTCCGTGATGCAAGATACAGACCCTGAAATAGCACCGGTGGTGGTCTTTTTGGATGCCTCCAAGGCATTCGACTCTGTTGAATGGGATTACCTCCTTGGCATGCTGAGACATATGGGAATGCCCTCGGGCTTTCTTTCATGGATAGAGCCACTCTATTGCCAGCTGCAGGCAAAGGTCCTCATCAATGGTGTCCACTCACCCACTTTTTCTATATCAAGGGGCACGAGACAGGGGTGCCCGTTGTCCCCACTTCTCTTCGTGCTCGCCATTGAGCAGCTGGCGGCTAAACTGTGGCAGCATCATTGAGAAAGGACCCTTCGATACCCTAGTAGACATATTCTAGTTTCCCTATACGCAAACAATGTTACACTCTATCTCAGAGATCCGCACGTAAACCTAAATCCCGTACTGCGCGAATTCATCGTCTTTGGGAAACACTCAGGAATGCACATTAACTGGGAAAAATCCCAGCTGCTCCCCCTCACTGAGAATGTCTTTCCGTATGCCCTGGATTACCCAATAGAATGGTGCTCAGCAGAGGTTATGTACCTAGGGATCATGATCACCAGAGACAGAACTGAGCTGATATGCATTAATTATGTGAAGACCCTAACGGCATTGACTGACTCTGTCATGCGATGGATAGCCATGCCCCTATCTATGGCAGATAAGATCTCTCTGATTAAAATGGTGATACTGCCCAAACTCCTATATTTGTTTATTAACGTCCCATACAACCCAGGGAGATCATTCTTTACTGCCCTAAAGACACAGCATATCCAATATGTATGGGGTGGTAAACAACCTGGTTTAAAATGGGAGATACTGATGTGCCCTTTTGCTCAGGGCGGTTTCGAGGCTCCTGACTTAGAGTTATTTTCTTTATGTGTGCAAGCGAATTTGCAGCATACTGGTTCTGCCCTCCCCCTTTTATGCCACACCTTGTTGTGGAACTAGGGTTATATGGATCCAACGCCAGTGACGGGGATCATAGCAGTAAAACCCAAGATTAGGGAAGCAGACCCCACTACAGTGGCATGTACCATTACGGCATGGCGACAACTCGCTGAGAAGCTAGATATACTGATGCTATACTCACCTCTACTACCCCTTCCATATCACCAGGACTTGACAGTGACTCAGGAGACAAGTAGCAGACAATTGTTGCAGAAGGTTCAAGTACAGACATGGGGGGACTTATATGCTAATGGGAAGTTCCGTACACAGGAACATTTCTTTCGTGAGATTGAACCCATACCAATAGAATTATTTATATATGTCAGATTAAGGCAAAGTGTAAAGGCAGCTATGCCTGCGTTTCCACAGGAACGATCGATTCTATCCCCACTACATGCATTGCTGAAATCTGCTTCTCCCACACACGTGGTCTCTCTCCTGTACCACAGCACGCAAGTTTCACTTACAGAGTGCCAGACAGGAGCATGCACACACTGGGAGAGGGAACTAGGTATAGCGCTACTGGGCAAACAATGGGTATACTGTTGCAGACAAGCTGGACACATTTATGCCAGTAGCCGACTACATATAATACATTTCAAATTTCTACACCGGCTATACTACACACCAGCCAAGATGCATAGATTCCAGTTGCGTGACAGTGACAAATGTGACCGCCGTGGGAGTGAATCTGCAGACTTTTTACACTTAGCATGGGATTGTGTTGCAGTCAACCAGTACTGGCAGCAGATGTTTAGTGCGCTGTCGCAAAGGATTGGGTCCCACTTTCTGGCAACTCCCATCATGGCCCTACTGGGATATACTGAGGAAGTAGAGGTAGCATATCGGAAATACACAGCGTTAGGGTTACTGCTAGCCCACGAAGGGTGGCCTGCAGAAGGGGCAGGGGAAGAGTGCCCAAGTTTAAGGAATGGATCCAGGACCTTATATTCTGGCAAGAACAGTCACTGACATACGCAGAACTACTACCAATAGCTTCCAGGCCAAAAGATATCTGGGATCCCTTCAGAACATACCTATTGAATAATCTGCTACGATCAATGGGGGTGCATGGTGAGAGAGATACATAAGATAGCGGGAAGATTAAATCGGAGGTTATGAACAAGCAACCACTTGCAGTCCCCTGCTAATACAGGCAGCATTGTCGTATGATGAAGAATCAGAGATGTTGGGTGTAAACCCATAGGACAGGATGCTCGGCATGATAGTAAGACACGAAATACTCAAGGCATACCACTAAAACTGATAAAAAGTCTAATATAAGCTGACAATGTCTATAAGATTGATATGGCATGTAATACGCAAATATCAAACGTTAAGCTGCAATGTATGTGTACTCCTGATGTTGTTGTACTTGAAAATTGATTCAAGAAATAAAAAGATTAAAAAATAAAAAATGCCTTACAAAGGCCATCCAAGTACCGTGAATTTTTGCCTTTGCTATTGCCTATCTGCCTCCGGACTCCACCACACAATCACCCATGATGGCTTGAATGGATTTCTTGAAAAGGACTGCCACCCCCTTTACACAACATGACTGGTTAGTGCATATACAGTGTTCTATCCATCTTTGGCCTTTTAAAATTTCCTCCTATTCCTCCTTTAACAGGTGTGATTCTTGTATGATTATGACCTCGCTATCCGAAAGTCTGAGGTACTCTAAAATTCTTTTCCTTCTACTGCTAACCCTAACGCCATTAAAGTTCCAGGTTTGGACCCTCAATGGTCTAAAATTCGGTGAACCTCCCATAAATGTAATTTGGTGGACTGGGCCGAGTTAAGCATGGCTGTATTCCTGAGTCATCCACAAAGTCACTTTCCACTAATGAGGACTTAATTTTTTTTCCCCCCACATGCTCCCCCACCCAGTGAGTGCAAAAAACTGCACTTATTTTTAGTGTTTATGCCCCTCCCACGCCACCCCGGGGAACCCTACCTAACAACTATGGTATTCTTGAAAGGCTACCCATTCGAGCTCTCTCTACTCCACGGCATTAACTAATCACTTTTATTTTTGGTGTGCTTTCATCTGCTCGACTAATGTTCCTGCTATCTTCCGGTCTCTGATGTTATGCATTTTATTATTCCACTTAACTCTAAGAGAAGCAGGAAATGTATATGTGCTGTTGCTCGTAGTTTCCTGAGTTCTGGGATCTATTTTCCCAATTCCCACTACCTGTCTTGAGTGGCCCTATAAATGTCCAACCTGATACGGAAGGACCAGTCACCTTTCGTATAACTCCCTGCCTTGAGCGCTTCTGAAAGGATTTTCTTTTAAAGGGAGTAAGTTTTAAAATTAACCAAACTTTTCCTAGGTGTCTTCCTGGCAGGACCTCTAGAGAACAGATCCCGGTGGACCCTCTGTATATCTTGATCTACAGTAGCTGCCTCAATATCGGGAATAAAATCTTTCAGTAAATTCGTCTTAAAGGTTTTGATATTGTCCCCCTCTAGGCCTTCCGGTGTGTTCAGTATCCCGATATTATTCCTTCTTGCATTGTTCTCGAGTATTTCTATTTTATAACGGAGGTCCCTATCTCCGGTTTTCAACTGCTGGATCTCGTTTTGATTCACTTCTACCTCCCTAGTGAGCTCTCCAAGGGATACTTCCATTACACTTACTCTGTCCATTAAAGAGTTCATCTTGACTTCGAGAGACTCGCATGCTCCTTGGATTTTTGCTGATTCCTTTCGAATATTGCAAACTTATCTCTAACCTCTTCTATCAGAGTAGAGAGCATCCCGTCTACTTCTGGCTGATTTTCTTTCCCTAAGAATTGAGTGTCAAGTTCTTGGGTTAGAGTTTGGGGGGCAGGTTCTTGTTCACAAACTTCAGCCAGTACGTGAAATTTAGTTCCTGATTCCGAGGCCTCTTTGGCCCCTGACATTTGCTTCCTGATCCTGGTATCCGCCAATTCATCCATACTTCCTTGTGGTTCACCTCGTGTCTTATGATTCTGAGGGACGTAGGCAGTCCAGAGGGCTGAAAGAGAACAAGATTGCTCCTCTTTGGACTGAACCCTAAGGTAAGAATGCAAGGAGGGGTGATCTTGACCCGGCCCGCAATTTTGGGCAACTTTTGTCCCTAGCGCTTTTGAGATTGATTGTTCACCTGGGAGCTTCTGAGATTGAATGTGGGGTGACTGAAGGGGCATTCTTCCCTTAGTAGTAGCAGAGTTCTCTTGATTAACTTTGGGGGGAGGTATTGCTACTGTGTGGGATGAGGCCCCTGGCTCTCCCTCTGCCCAAATATGCCTATTCCTCAACGCATATCTGTTAGGTTGCACTTTCAGAGCACTCAAGTTTGGTTCCAGTAGCCCCCGTCCTATCTCTGTCTCCCCCTTACTTTTACTTTTTGCTCCTCGTTTTGTTTGTTAATCTGAGGAGGCTCCACACAGGCGAATGCTTTCCTGTTCTTCTTTGTTGCCGCACTCATGGACGCTCTTGGGCCACCATTACCCTCATTGTCCTCAGTGTCGATTTCGGTAATCAGCCAAGGTGGAGAACGGAGGTTACAGGCTCCCCGTTGATACCGCCTGGTGTGCCCCAGAAACTAATCCTCGCTGAGGCTTGCCGGCCTCTGACATGCCGCACAGCGGCCTCCACCCACACACCTGCTCCGCTTTGGCTAAAAGCGGCCGCTGAGACCAGCCGGATTCCACTCTGGGGCTAGGAAGCTGGCATGCGCTCACTCCCGTAGGGGAAACAAGGACAGATTTCAACCCGTTAATAGTTGTCTGCACCGTACCGCAGGTAGGAACCTTTTTTACTTATTCATATAGCACACCACCGCAAGTCTGATTTTGAATGCTGCAAGAGCAGAGTCGAGCTCCCGACCAGCACTAGCTGCCGGCCGCCATGTTCCCCATTTCAATTTTGCATTTACAAACAGAAGGCATCTTGCACCCAGTGGCATGTAGACACGGTGCCATGTTATACCAGAAAAATACAGTCATTTCTTTAAATGGGAGGAATATAAAGTGATGAAACATGCTTCATAAAATATTAAGATGTAATTGGCTTAATTGAAGGTTGAGAAAAACATTTAGACATAACGTTTCATAGAAATATCTTTCATTTTTAATTTCTCCCATTTAAAAGAATGATTTTTGAGTTATAAATATGGCACAGTGTCTACTAGCCACTGGGAGCAAGAGGCCTGCAGTTTGAAATGGGAGAAAATTAAAATCAAGACTTAAGTTAATCATTAAGTTAACCCTTCATTTTAATTTTCTCCCATTTAAAAGCATTCAGAAGCATCCTTTTGTTCTCATGTTCCAATACTGAGTTGACAAGGACTTTTATTTAAGTTTTGAATACCTCAGTGCTTCAGTTTTTCACCTTTGTGCCTGACCCTGGGTCATAAATCTGGCTCCAGCACTGCTCATTATCAGGCCCTGCTATCTGCACCCTGGCGATAATAATGTAAAATAAACACAGCCTTCCTTTAACCTTAAATGGAAAATGTGACCCTGTGCTTATTTAAAAATGAACTCAAGGCTGCAAGCTACTGTGAAGGTGTCTGTGAGCTACTGGTAACTTGTGATCAGCTGGTTGGAGACATCTGCTCCATACCAACCCGCACTGGGCTAAATAACTATATTACTGCTATATGCATGCAAAGTGTGGCTGTTCTAGAAAATCTCAATACAGACAGATTAAAAAACAAAAAAAACAGAGATGTGACAGCAGCCATTTTAGGACTCAGGACTCAGTCTCCTGTCCTGACAAAAAGTAAATAAAACATATAGGAGGGCAGGGTAGGGATAGCATGTCCCCGTAGGCATATATGTCACCACCCTAGGACCAAAATTATATATATTTTAAAATGTTGCCATCCGCAAATCTGTGATTAAACAAAACAGGCTCCCTACCATTTTGAAAAATGTGTCCTTTGGGTGGGCCAGGGTCTCAGGGGTTGGAGGTTCTATTTTTTTGGGAAGGGGTGCATGCGGCCCCCTTCCCTGAGCCTTTTTCAGGCCCCTGGAGCCCCATCACCTACGGCCACATTTCAGTAAGAGAGGGGGGTGCGTCCCTCCCTTCTGAAGCCTTTCTAGGTCTCGAGGACCCCCATCCTTCAGGGATGATTGATATGTAATAGGGAGGGGGGCACGCATGCCTTTGCTGGGCCTTGGGTACTCAATCTCCCAGACCAAGTGATGTGTAAAGGGAAATGGGCGTGCTGCCCTCCCTGCCCCAGCATATGCTGGGCACCTGGGACCCCAACCCCCGACGCTGATGCAAACAAAGGGTTGGAAGGTGCACAGCCCCTTCCCAGAGCTTTTGCTGGGCTCTGGAGACTTTGTCCCCTGGGGCCGACTGAGTGACGGTGCCCCGCGTACCTCATTCCACAGAACAGCATAGTTTCCATGCCTGGGAGAGCCCTGGCAGGGAGGTCTTTTGTGCACCCCCCTCCCCGGAGCAGAAAGCTGCTCCTGCCAGGAAAGAGATGCAAGAGCACGGGCAGAGCAACATAGAAATGCTCCCACTCGCCCAGAGGAGCTAATTTATTATTCACTACTCCTAGCAAGAAGCACCCCATTTTGCCCTTCATTGGCTAATTTACATATAAATTACAGCTGGTGGTGCCCACAATCTGGTCAGAGAAGCCACTAGCATGTGTTTTAAGTGTTGTTGGGAGGTTGCAGGAAGTGCAGCAGCCCCAACAAAAACTTTACAAAAATTAGCCCTTTGTTTTCTAGGGTCTATAAAACATCACCACAGGACATTGTATTGATATTTTTAAGCATTCCCAGAGTCAGAGCTTATGCTCATCAGCTAGGGATCACAGGCATCCTTTGTGGTTGGTTTTACGGCCTTAGGAATTTACAAAAGAAAGACTGCCATGTTTGTTTGTTTTTTTCAATATAAGTGCTTTATTGAAATGTTAATTGATAAAATCAATAGACTTGCCTTTTATATATTGAGAGTAACTTACATTGTAAAAAACCTAGAAATTCACTGAAAAAACTAAAGGTTAAAGTGACAGTTATAGTTAGGCATTACAAAGAAACCTTAGAGATTCCCTGAAAAACAAAGGTTAAAGGGACGTTATAGTTAGGTGAAAATGTCCCTTTAAATATACCTTTTAAAAAAACAAAACCACTGAAATTCACCAGTTATAGTTATCTCAAGTAACTGTAATTTGTACCCTAAAGTAACTATGACTACAACCCTCGGCAAGCATTGCTGATTTCCGTCACATATTTCATCACTCATGGCATGTTCTATGACATCATTGAAAAAAACACTGTGAATGGTGGCGGCTGATCTATACATATATATATATATATATATATATATATATATATATATTTTATATATATATATATATATATCCCAAAAAGAATCAAATTGCCTTGCAAGGAAACGCCTGCTCAGTTGAGAATTTCACCTTAGAATTTCACATAGCTCCACTCTTCCTGGCACTACAGGTCCACTGGATACGTGGTGGGGCGTCTCCGCGCGAGGCTCGCCGCAATTAATATCCCAAAAAGAATCAAGTTGCCTTGCAAGGAAACGCCTGCTCAGTTGAGAATTTCACCTTAGTTTAATTGTGGGCATCAAACACGTCGTGCTCTCCCTGCCAACAGATTTGCCAAACATGTTTCGGGCGCTACGTGGAGTTGTGAATACCAGTCTCTGTGGGACAAGGTAATAGTGGACAACGCTGTGTTCCCCTGCCACAGGACCCACTTAGGGACAATTGTTTAGCACAAAGTACTGTACAGCACCCATTTGGTTTTTGAAAGACTACTTACGCCAGAATGCATTGGCAAATGAGAAGTCCCATTAGGGCGGGGTTACGGTAATAAAGTCGATACAGCTGCCTGAACTTTGAATGCTACCAGTGATCAAGGGCCGTCGGCCCGAAACATGTTTGGCAAATCTTTTTGGGATATATATATATATATATATATATATATATATATATATACTTTCAACAACAAATAAAACGCTCACTCAGGGGATCCGTTCTTCGGGCTAGATTTTATTCCAGTAACACGTTTCGGGGAACACAGTCCCCTTGCTCACACACTGGGTAGTCCGTCCTACCACTCTATTCAAGCCACAATAAACATCGAAAAAGGACAAATGTCATTACATACAAATGTCAAGTGACTGCGGCATCCATCTTGAAATTGGTTTAAGTACATATCTTAGTACATAAAAATCCACCATATACTTCATATACTCTATACAATGAATGTATAGTGTGCAACCTCATTGGAATTCAATGCACACTTACTGGTGTCTTAACTGCAGAGTGTACTCGGTAATTATACAAAAAAACGCACATGTAATATTTAGTACTCTTTCTAATACAATACCTTGCGCAAAGTGCAGCATTTAATGTAAAATTGTTTCAAGTAGTTGCCATCCACAATTAATTTGCTCGCCCAGTGGCTGTTGCACGTTATGAAAAGTGCGCTCTATTCATATCTAAGCAATCCCCCATACACTACATCCACTCTACGAAATATATATAACCTCATTAGAATTCGATGTATTCTTACTCGTGTTTTAAATTACAGAGTGTTCTCAGTAATTATAAAAACGCACATATACTACTTTGTACTATTTCTAATACATTATTTAGCACATCGTGCAGCATGTAGTGTAAGGTTATTTGAAATAATTGCCATTGACCTTTTGCATTTGTTCGCCCAGTGGTTATTGCATGGTATGAAAAAGTGCGCTCTATTCAAATCTAAGCAATCTCTTAGTCCCTAAGGTTTAGTTTACTATTCCAACACCTTCCCTACTGTTACGTAGGCTGGAATTGGAATAGTAAATTATACATTTCTAATGTTACGGCGCCATCTACTGCAAGTCGATGTAATGACTTGCGTAGTAATGGCATTGCGTGGTAACAACGCAGTCGTTGTAACGACCGCGTTGTGATTGTATTGCGGTGTAAAATCTGTGTTGTTAAGGTATATATTCAAAAAAAAATCTCAACAAAGGACTCTCCTTTTGCCTGGACACGGAAATGGATTTAGCAAATCTAAAAATTAATTTGTACAAATTTTCATGCAAAATGAAATTGAAAAAACACTTTTTGACACATCCCCCTCAGAAACAACAACAATACAATGGGATTTTTTCCCCCAACATAACAGTAAAGGAAATATTGTGCTTAAGAACTTTGACATCTTTGGAGGAAGAATCAGGTGGGATAGCACATACAATTCCATCAAGAGAAACAACAGATGCACAATTTTGCTCAGAGATGGGCATTGACACAGGAGAAGGAGAAGAAAGTGGGCTTAAATTATGTTCCACATTCTGCCCACAACTCCCACCGGGAAGCAAGATAGACTTATTCCAAGAGATGGTGGTTCAAGACCTGAACAAACTTTAATGAAGA
The DNA here is from genome assembly GCA_963921515.1 of Calotriton arnoldi. Taxonomy (NCBI): domain Eukaryota; kingdom Metazoa; phylum Chordata; class Amphibia; order Caudata; family Salamandridae; genus Calotriton; species Calotriton arnoldi. The sequence continues at coordinate 1,096,302 of CAWUFW010006034.1, read as the reverse complement.
AGTATACCGAAAAAAAAGAAAAAGAAACATCACTTTTGAGGAAAGAATGGCTATAAAAGAATTAAGGGAAGACACACAGATCATAATAAAGGCATCTGGCAAAGGTGGAAACATTGTAATACAGAATTGTGACAAGTACTTAATGGAGGCTGAAAAACAACTGAGAAACAGACAGCACTATGAGAAACTAAAAGAAAACCAATCTTCAATGATCACTCTGGAATATCATGGTCAGCTTCAGGAGTGGTAGTGGCAAAAGCTCATTGATGATGAAGAATACAAGTACTTAAAAATGCAACATCCAACAACACCAACAATATTCTTCCTCCTGAAAATACATAAAAGCCTAATAAATCCACCAGGACTTCCAATAGTCAGCTCAATCAACTCACTTCCGGAGAACACCTCGAGGTACATTGAGATCTTCATAATGCCATATGTGTTAGCCCTACCATCCTACCTAAGGGGCTCCATAGATTTTCTAAACATAATCTAAACTATACTTTGGAAGGATTCGTATTTAATGGCTACAAATGATGTAGTATCTCAATTAGACACAGTGATGGAATAAAAGCAGTCAAACATTCCCTGCGTGACACCTCAATCACTCACTTGGAGCATTCACACATGCTGATTGAAATGCTGGATTTTTGTCTAAAATATAAAGTCTTCATCTTTAATGGAACCCACAATTTGCAAAGGCAGGGTACTGCCATGGGCACCTCTTTCACTCCAATATTCGGTAATCTACTGATGGTATATTGGGAATCTGAAGTAATTTGAACAAAAAGAAATCAAACAACATTGGAAAAAGTAAAGCTATGGACCAGATTTATTGATGATCTTTTTATAATCTGGGAGGGGGAAAGCAAAGAACTGCAATTATTAATTTCATCCCTCAACAAAAATGATTTAAACTTAGCTGTTACTTACACCATCAGTTCTAAGCAGATTATGTTTTTAGATATTGAAGTCCACATAAGAGATACACGCATCTGTACAAGAGTTCACAGGAAAAAAACATCATGTAATAGTATTCTCCATGGAAACATGGGCCACCCATAAAATCTCAGCTGGAGTATCCCCTATGGGGAAATGCTAAGAGCTAGGAGGAATTGCTCAGAAGACGAGGAATGGAAAATGGAAACGAACTAAATGAAAAACAGATTCCTAGCTAGGGGATACGCACTTGAGGTAATACAAGATGCCATGGAAAGGGTGCAGAAGAAATCAAGAAGTTAACTCCTAATACCAAAAAAGAAAAACCTTGAGAAAGGAGATGAAAAAATACATTTCATTATGGATTATAATGTATAACACAAAGAAACTAAATAAATAATTCAGAGAAATTGGAGAATACTTCAATCGGACGAGACTTTGAATACAGTTTTGCTCGATCATCCAAACATTACTTATAGGAAACCAGCCTCACTAGGAGACCTCCTAACAAAAAGTCATTATTCCATTGAAACTAAAAAGGACAAAAAAAAGAACTGGTTAAGCCGGCCAGGTTTCTGGAAGTGTTTGAAATGTAAATCCTGTGAACATGAAATCAGTCAAAAAGATTACAGAATGTATAATGGTAAAGTTTAAAAAAATCACAGAACATATTACTTGCAACACATATTTTATAGTCTATGCCCTAGTTTGTCCCTGCAAAAAATACTATGTGAGAAGTACCATAAATAAAGTACGATTGAGAATCGTGCAACATCTTCGAGCAGTAAAAAATAGGGATTACTCATATCCAACTGCAAGGCATTTCTGGGAAGAATATCAAGACAATGTAAAAGAACTACAGTATTTTGGAATTAAACATAAAAAGAAAAAAGAAAGAGGAGGGGATAGACAGTTACTGCTGAGAAGAATGGAGTCAAGGCTCATTAGCTTGATCGGAACAGAAACACGGATGGGACACAACCTGGATGCTGAATTGCATGTGCACCTGTAACATCACTCCCAGTTGTAACTGCCAGATTGCTGAAGTTTGTTGTAAAACTCAAAAATATAATCTGTAGACTTCAAAGAAGAAATTTTCTGTTTTAGATATGCCTGAACCCATAGAAGATCACTGATAAATATAAAAAAATGGAGCAATCAGAAAAGCTCACAAAGAGAGGGAGCTGTTTGCAGAATAAGAGGATAATTTTAGAATCCCCTCTTTTTTACTATGTAAAGTACTTTAATATAGGAGCACTTCATAATATGATCTTTGAAGCTTTGAGAATGAATATGAGAAACATTCTGTACAGAACATTGCTTTTACAACCCACATTCTCTGAGAAGAGGAAAAAAAAGCCCTTAAGAAAGAAGCAAAGTTCAGCCAAAAAACAGCTACTCGTACTTGCACTTTATATTATGATATGCTGCTTGATTGACAAAAAACAAAAACTTTCACAGCAAAAATCAAAAATTAGCCCAAAATAGCTGCTCAAGTACTTGCACTTTATATTAGAATATGTTGCTTTATTGGCGTAAGTTTTCACAGTACAACTACTAATGCACTAGCACTTTACATGATAACATGCTGCCATTCATTCATATGAATTAATTATATATATTGGTATTGTTAAAATATAATGAAATGAATATTAATTTCCCCCTCCTTATTCTTTCCCCCTCTCTCTCCCCCTGTCTTTCCTTCTGCTTTCTCCCGTTCTGTTTCTGGTTATGGACACTTAATGCAAAATATGAATGAAATAGGAAAATTGACAGTTGTAATTTGTAGGGAAAACATATTATATAAAAAAGTACTTTACTGTGATTGATATCTAGAACAAAAATGAAATATGGATTGATACAAGATCAAACATCATATTGGTTGCCAAAAATAATGTTCTGCATAGTTTGTGAAATTGAGTCAAGCAAAAAAAAGATTTGTGTACTTAACATGGATTATACAAATGAAAATGGTAGATGTTGCTTGACAAAAAAGATATTAAAAAATGTGCGGTCTAGTTGTTTTTTCAAAAGTAAAAAGTAATGATGGATTAAGATTAATGGCGTTTTAAAAAGAACTACCTAGACAGCGGGACTCTATGGTCCTGTTGAAGGAAAGCGCCGAAACGCATTGACTGTCTCTGTGTAACGCACTGATGGTGAATCAAAATAAAAATCTGGAATTTCTAACCATGTGGTGCCGTTTGATTTCTACTGGTTCAAGAGGAATTAGAGCAATAGAATAATCAAATATATATATATATATATATATATATATGTTTCTATATATATATATATATATATATATATATATATATATATATATATATATATATATATATATATATATATATATATATATATATATATATATATAAAGAAATTCACCAAGGTCCTCTGGCAGCCCAAAAGGCACTCGTATCAGCCTCCAACGACGTAAGGACCACGAACCACCGGAAATACAGGCAAAAATTCTTTATTGGAAATTGCTCAAAATATTACGCGTTTCAGGCAACACTTGCCCTTGATCACACGAACTTGAGGTGAACTCGCCCACTTTTTATATATGCATGCAATCACGTGACATAGCACCTGACATAAACATAGTGAAAATACTACTACCACCACTTGGTATCATTACACAAAAAATCTCTTTTTTTCCTTCCCCCTTTTTTCTCTTTTTTCCTCTTCCCTCTTATTTTCTTATTTCATTCTATCTTTTTGATATCAAAAGGCCAACATTCCCACACAGTGTTATGGTTCCATACTGTACGTAGAGATAAATCTAAAAAGTAGGAGACAATAATAAATAAATAGAATAAATAACATGTATAAAAATATATATATATATAAACTTATGTATATATACTATAAATAAACACATTGCATTGTATACATATAAGTAAAATTTATAGTATAACCAAAGTACTTACATCTACATTATCCTACATAATCTATAGCTGCTTACATGCAATAACTTCAGGAAACCATATTCAGACTGTATCTTAGCCTCTTATCAGCTCTTTGGGACAAATCCCTCAACATACCTGTGCAATGAACCAAGTTATGTGCCTAGTGTCTCTAGTGCCATCCATTATACAAATTCATCTACTATACTCAAAAAAGTGCTTATGCAGTGACTAAAACCTTAAATCGTAAAAAATGCTAAAATACAAATTTATATCTATACAAGCTGTTGTGTGCCACAACCGACACTACACAATCTAAACCGAATAAAATCCAGTTCCAACCGTGCAGACCCAGAAGCGGAACACATCCACGGGATTATTTATCAAACCACATCATTATATACACTGGGAAACAATAGTTAACTATAATGAACTAATATATTGTTTTCTTATAGGGATAGGAAACACTATCAATGAAACAGTCGTAAAAAAGACCAATTATGAACACAAGCATTGTTATACACAGAGGAAAATAGCCAGTTGATCCCAACTGGCAAATCATAAAAAGTTGTGTAAATCCTCAGTGTTGTTCAACCCCAAAGGAAACTTGCTATCAAGCTCTAAAATCACTTTGGACTCAAGCTTCCTAAGCGTTAACTCCCGATCTCCCCCTCTTCGTAACTTGGGTACAGCTGATATCACAAAATAATTCAAACAATTCAAATCATTGTTATGAGTTGACTTGAAATGGCGAGCCACCGGATATGAAGAGTCATTATTGACGATGGCTCGTAAATGTTGCAGTATTCTGACATGCACCTGCAACTTAGTACTCCCAACATATCTGAGTCCGCAGGTGCATGTCAGAACATAGACTGCAAACTCCGTCCTGCATGTATATTTGCCTTTAATAGCTATTCTCTCCGGGCAAAAAGATGACGTGTAGTGTGTAGTATTTATTCCAAACTTACACGCTCTGCAAGTGGAGCATTTAGTAAAACCATTTCTAGGCTTCAACCAAGTAGTAGCAACTGATAACTCAGGACAAGATTTTCCTATTTGCGTGCGCATAGAGATACCTTTTCTATATGTAATAGTGGGTTGAACTGGTAATCTAGGTGATAAAACTCCATCCGTCAAAACAATAGGCCAATGTCACTTAATAATAGACCTAATCTGTCTCTCTTGTTTGTTGAATGTTGTGATGAGTCTAGGGGCAACATTATCTTCATTAGACGCTAATGACTCTGAATTTTCATAAAGTAATGAGTCTCTAGTGCGCTGTTTAGTTTTCTCCATAGCTGCCTTCAGAATCTTATCACTGTAGCCCCTCTGTTTAAATCTATGGTAGGCCTCTTCAGTGCAAATTCTCAAATCCTCATCACTATTGCAAATTCTTTTTAAATGCAGAAATTCTCCATAAGGGATATTGTGAATCAAATGTTTAGGATGAGCACTGCTGGCGTGAAGAGTTAAATTACCAGCAGTCTCCTTTCTAAAAAGAGTGGTTAAAATCTGATCCTGATTATGGTAAATCTTTACATCTAGAAACTCAATATCATTTCTGCTACATTTATAGGTAAATTTGAGATTCGCAGAATTATTGTTAATCTGCTCAATAAAATTAAAAGCACTTAATTCGTCACCTCGCCATAGAATAAAAACATCATCTATAAATCTCATCCAACAAAAAACCTGGTTTTTAAAAGTAGTGGCATGTTGAACCTTGAGGACCTGCTCCTCCCACCAGCCAACATGCAAACATGCATAACTGGGGGAGAAGCAAGCCCCCATTGCCACTCCTCGCTTTTGTAGGAAAATATCATTGCCAAATATAAAATAGTTGTTATATAAAATCCATGAAATTAAACTAAGAAGCATTTTGTTATGTTGATAAAACACAATTGATCTAAAATCTAAAAAATACTTAATGGCATTAAGACCTGTGGAATGTTCTATACTAGTATAAAGCGATTCAATGTCTAAGGTTAGGAACAATAAATCCTCAGACCATGTTATTCCTTGTATTTTACGTAGAAAATCACCCGTATCTTTAACATAACTCGGCAGTTCTTTGACAAAATCCTGTAAATAAAAATCCACATATTGGCTAATAGTCTCACCCACACTTTTTATAGCTGATATTATGGGTCTGCCAGGTATTGGAGTTATTTTTTTGTGGATTTTTGGTATAAAATACAGGTTCGCCATTACCGGGTGTTCTACATTCATAAATTTAAATTCTTCCATTGAAATCACCCCATTCCTTTTCCAACTCATTAATTCCTTTTTCAGTAAGTCTCTGGCCATGTTGTATTTGGCATGTGTGGTCTTTTCATAACAATCAGTGTCTCGTAAATGTCTATGAGCTTCTAGTATATAATCCTTTTGTGGCCAAATAACCATATTACCTCCTTTATCTGATTTCGCCACAATAACTTCATGGTTGTTGCTGAGCTTTTTTATCAATTTGGCATATTCAATCTCCTGTTTACTTTTAAAACGTTTCTTATGTTTGGTCCGATGATGTAGTTGTTTTATTTCTTCAACCACAACCTCATGATAAATATCAATAGCGTCTTTTGGCATCATGGGTATAAATTTAGATTTAGACTTGTATGGACTCATACCATCTCCTAACTGCCTGATATCTTCCAACTGTAAAATGTCTTGAGTGGAGGTCAAAGCCCCAACTTCTACTGTTTCCATATTCTCCCCAGTGTTTAGATTATAAAGTGTTTGAACCATGGGAACATCTGATGATAACAAACTCAATGTAGAATCCCTTCCACTATTACCATCCACGGTAGGATTCCCCTGTGCTTCTTTGAGGCCCTCCTTAATGGCAAAAAACTTTTTTAATTTAAGTTTTCTTATAAAACAAAACACATCCACTCTAGTTTGAGAATAATTAAAATCGCTGACCGGGCAATACGATAAACCCAAACTCAGGAGCTGTTCTTCTGCTTTGGATAACGTAATGGGGGAAAGATTGATAACTGTATTGTCATTACCTTTCACTTCTTGCGCCAGAATGGTTTTTTCAGCTGTGCTCTTTTGTCGCTGTTTCTTCCGTCATTCCCGTCTTCGGGCATTTTTACTTTTTCTAATTGCTTTCTTGGATTCCGCGGTCTCAGCGTTTGGCGCCGGTCGAACGCTAAAAAATCAATCTCTTAACCCACGTTTAAAATCTTCTTTGTTTGGCCAGTGCCTCCATGGTTGCTTGTGCTGTCACTATCAGATGACAATCCACTAGTCAAGGAATCGTTATCCGCATTCACGCTTTCCATTTCAGCTCCCCTTGTATCATGCGACATAGTGGCACTGTGTGTCTTGCTTTCGATAATCGCCTTTTTTGCATTCTCGTATTTACGAGCAAACGTAAAAATATGCCCTTGCTCGTAATCACACTTGTCTCTCATAAACTTATGTGCCTTACGTATTTTAATTTTCTCCTCTTGTTTCAAGAGTCTGTCATGAATGTCTTTTCTGGTCTTAGTAACAAATTCAATATATATATATATTTTCCGCTTCTCAGTCACCAGCCCAATGCACACACGTACGGGTGCCTGCCACTGCGGGGGTGCTCCTGCATCAATATTCTGCTCCAAACTCCACCGGGTAATTGTACCCTAAAGGAAGACAGCACTCTCGGGGGCGAGTTCCGTGATTTTATTTATAACGGACTCCGGACTCACAGACGCATTTCTGCAACGGCCTTTCTCGATGTTAACTGAGAACGCCGGGGCCACCATTGATTTATACATGTGTACATCACAATCACCTTGCATTTCAGAAGCATCAACATAGTAAAAGGACCACATGTTGAAATCACTCATGTCGTCGTCTATACAATTCCGCCATTTTTAAATGTGTTTCAACCATAGGCATCACAATTCATAGATCTCATATGACAGATCATATGTTCCCCCAATGTAACCAGGTTCACATCAATTTTGTGTCTGGGTCATACGCAACCAATCAAGCCCTGAATGGGCATGGTGCCCAAGCGGAGGACGTTTCATCTACCTATATCCTCACAAAAGCGTACCATAGATCATAATTATGTCCTATATGGATTAAATAGACGCCTAGTTGTGTCTTCATAATAGAGCCCTGTATGGGCAGGTGATGCATTATTCTTTACCATTATTTGAAAATTCATATGCAGTTTTCACAATCGTACACAAGTTAAAAATTCAAAACCTTACTTAAGATAGCATGTTCATATCTAATGCATAATACACAAGCATGTAGTTCTACATACGACAGAGCCTACTCATAAATTCTAATCAGAAACAGATTCAATGTTTTCATCCTAATAGAGGATAAAAATATGCTATATAAAGTATATACATTCTTGATCAATAATAACTCAATTGATATAAATTCCAACATCAAATGCAGAGTTCACATTCCCTGTTAGGAAATCACCCCTAATCCCACTATACTTTAGTCACCTAAGTGAACCGCTAGTTCTTCGCTACTGTTGAGACCCCATGGGTGTTTAGTTTGTAAGTCAATGATATAGCGAGATTCCAGGCGTCTGAGCCTCAGAATCCTGTCCCCTCCTCTGGGATTCCCCGGTACATGATCGATACAGTAATAGCTCAATAAATCTCTGTTGCGATTATGCTCTTTGTTAAAATGTCTCATAGCAGGGTATGCTTCATCTCCATTAGCTATTGCTCTCTGATGTTCCAGTATTCGAATTTTCACGGGGTGAATTGTGCTCCCAATATAGCGGAGCTCGCAAGGACATGTAAGGCAATACACCGTATAAGGTGTAGAGCAAGTAAGAAATTTCCTTATCCTTTTAGGTGTCCCTAGACCCGGAATGTTATAGGTCAAGATACGTTTGCTTTGTTTACAGGCCTTGCATTTCCCACACGGATAAAACCCGTTAAGGGGTTTCAACAAGGATTTGGAAGGTTCTATTCCTTGATGGCTGTGTACTAGATCGTTACGTAATGATCTAGCTTTCCTGAATGTTACTAAAGGATTGGGTGGTAGATCAGACCCTATAACATTGTCTGAAAGAAGAGTGTGCCAATTTGTTCTGAGAATGCGTTGAAGTTGACCCGCATTCTCAGAATAAGTTGTAATCATGCGATACTTGCCATTAGAATCGTTGGACCTGATAATCTTTTTACTCTTATCATCACTACTCTCGGTAAGTAGGTCCGCTCTTTTTATGGAACAGACCCTTTGCATGGCATGTTGGAGTACTGCCTCAGTGTACCCACGCTGTCTAAAATGTTCCATGCTGGCTTCCGCTGTCAATTTAAATTCACCTTCACTTGTATTGTTCCTTTTTAATCTCAACAGTTCCCCATAGGGGATACTGTTGATCAGTTTTTTCGGGTGACTGCTCGTGGCATACAGGGTAGAATTACCCGCCGTTGTTTTCCTATGGAGTCTGGTATGTAACTTACCCTCCGCCACATAAACATTCAGATCTAGGTAATTGACCGATTCAGTACTTATCTCCCCAGAGAATTTCAAATTCACTTCATTGAGGTTCAGAACCTCAACGAAAGCTTCTGCCATTGCAGGTGAACCTCTGAGGATGATAAATAGGTCGTCGATGTAGCGATGCCAACATATAATCTTGTCTGTCCATGTTTTGTTCTGCTCGGCCCAGGCCACCTGCTCCTCCCACCAGCCAACGAATACATTCGCGTAATTGGGGGCGAAGCAGGTGCCCATCGCCGACCCTGACACTTGTCTGTAAAACTGATTCTGAAACAAAAACATGTTGTTATTAAGACAGAAATCAATGAAGATTATCAGCATACTAGTATGTTGGGTACATTTCAAAGGTCGATTCTCCCAAAAATATTGTGCTGCTTTCAAGCCATCTTTATGAGTTATACACGTATAGAGTCTCGTAATGTCCAAAACCAAGAAACAGAAAGCCTCCTCCCAATCAATTTTCTCAATATGTCCCAAAAGTCCTTTGTGTCCCTTATGTATGACTTCAATTGAATCACATGTTGAGCAAGAAAGAAGTCAATATACAATGACATGTGTTCAGTTAGACTCCCCTGTGAGGCCACAATCGGTCTACCAGGGGGATTCACTAAATCCTTGTGGACTTTTGGTAAAAAATAAAACGTGGGGATGATGGGATTCAAGCATCTTAGAAACATATGTTCCTCTGTTTCCAGCGTATTTTTCTTGTACCAATGGGATAGTAATAGATGGTAACTAGTAATGCTTTGATGGTGAATTCTTTCGTTGATCTTTTCGTAGCATAGGACATTGGTTAGTTGTCGTGTGGCTTCCATATTATATTGTACCCGTGTCATAAGAGCAAGGTTTCCGCCCTTGTCTGACGGTTTGCAAACAAGTGTATTATCTTGACACAATCCCTCAAGGGCCAGTTGTTGTTCTTTAGTGAAATTGGTGATTTTCCTCAAGTACTTGTTGTACTTCCGAAGGCGTAAAAGATCTCGGTTCACTGAATCAGCGAAAGTGTCAATGGCGTCGATCGGCATTTGTGGCACAAAAACAGAAGTAGGTTTGAATGGACTTGTACTTCCACTTTGTTCTATCCCTATTCTCGACATTTGTTGTGTCAAACTTACGGGAGCTTCAGTTGATTCATGTTCTTCAGTTCTTAAACTTTCCAAAGTTTGTAGAGTTCGAAGATCTTTCCCTGTCAAACTATCAGTCTCTGTTGTATGTGAAGGTGTTGGGGCTGTTTTATTCTCGTTATTGTTGGTCTTAATTTGAAGTACTTGTGTAGTTTTAATTTCCGGGTGAATTTATAGAGATCTATACGCATTTGAGTATATTCCATATTTCTTTGGGGGCAAAAGGATAATCCGAGTTTTAAAACTGATTCCTCCGTAGCTGTTAGTATTCTGGGAGAGAGATTAATAATGGTTAAATTTTCTTCCTCACTTATTTGTTTTTGTTGAAAAGCTTCTTGCTGCGGGTCACTGGTGGGGAGCGTGCGTTTTTTGCGGCCCCCGCTCCCCCTCCTCGACTTCCTCTTGCTCCTTGTTCCGGGGGTTTGCCCCTTCCCCCCTGAACTCTTGTCTGCCGGATCAGTCTGAACTCCTCGCGAAAAGGAGTCTTTTCCCAAATCGCTGTTTCTCCACCTTCTTCATTGGATGATTCATCCCCGGTCACCTCTGATTCCGACATGTCCCGGTCCTCCGTTGTGGATGATGCTTTCTTGTTCTGAAGCTCTTTCCTTGGGGTATCGTATTTTCGGGCAAATGTCAACACTCTGCCCAAGTTATAATCTTTTTCGTCGCGATCAAACTTCTCTTGTTTTCGTTGTTTGATTCTTTGTTCTTAGGTTTGCAATCTTTTCTTCATTGCCTCCCTCCTTTCATCAAGTTTAGTTTGATCCTCCTCTTTGAGTAACTCATCTTCCAATTCCTTGATACTTACTAAGGCTTTGTCACGATCGCTCCATGCAAATTTAATCAGGATACCCAGCATTCCCTTGCAGGATTGGGCTGTATATTCCGCCCACTCATCCAAAAGAAAAGGGTCTGGGTTCTCATATGCAGGGACCGTATAGATCCGTAGACCTCTGGGGACCCTCTCGACCTCGATGTAGCTCTGTAAAGAGGTCGCTTCCCACCATTTTCTGATCTTCCGCTCATAGAGACGTTCCAGAGCGGAAAATATGGTGGCCACACTCGTCGTGATAGAATTCGTCCCTCCTTTATCAGTTCTCTGCATTCCCTCCCGTCTCTTGAACATGCTTTGAGCCGCCTCCCGGCGTTCCGATTCGCAAAACATGGAAGCTGTTCGATATGGCTGTCTCACAGCTCTAAAATCAATATTCAGTCCTTCTCCCCCTCGTACTGGTGTTGCGGATAATAATAACCAGATCTGTGTGCCACCGGCACCTTACCGGGATGTCTTTCCACTGCTCGATTCCCCTCTCCCGGGGCCTCGCAGCTCGGACCCGTGTTGCCGGACACTTCGTATATATCCTCGATCTCGTTCTCTCTCTCTTTCAGTTCAAATCCGCAACCTCGGTGCATCGGGAAATATGAATTTCCGCTTCTCAGTCACCAGCCCAATGCACACACGTACGGGTGCCTGCCACTGCGGGGGTGCTCCCGCATCAATATTCTGCTCCAAACTCCACCGGGTAATCGTACCCTAAAGGAAGACAGCACTCTCGGGGGCGAGTTCCGTAATTTTATTTATAACGGACTCCGGACTCACAGACGCGTTTTGGCAACGGCCTTTCTCGATGTTAACCGAGAACGCCGGGGCCGCCATTGATTTATACATGTGTACATCACAATCACCTTGCATTTCAGAAGCATCAACATAGTAAAAGGACCACATGTTGAAATCACTCATGTCGTCGTCTACACAATTCCGCCATTTTTTAATGTTTTTCAACCATAGACATCACAATTCATAGATCTCATATGACAGATCATATGTTCCCCCATTGTAACCAGGTTCACATCAATTTTGTGTCTGGGTCATACGCAACCAATCAAGCCCTGAATGGGCATGGTGCCCAAGCGGAGGATGTTCCATCTACCTATATCCTCACAAAAGCGTACCATAGATCATAATTATGTCCTATATGGACTAAATAGGCGCCTAGTTGTGTCTTCATAACTAGGCGTCTATTTAGTCCATATAGGACATAATTATGATCTATGGTACGCTTTTGTGAGGATATAGGTAGATGAAACGTCCTCCGCTTGGGCACCATGCCCATTCAGGGCTTCATTGGTTGCGTATGACCCAGACACAAAATTGATGTGAACCTGGTTACAATGGGGGAACATATGATCTGTCATATGAGATCTATGAATTGTGATGCCTATGGTTGAAACACATTTAAAAATGGCGGTATTGTATAGACGGCGACATGAGTGATTTCAACATGTGGTCCTTTACTATGTTGATGCTTCTGAAATGCAAGGTGATTGTGACGTACACATGTATAAATCAATGGCGGCCCCGGCGTTCTCGGTTAACATCGAGAAAGGCCGTTGCCGAAACGCGTCTGTGAGTCCGGAGTCCGTTATAAATAAAATTACGGAACTCGCCCCGAGAGTGCTGTCTTCCTTTAGGGTACGATTACCCGGTGGAGTTTGGAGCAGAATATTGATGCGGGAGCACCCCTGCAGTGGCAGGCACCCGTACGTGTGTGCATTGGGCTGGTGACTGAGAAGCGGAAATTCATATTTCCCGATGCACCGAGGTTGCGGATTTGAACTGAAAGAGAGAGAGAATGAGATTGAGGATATATACGAAGTGTCCGGCAACACGGGTCCGAGCTGCGAGGTCCCGGGAGAGGGGAATCGAGCAGTGGAAAGACATCCCAGTAAGGTGCCGGTGGCACACAGATCTGGTTATTATTATCCGCAACACCAGTATGAGGGGGAGAAGGACTCAATATTTATTTTGGAGCTGTGAGACAGCCATATTGAACAGCTTCCATGTTTTGCGAATCGAGCGCCGGGAGGCGCTCAAAGCATGTTCAAGAGGCGGAGGAATGCAGAGAACTGATAAAGGAGGGACGAATTCTATCACGGCAGTGTGGCCACCATATTTTCCGCTCTGGAACGTCTCTATGAGCGGGAGATCAGAAAATGGTGGGAAGCGACCTCTTTACAGAGCTACATTGAGGTCGAGAGGGTCCCCAGAGGTTTACGGATCTATACGGTCCCTGCATATGAGAACCCAGACCCTTTGCTTTTGGATGAGTGGGCAGAATACACGGCCCAATCCTGCAAGGGAATGCTGGGTATCCTGATTAAATTTGCATGGAGCGATCATGACAAAGCCTTAGTAAGTATCAAGGAATTGGAAGATGAGTTACTCAAAGAGGAGGATCAAACTAAACTTGATGAAAGGAGGGAGGGAATGAAGAAAAGATTGCAAACCTATGAACAAAGAATCAAACAACGAAAACAAGAGAAGTTTGATCGCGACGAAAAAGATTATAACTTGGGCAGAGTGTTGACGTTTGCCCGAAAATACGATACCCCAAGGAAAGAGCTTCAGAACAAGAAAGCATCATCCACAATGGAGGACCGGGACACGTCAGAATCAGAGGTGACCGGGGATGAATCATCCAATGAAGAAGGTGGAGAAACAGCGAATTGGGAAAAGCCTCCTTTTCGCGAGGAGTTCAGACTGATCCGGCAGACAAGAGTTCAGGGCGAAGGAGCAAACCCCGGAACAAGGAGCAAGAGGAAGACGAGGAGGGGCGGGGCTGCAAAACACACGCTCCCCACCAGTGACCCGCAGCAAGAAGTTTTTCAACAAAAACAAATAAGTGAGGAAGAAAATGTAACCATTATTAATCTCTCTCCCAGAATACTAACAGCTACGGAGGAATCAGTTTTAAAACTCGGATTATCCTTTTGCCCCCAAAGAAATATGGAGTATACGCAAACGCATATAGATCTCTATAAATTCACCCGGAAATTAAAACTACACAAGTACTTCAAATTAAGACCAACAATAACGAGAATAAAACAGCCCCCAACACCTTCACATACAACAGAGACTGATAGTTTGACAGGGAAAGATCTTCGAACTCTACAAACTTTGGAAAGTTTAAGAACTGAAGAACATGAATCAACTGAAGCTCCCGTAAGTTTGACACAACAAATGTCGCTAATAGGGATAGAACAAAGTGGAAGTACGAGTCCATTCAAACCTACTTCTGTTTTTGTGCCACAAATGCCGATCAACGCCATTGACACTTTCGCTGATTCAGTGGACAGAGATCTTTTACGCCTTCGGAAGGACAACAAGTACTCGAGGAAAATCACCAATTTCACTAAAGAACAACAACTGGCCCTTGATGGATTGTTTCAAGATAATACACTTGTTTGCAAACCGTCAGACAAGGGCGGAAACATTGTTCTTATGACACGGGTACAATATAATATGGAAGCCGCACGACAACTAACCAATGTCCTATGCTATGAAAAGATCAACGAAAGAATTTACCATCAAAGCATTACTAGTTACCATCTATTACTATCCCATTGGTACAAGAAAAATATGCTGGAAACAGAGGAACATATGTTTCTAAGATGCTTGAATCCCATCATCCCACGTTTTATTTTTACCAAAGTCCACAAGGATTTAGTGAATCCCCTGGTAGACCGATTGTGGCCTCACAGGGAGTCTAACTGAACACATGTCATTGTATATTGACTTCTTTCTTGCTCAACATGTGATTCAATTGAAGTCATACATAAGGACACAAAGGACTTTTGGGACATATTGAGAAAATTGATTGGGAGGAGGGTTTCTGTTTCTTGGTTTTGGACATTATGAGCCTCTATACGTGTATAGCTCATAAAGATGGCTTTGCAGCACAATATGTTTGGGAGAATCGACCTTTGAAATGTACCCAACATACTAGTATGCTGATAATCTTCATTGATTTCTGTCTTAATAACAACATGTTTTTGTTTCAGAATCAGTTTTACAGACAAGTGTCAGGGTCGGCGATGGGCACCTGCTTCGCCCCCAATTATGCAAATTTATTCGTTGGCTGGTGGGAGGAGCAGGTGGCCTGGGCTGAGCAGAACAAAACATGGACAGACAAGATTATATGTTGGCATCGCTACATCGGCGACCTGTTTATCATCCTCAGAGGTTCACCTGCAATGGCAGAAGCTTTCGTTGAGGTTCTGAACCTCAATGAAGTGAATTTGAAATTCTCTGGGGAGATAAGTACTGAATCGGTCAATTACCTAGATCTGAATGTTTATGTGGCGGAGGGTAAGTTACATACCAGACTCCATAGGAAAACAACGGCGGGTAATTCTACCCTGTATGCCACGAGCAGTCACCCGAAAAAACTGATCAACAGTATCCCCTATGGGGAACTGTTGAGATTAAAAAGGAACAATACAAGTGAAGGTGAATTTAAATTGACAGCAGAAGCCAGCATGGAACGTTTTAGACAGCGTGGGTACACTGAGGCAGTACTCCAACATGCCATGCAAAGGGTCTGTTCCATAAAAGAGCGGACCTACTTACCGAGAGTAGTGATGATAAGAGTAAAAAGATTATCAGGTCCAACGATTCTAATGGCAAGTTTCGCATGATTACAACTTATTCTGAGAATGCGGGTCAACTTCAACGCATTCTCAGAAAAATTGGCATACTCTTCTTTCAGACAATGTTATAGGGTCTGATCTACCACCCTTTCCTTTAGTAACATTCAGGAAAGCTAGATCATTACGTAACGATCTAGTACACAGCAATCAAGGAATAGAACCTTCCAAATCCCTGTTGAAACCCCTTAAAGGGTTTTATCCGTGTGGGAAATGCAAGGCCTGTAAACAAAGCAAACGTATCTTGACCTATAACATTCCGGGTCTAGGGACACCTAAAAGGATAAGGAAATTTCTTACTTGCTCTACACCTTATACGGTGTATTGCCTTACATGTCCTTGCGGGCTCTGTTATATTGGGAGCACAATTCACCCCGCGAAAATTCGGATACTGGAACATCAGAGAGCAATAGCTAATGGGGATGAAGCATACCCCGTTGCGAGACATTTTAACTAAGAGCATAATCGCAACAGAGATTTATTGAGCTATTACTGTATTGATCATGTACCGGGGAATCCCAGAGGAGGGGACAGGATTCTGAGGCTCAGACGCCTGGTATCTCGCTATATCATTGACTTACAAACTAAACACCCATGGGGTCTCAACAGTAGCGAGGAACTAGCGGTTCACTTAGGTGACTAAAGTATAGTGGGATTAGGGATGATTTCCTAACAGCGAATGTGAACTCTGCATTTGATGATGGAATTTATATCAATTGAGTTATTATTGATCAAGAATTTATATACTTTATATGGCATATTTTTATCCTCTATTAGGATAAAAACATTGAATCTGTTTCTGATTAGAATTTATGAGTAGGCTGTGTCGTATGTAGAACTACATGCTTGCTTGTGTATTATGCATTTCATATGAACATGCTACCTTAAGTAAGGTTTTGAATTTTTAACTTGTGTACGATTGTGAAAACTGCATATGAATTTTCAAATAATGGTAAGGAATAATGCATCACCTGCCCATACAGGGCTCTATTATGAAGACACAACTAGGCGTCTATTTAGTCCATATAGGACATAATTATGATCTATGGTACGCTTTTGTGAGGATATAGGTAGATGAACCGTCCTCCGCTTGGGCACCATGCCCATTCAGGGCTTGATTGGTTGCGTATGGCCCAGACACAAAATTGATGTGAACCTGGTTACAATGGGGGAACATATGATCTGTCATATGAGATCTATGAATTGTGATGCCTATGGTTGAAACACATTTAAAAATGGCGGAATTGTATAGACGACGACATGAGTGATTTCAACATGTGGTCCTTTTACTATGTTGATGCTTCTGAAATGCAAGGTGATTGTGACGTACACATGTATAAATCAATGGCGGCCCCGGCGTTCTCAGTTAACATCGAGAAAGGCCGTTGCCGAAACGCGTCTGTGAGTCCGGAGTCCGTTATAAATAAAATTACGGAACTCGCCCCCGAGAGTGCTGTCTTCCTTTAGGGTACGATTACCCGGTGGAGTTTGGAGCAGAATATATATATATATATATATATATATATATATCCTCCGCACTTTCTCTCGTGCCCATCCATTGGCTGTGCAGCCGAAATGCGTTCAATTGTGGCCGAATAAAACTTTGAATAGCAACTGCACGTGGCGTCGTCATCCTTGGATATTTTTTATATATATTACCTACTGGCGGTCGCCAGTGGGTAGTTATAGTTAGGACCTAGTTTCCATAGGAAAAACGTTTTTTGATTTGCCAATATCTTTGGTGCCGTTTGACGAATCTTCGCGACATTTTCAAAACTAATGGCCCGCTCCGGTCAGCTCCTGGCGTGGAAGTTTCAGGGTGATTCATCAAGCGGGGCCGAGAAAAAAGGGGGTCCCAAAACACGTTTTCTCCATGTTAATTTCCATAGGAAATTTTGTTACGGCTACAGCCCGACCTGCTGAATGGAATTACACCAAATTTGGCAGAGAGGTAGCTCTTGGTCCAGAGTGCACTCTTTGCTTTAAATGGCATAAATCCGTTCAGTAGTTCCTGAGAAATTAAAAAATAAAAATTTTCGATATCTGGTGACTGCAGTGGATCCGCGAACCCTCTCGAGCACAAGCTTGATTCTGATTGGCTGCCAACACTTCAAACCAGGAAGTGTTGGCAGCCATCTTGTGACTCGGGTGAACCAAGTCACAAGAAAAAAGGTGAAAAAAAAAGAAAAGGGGGCAGGGTAGAAACACCCTGGCCCCCTAGGCCTGGTCAGGGGGTCCCAGAGGGACCCCAAGGGCCAAAGAAAAGCATTAAAAAAAATAAAAATTTGGCAGGATTCGTGAATTCTGCCAGAAAAAAATGAAGCGCAGACTCCCGCGCTTTGTTTTTATGAGCCCCCGGGTGGGCCAGGTCATAGGGGCTTTTCAGTATGTTTATGCTGGGGCCCTGCGGGGGCCCCCGCAGCCCCGGGGACCGCCACCTCCCTGGGGCGATATTTAATGAAATGCGGGGGGCTCACAGTCCCCGCATCCCCGGGGACCGCCACCTCCCCAGGGCTTTATTTATTTATTTTTTTTAAAGCGTGGGGGGGCTCCTGCACCCCTCACACAGCCCCGGGGACCACCACCTCCCCGGGGCTTTAATTATCAAATATGGGGGCACGTGGCCCCCCACAGCCCCGGGGACCACCACTTCCCTGGGGCTCTGCTTTAAATAAAGTAGTGTGGGGGGCTTGAGCCCCCCCACACGCCCCGGGGACCACCACCCCCTGGGGCACTAATTTAAAGAAGCTGGGGGTCCGTTGCGGACCCCTGGCCCCGGGGACCACTACCTCCTCGGGGCTTTGCATACAAAGGGAGGGGGCGGCACGGCCCCCCTCCTGGAGCCCTAGATGGCCCTGGGGACCACCACCTCCCCGGGGCTTTATTTTTTTTTTTTTTTAAAGCGTGGGGGGGCTCCTGCATCCCTCACGCAGCCCCGGGGACCACCACCTCCCCGGGGCTTTAATTATCAAATACGGGGGCACGTGGCCCCCCACAGCCCCGGGGACCACCACCTCCCTGGGGCTCTGCTTTAAATAAAGTAGTGTGGGGGGCTTGAACCCCCCCACACGCCCCGGGGACCACCACCCCCTGGGGCACTAATTTAAAGAAGCTGGGGGTCCGTTGCGGGCCCCGGGGACCACTACCTCCACGGGGCTTTGCATACAAAGGGAGGGGGGCTGCACGGCCCCCCTCCTGGAGCCCTAGATGGCCCTGGGGACCCCAACCCCCCAGGGCCGGCTCCAGCAATGTCCCAGGGTGCCTACCCCCGGGACATTGCAGTTTGCAATGGCAGGGCGGGAGCACTGCTCCCGCCCTGTAATTGCAAACTTCTGCTTTGCTTCGTGCTCTCGCTTCCACGAAGCAAAGCAGATTGCTTTTGGACAAGGGGAGCTGCATGTCAGCAGCTCCCCTTGTCCAAAAGCAATACCAGCTCCCGCAGGAGGCAGGGAGCCAGCAGGGACCACGGGGGCATTGAGGCTCACCCAGCGGTCCCCAACGTGAGGGCCGGCCTCAGGAGATGGGGTCCCCGGGGCCAGAAGTGGCCCAGTAGGGGGGCCATGCGGCCCCCCTCTAAAATTAAAAGTAAAGGCTGGCCAGGCCCCGGGGGATGGGTTTCCCAGGGCCAGAAGTGGCCCAGGGAAGGGGGGCCACGTGGCCCCCCTTCCATAATATTATTTAAATTAAAAATTAAAAAAGAGTCAATGCCACGGGGGATGCGGTCCCCGGGGCAGAAATCGGCCTCGGGACACAAGTGGGCCTCATTGCCCCACCAGCAGTGAGCCAGGAGGCGTGTTTGCAGAGTTGTGTAAAAAGGGGGCATAGCCTCTGACCATTCTCAGCAATCCAGATGTGTGGGGCATACTGGAGGAACCTAGTGGGCTAGTTGGCCCCCACGGACCCTCAGGATTCAAGGGGACTTAATCCCCAACCCAGAACGCACCAAGAGGCGTGTTTGCAGAGTGGTGAAGAAAGGGGGCATGGCCTGTGTCCACCTGTCAGCAATCCCACTATCTAGGGCATACTGGAGGTTTCAGGTAGGCTAGTTGGCCCCTAAGGACCCACAGCAGCAAAGGGGACTTTAATCCCCATCCAAGAGTGCCCCAGGAAGTGCGTTTGCAGAGTGGTGGGAAAAGGGGGCGTGGCCTGCTTTGAGAATTTAGCAATCCTGCTGTGTGGGACTTACTGGAGGTAATAGGAGGGGTAGTTGGCCCTCAAGGTTGACCTTGGGGGCCAACTACCCCTCCTGTTACCTCCAGTAAGTCCCACACAATGGTATTGCTAAGAGGTCTTCGGAGGTCACGCTCACCTTTCTCCACCACTCTGCATATGCACCTCCTGGCACAGAACTGGTTGGGGGATGAAGTCCACTTTACTCCTGAGGGACTTTGGTGGCCAAGTAGCCCTCCCGGTACCTCCTGTATAATCCATCATCTGCTGCATAATCTGCAGATTTGAACAAAAAAAAACCTTGTTTCTAGCTCAAATGGCTCAAACGTTACCAAAATGGCAGCAACAAGTGGTAGAGCATGGTGGAAGGCCCTTTGTAAACCTAGAATGGTCACCTTTTACTTATTGCTAAATGTGGGTGTTAGATTGGTACTAATGGTGGGCAAACCGCTCTTGCTTGTTTCTGCGCCTCTCTTGCCTCTTTCTGCATTTCTCTTGCTTCTTTCTGCACCTTTCTTCCTTTTTCTGCACTTCTCTTGCCTCTTTCTGCACTTCTCTTGCTTTTTTCTGCACCTCTCATTTCTTTCTGCAACTCTCTTGCCTCTTTCTGCACTTCTCTTGCCTGTTTCTGCACCTCTCTTGCCTCTTTCTGCACCTCTGTTGCTTCTTTCTGCACCCCTCTTGCCTCTTTTTGCACCCCTCTTGCCTTTTTCTGCACCCCTCTTCCCTCTTTCTCCACCTCTCTTGCCTCTTTCTGCACTCCTCTTTGCTCTTTCTGCATCTCTCTTGCCTGTTTCTACACCTCTCTCCCCTCTTTCTGCACCTCTCTTGCCTCTTTCTGCTCCCCTGTTCCCTCTTTCTGCACATCTCTTGCCTGTTTCTGCAACTCTCTTGCCTCTTTCTACAGTTCTCTTGCCTCTTTCTGCACCTCTGTTGCTTCTTTCTGCACTTCTCTTGCCTCTTTCTGCACCCCTCTTGCCTCTTTCTGCACCTATCTTGGTTGTTTCTGTACTGCTCTTGTTTCTTTCTGCACTGCTCTTGCTTCTTTCTGCACCTCTCTTGCAAATTTCTGCACCTCTCTTGCCTCTTTCTGTACCCCTCTTGCCTCCTTCTACACCTCTGTTGGTTCTTTCTGCACTGTTCTTGCTTCTTTCTGCACCTCTTTTGCCTGTTTCTGCAACTCTCTTGCCTCTTTCTGTACTTCTCTTGCCTCCTTCTGCACCTCTGTTGCTTCTTTCTGCACTTCTCTTGCCTCGTTCTGCACCCCTCTTGCCTCTTTCTGCACCTCTGTTGCTTCTTTCTGTACTTCTGTTGCTTCTTTCTGCACCCCTCTTGCCTCTTTCTGCACCTCTCTTGCCTCTTTCTGCACCCCTGTTCCCTTTTTCTGCACCTCTCTTGCCAGTTTCTGCAACACTCTTTCTACTTTCTGCAGTTCTCTTGCCTCCTTCTGCACCTCTGTTGCTTCTTTCTGCACTTCTCTTGCCTCTTTCTGCACCCCTCTTGTCTGTTTCTGCACCTCTGGTGGTTCTTTCTGCACTGCTCTTGCTTCTTTCTGCACCTCTATTGCACATTTTGGCACCCCTCTTGCCTCCTTCTGCACCTCTGTTGGTTTTTTCTGCACTGCTCTTGCTTCTTTCTGCATCCCTCTTGCCTCTTTCTGCACCCCTCTTCCCTCTTTCTGTACCTCTCTTGCCTCTTTCTGCACCTATGTTGCTTCTTTCTGCACTTCTCTTGCCGCTTTCTGTAACCCTCTTGCCTCTTTCTTTGCCCTTCTTCCCTCTTTCTGCACTTCTCTTGCCTCTTTCTGCACCCCTGTTCCCTTTTTCTGCACCTCTCTTGCCTGTTTCTGCAACTCTCTTGCCTCTTTCTGCAGTTCTCTTGTCTCCTTCTGCACCTCTGTTGCTTCTTTCTGCACTTCTCTTGTCTCTTTCTGCACCCCTCTTGCCTCCTTCTGCACCTCTGTTGGTTCTTTCTGCACTGCTCTTCCTTCTTTCTGCACCTCTCTTGCAAATTTCTGCACCCCTCTTGCCTCTTTCTATATCCCTCTTCCCTCTTTCTGCACCTCTCTTGCCTCTGTCTGCACTCCTGTTCCCTCTTTCTGCACCTCTTTTGCCTGTTTCTATAACTCTCTTGCTTCTTTCTGAACTTTTCTCACCTCTTTCTGTACTTAAATGGGAAGTGCAAGCTGTCAAGTTTGAAGGTCTGCGTGCTCTCGTGACTGAGGTATATGTCGACTTGTATATGTATTCTTACATGTGTTATGCATCTGAAGATGGTAGCTTAAAAAGCGGGTAACTTCTCCTATAGGTGGTCAAATCTTCTCAGTTCTGCTCTGTCATTCGGTTGCACAGGCAGACATGTCTTATGTTTATATGTGTTATAGAGCCCCTCAAATATACTATTGAATACCTATGTGCACTGTATTGTGAGCAGAAAGTAATGCATACATCTTTTTTACACAAATTTACAGAGTATGCTGTTTGAAACACAGGTATTCAAGTGTTTGTATGTTTATTTTCATTTAACATGTCACTAGGTAAAAGCATAGACACGCATGCATACCTTCACAAACTTGGTCAGACTTACAACAGTGATATGCTTAGGATTGCTGTTTTATATTTGGTAGGAATAACATTCTGAGCAGTAAATCAATAGTGAACCTTCAAGAGAAAAGTGAGGTTTAAGACATCTTCGGAGAAGGATTAGTGATTAGGGTACCTTGTATGAGTCTGTTGTAAGGTACAGTCAAAGTAGGCCTCTTTCTGCACCTCTGTTGGATCTTTCTGTACATCTCTTGCTTCTTTCTGCACCTTTCTTCCTCTTTCTGGACTTCTGTTGCCTCTTTCTGCATTTCTCTTGCTTCTTTCTGCACCTTTCTTCCTCTTTCTGCACCTCTCTCGCCTCTTTCTGCACTTCTCGTGCCTTTTTTCCTCTTTCTGCACATGTCCTACCTATGTAGGCATAGTTAGAAATTAGCATTTAAAAAACCTTAGAAATTCACTGAAAAAACCACAGGTTTCAGGGACGTTATAGTTAGGGATTAGCATTTAAAAAACCTCAGAAATTCACTGAAAAAACCACAGGTTTTAGGGACGTTATAGTTAGGGATTAGTATTTAAAAAACCTTAGAAATTCGCTGAAAAAAACACAGGTTTCAGGGACGTTATAGTTAGCGATTAGCATTTAAAAAACCTTAGAAATTCATTGAAAAAACCATAGGTTTCAGGGATGTTATAGTTAGGCTGACATTTCACTTGTACAAAACCAGAGAAATTCGGCCGTTATAGTTAGCTGAGCTAACTATAACTCGCGCCCCCGCAATGCACTGCTGATGGCGTCACATATTACATCACTCATGACATGGTCAGTGACATCACTGATGACATCTCAAATGACATCACTGATGACATCACTGATGACATCATCCAGTGACTATGAGTGTTTCTAAAAAGTTGACAAATGTTATATATATATATATATGCCATGGTGTATTGAAGAATGAGTGGGTTTATGAGTGTCTGAATGGATGATTTAGTGTGTTCGTGACTGACTGTATAAGTGAGTGATTAAACGTATCTTAGTGAATGCATGGGTGAATGACTCATCTGTGTGAATGTCTGTATCAGTCTTTCAGTTGGTGTGTAAGTGGCTGCATGGGTTGGTGAGTAGCTACATGAGTGTCTATATGGGTTAATGATTGGTTGTCTGATTACCTGTATTGGTGCCTGAGTGTCTGTGTGGGTGTGTGTGGGGTGTGTGTGACTCCCTGCATGGATGTGTTAGTGGATAATTTACTGGGTGTATGGGTTCATGAGTGCGTGTGTTAGGGGCTGTATGGGTGAGCAAGTGTGCGTATAGCTGTGTTGGTGAGTGAATGGATGTCTCAGTGGTATATGTGTAAGTAACTACATATGTGAAAGGCAGTATATGTGAGTGTTGGAGTATATAAGTGACTAAATGTGACAGTGAGTGATTGTGACAGTGTCTGCATGGATAAGTGTGTGCTTATGTCAGTGATTGTAGAATAGAGTAAGTATATGGTACTATCTGTATGAATAAGTGAGGTGGTGTGTGTGTATAACTGTATAGGTGAGTAAATGGCAGTGTGATTGATTCTTTGGGTGACTGACTAGGTGTTTGAGTAACTCTTTGGGTGAGTGGTGATGTGTGAGTGTCTGTATGGGTGTATATATCAGTGGCTGTATTGATGAATGACTGCGTGTATGAGTGACTGTATGGGTTAGTGATTGGATGTGTGTGCAGACGTATGAGTCAATGAGGCAGTATGTACTAACTGGTATTGGTCTGTCAATGGTTTTGAGATTGGTAGTCTGTATTTTAGAGTGGGTGTATCAAAGGTTATATTAGGGTGTGAGGAGGTGCATCAGATGATCATGTGGATGATGTCATCAGTGATGTAATATGTGATGTCATCAGCAGTGCATTGTGGGGGCGCGAGTTATAGTTAGCTCAGCTAACTAAAAGGGCCGAATTTCTCTGGTTTTGTACGAGTGAGATGTCAGCCTAACTATAACGTCCCTGAAACCTATGTTTTTTTCAATGAATATATATATATATATATATATATATATATATATATATATATGCACACGCAATCCGCCACAAAATCCAAACTCTTTGAAAGGACGGTACGGACCCAAATTCAGTGCAAAAAGATTTATTTTCCTTGACCATGCACTGCTGCCATGACGCGTTTCGGCCTCTGAAAGGCCTTGATCACATATATATATATATATATTACCTACTGGCGGTCGCCAGTAGGTAGTTATAGTTAGGACCTAGTTTCCATAGGAAAAGCATTTTTTGTTTTCCCAATAACTTTGGCGCCGTTTGACGAATCTTTGCAAACTTTTCAAAACTAGTGGGGCGCTCCGGTCAGCTCCTGTCTTGAAAGTTGTGGGGTGATTCGTCAAGCAGGGGCTGAGATAAAATGGGGGTCCCAAAACGCGTTTTCCTCATGTTATTTTCCATTGGAAACTTTAGACAAAGCTACAGCCCGAACTGCTGAACGGAATTACACCAAATTTGGCAAAAAGGTAGCCCTTGGTTCAGAAAGAGCCCTTTTTGTTAAATGGTATAAATCTGTTCAGTAGTTGCTGAGAAATTAGAAAAAGAAAAAATATCGGTATCTGGGGCAGCGGTGGGTTCGCGAACCCTCCCGAGCACGAGCTTCACTGTGATTGGCTGCCAACACTCCAAACCAGGAAGTGTTGGCAGCCATCTTGTGACTCGGTAGAGCCGAGTCACAAGAAAACAGTGAAACAAAGACAAAAAACAAGAAAAGGGGGCAGGGTAGAAACACCCTGACCCCCTAGGCCTGCTGAGGGGGTCCCGTAGGGACCCCCAGGGCCAAAGAAAGCATTTTTGTTTTTAAATCGGGCGAATTCACGCTGGGTGCGCAAATCCGGACGAAACTTTTTTTTAAAAACAAAGCGCGGGAGCCCGCGCTTCGTTATTTTTAAGCCCCCAGGTGGGCCGGGTCCCGGAGGCAATGCAGAAATGTATAGCAGGGACCCTCAGGATTCAAGGGGACTTAATCCCCCAATTTAAAATGCACCACGGGGCGCGTTTGCACAGTGTGGTGAAGGGAGGGGGCGGGGCCTGATGTGACAAGTCTGCAAACGCACTCCGTGGGGTGTTTTAAGTTAGGGGATTAAGTCCCCTTGAATCCTGAGGGTCCCTGGGGACCAACTAGCCCACCAGGTAACTCCAGTAAGCGCCACAGAGTTGCGTTGCAGAGAGGTGTAAAAAGGGGCGCGGCCTCAGACCACCTCTCTGCAACGCAGCTCTGTGGCGCTTAGTGGAGGTACCTGATGGGCTAGTTGGCCCCCAGGGACCCTCAGGATTCAAGGGGCTTAATCCCCCAACTGCAGAGAGGTGTAAAAAGGGGCATGGCCTCGGACCACCTCTCTGCAACGCAGCTCTGTGGCGCTTACTCGAGGTACTTGGTGGGCTAGTTGGCCCCCAGGGACCCTCAGGATTCAAGGGGACTTAATCCCCTAACTTAAAACGCACCACGGGGCGTGTTTGCACACTTGTCACATCAGGCCCCACCCCCTCCCTTCACCACTGTGCAAACAGGCCCTCTGGCGCGTTGTAAGTTGGGGGATTAAGTCCCCTTGTATCCTGAGGGTCCCTGGGGGCCAACTAGCCCACCAGGTACCTTCAGTAAGCGCAACAGAGTTGCGTTGCAGAGAGGTGTAAAAAGAGGCGTGGCCTCGGACCACCTCTCTGCAAAGCAGCTCTGTGGCGCTTACCCTCAGGATTCAAGGGGACTTAATCCCCCAACTTACAACATGCTAGGGGGCACGTTTGCACAGTGGTGAAGGGAGGGGGCGGGGCCTGATATAAGAAGTTAGCAATCCTGCTGTGTGGGACTTACTGGTGGTAATAAAAGGGATAGTTGGCCCCCAAGGATGACGTTGGGGGCTAACTACTCCTCCTGTTACCTCCAGTAAATCCCACACAGTGGGATTGCTAAAAGGTGTTTCTGAGGCCACGCTCACCTTTCTCCACCACTCTGGAAACGCGACTGGTATGTTATAGTTAGAAATTAGCATTTAAAAAACCTTCGAAATTTACTGAAAAAACCATAGGTTTCAGGGACGTTATAGTTAGAAATTAGCATTTAAAAAACCTTTGAAATTCACTGAAAAAACCATAGGTTTCAGGCACGTTATAGTTAGAAATTAGCATTTAAAAAACCTTAGAAATTCACTGAAAAAACCATATGTTTCATTGACGTTATAGTTAGTTGGACATTTCACTCGTACAAAACCAGAGAAATTCCGCCGTTATAGTTAGTTCAGCTAACTATAACTCGCGCTCCCGCAATGCACTGCTGATGACGTCACATATTACATCATTCATGACATGGTCAGTGACATCACTGATGACATCTCAAATGACATCACTGATTGCGGGGGCGCGAGTTATAGTTAGCTGAACTAACTATAACGGCGGAATTTCTCTGGTTTTGTACGAGTGAAATGTCCAACTAACTATAACGTCAATGAAACCTATGGTTTTTTCAGTGAATTTCTAAGGTTTTTTTAAATGCTAATTTCTAACTATAACTTGCCTGAAAGCTATGGTTTTTTCAGTGAATATATGGGCTTAATATGGCAATAACATGACCCAGAAATGCACCTGGAATGACATGAATTTAGAAGAGGTTTTTCAGAATAAAGTTGGTTTGCCCACTTGGGCTGTACTTTACCGAATCAGTCACCAGCATTAGCAATTAAGTCGGTTTTAACCGAGTGTGTACGATTACACAGGGTGTGAGTCGTATGCTTATATCACACATAACTCTCGCTAGCACTAATGGTTAGAAAGGTGCGGCGCATGACGATGCAGTAGTAATGAGCTCCGTGACGGCACATATCAATGACTCTTGGTTTAAAAATGTATAAAAATGTTTAAAGAAAAAAGTTAAAAAAATTGTTTGAGTTAATAATTATAATTTTGAATTTAAGCATTGCATGTTGACTTCAATGTAATGACTCACGATGTATCTCTGAATAATAAGGGTGACAAAACAAGTCTGTTTTTCTAGCTCCGTAAACGTTCAAACACCTTGAATCTGTCTTCACTGTTTATTACGTAAAGGTGTGTCACATGATATGTTATAAACACTGAGATTTGCATTGCACTCGTACTCGTGAACAAGGAGTTTGTCTCCGAAACGTGTCGAGTGACTTGGCTTAAAATAAAAACACGCTGAAAAAGGATTATTTGTGGCCCTGGCATCATTTGTGGGAAACCAGTGAAAACGATTGTGGTGGATTTTTGGGGTTCGCGACTCCGCCATGGCCCACCACTGAAAGCGGCTCGGGTTTCTGCGTGAACTTTGGCTGTGGATATATATATATATATATACACGAACAGTTTATTTCTTCATATGAAGGGGCCCCAGACCTTGACAAAGACCGTGAGGTTGAAACGCATCAGTCAATAAATCTTATTCTCTAAAAACATCCTAAGTGCGACTTTACCTTTTGTTGAACGACTGAAGGATTCTGCAAAATATATATATATATATATCCTTTGCAGGTGGCCCCACCGGTTTTATCTGTGGCCCAATGATCCAATGTGTGCCCTAAAACTCACTTGTAGAGATGACACTGGAAGAGGAAGGCAGTCTAAATAGGTATAATCTATCCCAAAATGTGAGTGGTAAGTTAATAAACAAGGAGAAGCCTAAGAAGAGCAATGAAATTTCACTGATGCATGCTCAAAAGTTTAAGCCAGGCCCAGTTCATTAAAGATACACTCAAAACCGAATAGAAACAATGTTTTTACAGAAATTGTACAAATCACAGAAAATAAAGCATGGAGCTTAAGATTCACAGAAACTGAACAAAGGTATTCATTAATCAAAAAGACAGATATATTCATGACCAACGTAGGCACACCAGAGAAAACCTTGCTCAACTCGAGTATTTCCTAAAGAGGAAAATTAATCATAGAATATGTGCACCGACCTTGGTAAAATACCACAAATTTCAAACAATTCCAAGGGGCTTAAGTGTAGCATAGAAGTTTCACTTAGTAAAAGAAACAAATTATTTCAGGAAAGATGGTACGCAATACTAAACAATTATTCATTAGATCTTATTTTACTAATAATTGTAGAAATGCCCAAAGCAGTAGATGAACTGAGTAAATGAATATACTTAAACATGAGATGCACTTATGGATACGCAAATACCATAATCATTTCTTACAGAGGTTAGTAATCAAAATGGCATCTTGAGTACATATTAGATTTCTTGAAGAAATTAAACACGGTGGCGCTGACCATAAAAGACACCTTACACGCAATGTACAGTGGATGTCAATTCACTCTATACCACTTTTCCACAGAAAGAAAGTATAGAGGCTGCTGAATTGAGCATTTTAAATACAGAACTCAAAGGAGTAAATTGGACTTTTTTTTGTGACACTCCAGCTTGTATCATAATATTTTTCAAGATTAATGAGTTGTACTATTTATAACTAATGGCTCTTCATTGGGCTACAGAGCAGCACTCACCTATCTTAATGTTTCGAGGAAGAGCATATGGCTTGAAATGCATTATGGCTGACAGCAAATAAAATTCATGATGAATGAAAGATTTAGTAAAGGAAATTGGCCAACTTGAAAATGTATTTGAAACGGAGTTGTGCGAGCGCGCTAAACAAGATGGCCGCCTCGATAATTCTATTGGTTTTGTCTGCATTTTCGACAATTTTAAAGCCGTTTTTCAGGCTGTCTTACCTGGTCCAGAGGTATTATCTGCATTCCTACGGCCAGCGCTCTCTGTGGAGGTAGTTTTTGTGCTCTTCTGTTCTGGTTTAAAGGCTTTTAAACGTGCTGTGCCTTACATCGAACTGTCCTGACGAGTGCTGCTGGAGTTTCCTGTCAGGAGGGCAGAGACATTTTGAGGAAAGGGTGAGGCTGAGGCCTAAACCACACCCACAGCTGGTTTTAGCTACTGCACAGTATCCTGCTCTGGTGATAATTTTTTGTTGTTGTTGTTTTTTTAGTCCTCATTTGCCTTAGATGAAAACAGTGATATTTGGGATTTCTCTGCCCCCCCCCTTGATCGGCACTGACCAGAGAACTCTGTTACAAGGTGGTGCACTTTACACATAACCTCTCCTTTCGTGGTTGATTCCGGCCCTCTCTCAGAGCCATCTAGGGGGCAACCGGAGCGGTGAAGTAACTCAGTGTAGAGGACTATATTCACCTCAGCTTCCAGCCAACTCACACATGGTAACCAAAAATCTCTCTTCTTCTTTGGAGATGACCTATCCAACTTGATTATATATTTCACAGAACTAATCCAATCTCTTACAGTCGAGGGGATGTTTTTTATCCAGTTTTTACAAATTTCTCTCCGGGCAAGTAAAATTAAGTAAAACATTAAATTATTTTTATCAACAGATAAAGATTCATGCTGTGCAGGAACCCCAAAAAAGACCAACTCTGGGCTTACCTGAAGTTCCAGTCCGAGTATTGTAGAAAAACTATTACTTACATCTGCCCAGAAGTGTTGCAATATTGGACAATACAGGAACATGTGAATATCATCTACCTTTTCTTGGGAGCACTTAGGGTATTTCGGAGTAGCGCCCTTTCCAAATTTAGAGAGCCTTAAGGGTGTCCAATAAACCCTATGGAGACAAAAAATGTGGTTTCTCTTTAAATTTGCAGCCTGCACCATGGAATACAAGATGTTACAAGATACTTGCCATAATTCTTCTAGCTGGATCCCGGGCAAGCTCTTTTCCCACAACTCCATCAGCAGTTTGAAATCCCCCTCTGAAAGATCGATCAGGAGCCAATATAGGTTTGCCACCTCTTTCTTTCTTGCCACTCTCCTCTTTAATGCAGATTCCAACTCATTAGGGGTGCCGGCGTCGGCTCCAACTGCTTGGTGCCAACTTTTCAATTGCAGATATTTGAATCTGGATAGCTCATTATCCGTAATGTCCGACAAATTTTCCCAAGAAAGTAGAGTACCATCTTCAACTAGCTGCTTCCAGCACGATATTCCCGCTTTCCTCAAAGGTGCCGCCAGAGAATCTTTGTCCATTCCGGGGAGCCGGGAGCATCCCAAATAGGAGCTAACGCACTGTAGTAGCTGATTTTTAGCTCCTTTCTGATTTCATACCACGTAGTGGCTAATCCATGCAGGATCTTGAGGCGCACCTTTTTAAAGTATCTGGGCTCTCCGAATTTATGGATAAAACCTTGCTCCCCTCCCTTCACATCTAAAAGCATCACCTTCAACATTCTCCCGATATCTGAACCATCCGGTTCATTCAATAACATTTTCCCATTCCTCATAAGGAAAACCCACGCATAATAGGTTAAATCTGGCAAGCATAGACCTCCCTTAATTTTCTTCCTACAAAGTTTTTCGTATACCCTTGGAGGCCCAGATAAAACTACTTATCTTGGACTGCAATTTCTTAAGTCAGACTTCTCTAAAAACCAAAGGGATGTTCTGGAATATAAAGATGAGTTTTGGGAAAATCATCATTTTTATTAGGTTTACCCTATCAATAATAGTCAATGGTAGATGTGACCAGCTTGCTAATGACTTGCAGATCTCTTTACTGACTTTTTTAAAATTGATTTCTGGAATTCTCTTGATGTTCTATGAAACCATAATACGCAGATATTTTATTTCCGTTTTGATGCTCCCTTGTTGTATGTTCATGTTCCAGGCCATAAACTCTGTTTTTGTGCATTTACTTCATAGCCTGAAATACGACCAAATTGGGAAGTCAAGTTGTACAATACTGGGACCGCGGAGGACAGATCTGAAGTGTACACCACTAAATCATCGGCATACAAGGCCACCTTTTTCTCCCAATTGCTTGTATTTAAAAGGGGGAATTCTGTCTTCTTGTCTGATTTTTACAGCTAGGGGCTCTATGTATACATTAAAAAGTAAAGGAGATAAAGGACACCCCTGTCTGGTTCCCCTCTGGATCTTGAAAGGGGCAGATAGGTTTCCATTCACCAAAACCTTTGCAGTAGGCGTTTGATTTATCAGACTCTCGGTCCTACAGAAATTTTCTCCCAAGTTGCACAACCTCAATATTTTTTGCAGATAGGGTCAGTTTACCCTATCAAATGCTTTTGTGGAATTTAAGGTAATAATGGCCAGGGGTGTTTTATGAAGTGTAGCTAAGTCTATTGCCCCAATTAAATTGTAGGTCAGGTCCTGAATCCCTCTCCCTTGGACAAAGCCTTTTTGATCCTCATGTAGAAGGCCCCCACCACCCCATTTAACCTCTCTGCTAGAATCTTGGCGAAGATTTTGTAATCGCAGTTAAGCAAAGAGATGGGCCTATATGAGTCACAAGAATTGGGTGGTTTTGCTGGCTTAAGGATCAGCATGACTATGGCTTCATTCCAGGATGCTGGCATGTCCCTACCTTCCTCGAAGATTTGCGAAAATAACGTATCCATTATGGGGGTGAGAACCTCACTCAAACACTTATAAAACTCAGCCGGTATCCCATCTGGGCCTGCCACTTTCCTGGAATTCCCAGCCATTATGGCCTTCCTAATCTCACTCCCTATAATGGGACTATTAAGGTTACCAGCCTCTCTTTCATTAATTTTACCCGGAACGTCCTGACCCAACCAGGCCTCGATATCCTCTTCCGTAACTCGTAATCACACCTGATATAACTTTTCAAAGTGGTTATTGAAGGTCTTTTCTATTTCTTCACTGGTTGTAAGATTATTTCCAGATACCTCATTTCTAAGTTCTTTTATAAACCCTTTTGCCTGGTCGTTTTTAGTTTTCCAGGCTAGGAGTTTTCCACACCCTTCCCCATATTCAAAGTGTGCGAGTTTGCTCACTTGCCACCTTTTTCTTAATCTCGCTTCAATCACCCCAGCTAGTTCTAACCTAAGAGTCTGGAGAGATGTTTGTATAAGTCCTGATTCCTGTTCGACCCCCCAGGACTAATAACTGTTGTTCCAGCCGCTGGATGTTCCGTTCTATTTCCTCTACTTCATCTCTATACTTCTTCTGTTTGAATAACTGTAAGGATTTAATATACCCCCTCTAAAAAGCTTCTAGGAGTCCCATACAACCCCCGATGGGGCACTATCAAGATTGGATGCAAAGAACTCCTGGGTCTCGATACTCAACATCTCAATCACCGACTCATCTAGTAATATAACACAATCCATTGTCCTGCTCGTTTGTAGTAACTTAGCTGGCCCCTATCTCAGCGTGGTCTAACCGGGTGCTTGCAGATTTTCTCACTTTTAAGATATCTTGTGTATTTTTGTGTTCAATTAATAAAGGCATAACTGATCCTGCCACTGCGCTCCTTAAAGAATATCTTCCTTGCTGTGTGATATTTGCTACTGTCTCCCCCTTTACACTCGCATTTGATAATGCTTCCAAACTGCTACTTTGCTCCCAGGAGATTTTCCCTTTCACCTTTGAATTTGCACGGGTAGTACTTCTCTTGTTTCCCCTATCGCTCCCCTGCAGAGATCTCCCCCCCTACCTGTGTCCGCAGGGGCGCTTTCCGGGTCCTTCAGGTTTACTCCTGATTCTCTGGAGCCTACCGTGCTAGTGCTGCCCCTGCCTCCACCACCCCGGACGGGAATCCGCGCGACCACTCTCCGACTCCTGCTGAGTTCCAGTGCTGCGCGGGACCACCACGGATCCTGAGGATCCGTGCCAGGTTGTTCCATGCCCACCGCCGCCAGTGTTACCTCCAACTCCGCTGCTGCCGTGGTCGAAAACGGCATGAGGCATGGGGGCAAATCTTCCTCCTCCTGCGTCGTCCCCGCCACTGGTGAGAGAATTGAAGCAATCCCCGTTTACCATTTACCATTTACCGCTCCATATGCAGGTAAAAAGGCTTCCAAAAGGCTTCCGACTCCCGGAGCCTCCACGACCTGCCACTAGCTGGCCGCCATGTTCCCCTCCTACCAGGCACCCTCGCTTTGGTGATTTCTTGTTTAAATTCATTTTCTTTGCATTTGAAGTGAGTTTAACATTGCAAGGAAGATCTTAATATGGAAGGAAAGAATGTGAATATTACAACTAACAAATGTAAGCAAACAATTTCTCCTCCACCAGTAAAGTACAAAATTGTGGCTACCAATGAGCCTTCTTTAGTTACTTTATTGGAAGAATTACAAGCAGTACGCTTTAATACAGACAACATTGTTTTGGAAATTAAAAATATTCGCAAGGACATGGCTAGTCTTTCAGTGAAAGTCTCTGACAATTCCATAAAAAGCCAGGATAATAAAGCAAAAATTTACAGTATGTTGCCTCTCACTGCAAAAATTAAGCCTTTGAATACTCTATTGTTTGAATCAGAAAATCGTAATAGGCAGTATAATTTGTGCAACTTTAATTTACCAGAAGGTGTTGAAGGTAGTGATTGTAGGCTTCACTTGGAAACTTTGTTACATGGTCTTTTAAAGTTAAAATTCCCAGAAAAATTTTAAATTGATAAAGCACGTAGAATTCCTTCTCATCGCAACCAAAGCAATGTTAAACCGTGTCAAGTGATTTTTAAAGTCCTTCGTCACCATCATCTGTTACTGATCCGAAAAGCTGCAAGAGAGATTCCAACTTTGATGGTTAATAGAAATAAAAATGTTATACATCAGGACTTTGCCAAGGACACTGTTAAAATTCGTAGAGAATTCTCTGATCCTAGACCTCGACTGAGAAGCTGTGGCTTTAAATATGGTCTTTTTGATCCACCTATTATGAGAATTTGGAAGGATGGTATCTCAAAATCTTTTCAACGCCCTGAGGATCTTCGTGTTTTTTTAGATTAGCATTCTCTGCTATCCATTGAAATGAGTGACACTTCTACTTAATTCATACATTTGAGTATTATTATTCTAAGCCTATTTACTGATATTCTTCGTGAGGGCTTTGTCTAGGCAGGTCAATCTTGCATATGCATGTGTGCAATTCTTAAATACGATTTATGTTTCTATGTTGTCTTTTTATGTATGTCCTTGTTTTTCCTTTTTCCTGTGTCATCTTCTTCTAGAGCTGCTCTTTAATCCATTAAACTATATTTTTTCTTTCTCTTTTCTATCTTCTTTTTTTTGCTGTTTATGGATAATATTATAGAATTCAAATTGGCTCCTTTAATGTTAAAGGGTTACAACACCCTGTTAAAAGAACTAAAGTTTTACATTATTTAGCCAGACAGAAAGCTGACATTTGCTTACTTCAAGAAACTCATAAAGATGATAAATATTTATCATATATGAATAATGGGTGGGTAATATTATTTCTTCTGCAGTTAAGAGGAAGAACGGTGTTGCTATCATTTTTACAAAAAAAGTTAAACGTTCAAATACTATCTAAATGTTCAGATACAGAAGGTCGTTATATTATAGAAAAAAATGTAATTGACTACCATTTTTCATATAATTAATATTTATGGTCCAACCAATGATGATCCTAATTTTTGGTATAACTTTACTTCTGAAGTGATTAAAATAGGTAATGCTCCACTTATTATTTGTGGTGACTTTAATTTAATATGAGACCCCCTATTGGATAGATATTTTCAAACTAAATATCATCCGCCTAGAGCTTTTTTTATTTTACAATCTTTTTTTAACGCAACCAAATTGGTAGATATTTGGCATCTACATCACACAAAAGAAAAACAGTTTGCATTTTTCTCTAACCCTCATAATTCTTACACTCGAATTGATTATTTGTTATTTTCCCGCTCATTAATTCAATCATTTTTACCAACTCAATTTCCACCTAAGTTCTAAAAGTCTTTAAACACTTTATTATCGAAATTTATTTGGAATAATAAAACACCTTTTATAAGCTATAAAAAAATTGAAAATTGCAAAATGTAATGGTGGTTTTGGTTTACCAGATTTCTTTAATTATCATAAAACGTTTATTTTAAAACAAAGCACCTTGTGGTTCACTAACACAGAATTTACTGGTACAGCTTCTTGGCTTCTCATTGAGAAAAGTTTGATTTCACCATTTCCGCTACCTACATTACTTACTATGTCTTCTTCTAACTCCTTATTACTTCGATCGGCATTACTAAAATCTGCAAAATTAATATTGCAGGATTTAGATTCTCTCTTTCAAATATCTGTCTCTCACACCTTGAACATGTCCTTATGGTATAATCCTTTTATGAAACTTAATCGAAACATACAATTTTGGCAATCTTGGATAATGAAGGTGTTTTTTATTTAAAAGATATATATCATAATAATACTTTTTTATCCTGTGAAGAACTGCACCAAAAGGTTATCCTGCTTCCACCAGATATTTCTAAATACAAATTTTTATGTAACTCCATTCTAGACTGATTGCCCAACAATTTTCCAATGGTATACATATCTGATTTAGAAACGTATATTCAAACAATAGCCACTTCATCTCATATTGTGTCGATGTATTATAAAAAATTGAATAATTCTGACAAGAATAACATTAATTTTATCTCTTCCTTTTGGAATAATGAACTCAATTTATCTTTTTCGAAAGACGTATGGAAGAAAATATGGATAAATTGTGTCTCTGGATGGTTACCTGTGTCTTTATATCAAACTAATTCTTTCATGCTATTTAATTGTTTATGCACTCCATTAAAAATGTTCAATGCAAAACTACTAAATTCACCTAATTGTTGGCATTGTAAGTTGGTTCCAGATTCACTAAGACATATGCTTTTCGAATGTAATATTGTCTTTAAGTTTTGGGAAGAGTTTTGGGATGTTATTATAAAAAATTCATTTATCAGATAAGCTTTCATATAATATGTTGATTTGCAAATCGATATTACTTTCAATAAAACTGTCAGATTCAAATAACAAGCTCTTTGACTTCTTGCTATCTAGTGCTCTAAAATCAATTACTGCCAATTGGAAAAATGCTTCATTATTGTCAATTCATTCATGGTGGTCATGGATAATTTTTTACCAGAAAAGGAGCTGATCTAACTATGTTGGGTGTTGTTTATAACACATCTACTTATCAATTTTTTTAGAAGCCAATAGATAATTATATAGCATTATATGATTAAGGGATTATATTATATAATGAGTATAGTTTGTCGGATTTTACTATGTGGCTCTGTTATTATATACTTGTTAAAATTGCTATTGATTTCCCCCTCTTTTATTTTCAATTTTTTTTATTTCCTATTATACTGCAATTTTCATTGCATAGGTACAGGTATTATTATAATGGAATATTGTAAATTTCAATGTACCTCATCGGTGCTCTTTTTTGTTTGGTCTATTGCCTTATCATAAATTCAATAAAATATTTTGATCACAAAGGAAATGTATTTGAAATAAGGAGAATTCATTGATTTGAACATGCAGAGCTCCAAAATCGTCATAGACAAGCAAGTAGTGAAAATTGGTTTTAACTGAAAGGAACATACGAAGTTATTCAAAGAACTCAAGTCTTATAAAACCGATGCCATACGGGACAACTAGATACTCAGCCAGAGATGATTTTTGCATACTAGGGTACCTCCGACCAGGAAAACTGAGCAATATTCATGCAACAACAGAAACAAAATAATTTAAACAATATTCAACTCGCTGAAAGGGGTAAACTATTAATGTTTGCATAATTGGGAGTATATTGTACATAATTATAATGCATATTCCCTGCCATGATAACTTTGTAGTGTATCTATATTTCCATTGACCTGCTCAGCAGCAGTGCTGAATTTGTTAAAAAAAATAAGTCCCAGGGCCCTTGTCAGGAGGCCACCAAGGCTTGCACCACCCATTGCCACTGCCGGCGCTGCCAATGACAGTACCTGCACAACGTTTAACCACCACACTGCTACAAGTGTGACATTTCTGACTATTCGAGGCCCCCAAAGCTGTAAGAATGGCCTTAGTTGTTTTGAACGTATATTGAATTAATAAACAACTTTTGTTCTACAGATGTTTTAATTGCACAAACAGTGCCACCATGTGGCACCATGTGGCAGCTGTCATAAGTGCCAGTGTTGACAATTAAGTGCCGGTACCGAGCACCGTAAACCAACAGCTCAAATTAAGCACTGCTGAGCAGCACACCTCATCTTCCTTCTATGGATTGTCCATCTCAAGGAGACTTGGATGGACATCAATTCATGCCACAACTGAAATCGGCATTTTTGAATTATGAATTCCCTTCTTGAGCCCCAACTTCTTAGCATAGGAAGGTTTTACATTTGGCAGAATAGACATAAAACGCACAATTACCACAAATCTCCATGCTTTTTAAATGGATCACTTACACAATATTGAGGTAAACAATATTGTTTAACACAAATATCATGTTAAAAATATCGTTTACCAAACTATCATGACCCTATACTTCTAATGATAATTACAAAAATATTGGAAATAAAATATTGTTTTACACAAATATCATCCAAAAACATACAAAAATTATGTTTTTTAATATACATACAGTTTAAAGTAGTAGAATCCTAAAAGTTTTAGTGTATAACATTAATATAATGTAAATTACATAAATTCCACTAATACTTAACACTATATGTAAATATATACTTATATAAACACACACACATATATATGCATATGTGTGTTTAGAAATATAGTTGTATATATATATATATATATATATATATGTTGTAACAACAATCGCCCGAAAGCATTGGCAGTGCACTCGGCGGAGGGCCATCCATTCGGATTTCCATTCCAAACTCCTTCACATCGTGAAAAATTTTAAGATTGCCTGTTTATATATAGTGTGACACAATAATTACAAATATATATTTTACATTATATTACATTTATTGTGTTACATTTTTTTAATTTACTACTATGGAAAGTTTATATATATCTATATATATAGATTATCTACTGGCGGTCGCCAGTAGATAGTTATAGTTAGGACCTATTTTCCATAGGAAATCCGCAGCATTCTATTTGAAATAACTTCGGCGCCGGTTGACGAATCTTCGCGAAAGTTTCCAACTTGTTGGGGCGCTCCGGTCCGCTCCTATCCTGAAAGTCTCGGGGTGATTCGTCAAGCAGGGGCCGAGAAAAAAGGGGGGTCCCAAAACACGTTTTCCCCATTCATTTTTCCATAGGAACCTTTAGTCGCAGCTACAGCCCGAACTGCTGAACGGAATTACACCAAATTTGGCAAAGAGGTAGCCCTTGGTTCAGTGTCGTGCCTTTTCCTTAAATGGTGTAAATCCGTTCAGTAGTTCCTGAGAAAATCAAAAGTAAAGTCACATATATATCTATGGCCGAGTAGGGTCCGCGTACCCCCCCGATCACGAGCTGCATGCTAATTGGCTGTCAAGTGGCTGTCAACACTCCAAATCAGGAAGTGTTGGCAGCCATTTTATCCCTCAGTAGAACCGAGGGACAGAAACAAGTGCGCAAAGCGCAAAAGGGAGCAGGGTAGAAACACCCTGACCCCCTAGGTTTGCTCAGGGGGTCCCACAAGGACCCCCTGGGCAGAAAAAAGCATTTTTATTTTTTTTAAATCAGCGGGATGCGCTTAGGGTGCGCGGATCCCACCGAGATAAAAAAAAGAAACAAGTGCGCAAAACGCGCAAAGGGGGCAGGGTAGAAACACCCTGACCCCCTAGGTCTGCTCAGGGTGTCCCACAAGGACCCCCTGGGCAGAAAAGAGCATTTAAAAAAAAAATTGGCGGGATGCGCTTAGGGTGCGCGGATCCCGCCAATAACAAAACCAAATCGAAGCGCGGTCTCCCACGCTTCGATGCTGTTTTGTCCCTGGGTGGCCCAAGTCCCGGGGGCATGCGGGGGTGGGTTTATACTTTATGGGGGGCCTCTAAGGCCCCCCAAGCCCCAGGGACCACCACCCCCCGGGGCTTTAAATAAAAAATGGTGCGGGAGGGCTCTCCGCCCTCCCGCAGCCCTGGGGACCGCCAGCCCCCGGGGCTTCTTTTTTTTATTTTTAATAACCTGTGTGGGGGGGCTCCAGCCCCCCCACACGCACCGGGGACCGCCACCTCCCCGGGGCACTTAGAAAATAAATTTGGGGGTATGTTTCGGACCCCGAAACCCCGGGGACCACCACCTCCCTGGGGCTGTGCAATTGAAGGGAGGGGGCCGCGCGCCCCCTCCTGGAGCCTGTGGTGGCCCTGGGGACCGCCACCCCCAGGGCCGGCTCCTGCAGTGTCCCGGGGTGCCTACCCCCGGGACACTGCTGTTTGCAATCACAGGACGGGAGCCTCGCGGCTCCGTCCTGTGATGGCAAACTTGCTTTGCTTCATTGAAGCGAGATCAGGGAAAACCTGCTCTCGCTTCAATGAAGCAAAGCAGATTGCTTTTCCATAAGGGGAGCTGCATGTCAGCAGCTCCCCTTATGGAAAGCAATGCCGGCTCCCGCAGGACGCGGGGAGCCGGCGGGACCGTGCGGGGATTGGGGACCCCCCACGGTCCTCAACGAGTGGCCAGGCTCCGGGGGATGGGGTCCCCGGGGCTATTAGTGGCCTGGGAAGGGGGCCACGCAGCCCCCCTCACCAACAAAAAAAAAAATTTTTTTTTTTTTTAACCAGAAAGGCCGGCCCCGGGGGATGGGGTCCCCGGGGCCTTAAATGGCCTGAGGAGGGGGCCACGCAGCCCCCTCCAAATATTTAAAATTTTAAAAAGAGGGCATGCCCCGGGGGATAGGGTCCCCGGGGCCAATATAGGCCCAGAGAAGGGGGGCCACGCGGGCCCCTTCCCGTTTTATTTTAATTTTTTTTTTTTAAATGAAAATCCTCATGCCCCGGGGGATGGGGTCCCCGGGGCCAAAAAAGGCCAAGGGGGGCCACGCAGCCCCCCTCCCATACAAAAAAAAAATAAAGAAAACAGTAAAAAAGACCGGCATCATGCCGGAGGCCCCGCCCCCACCCTGCAGCAGTCTGCAAACGCGCCCCCTGGCGCGTTTGCAGATGGGGAACGAATTCCCCTTGAATACTGGGGGTCCCTGGGGGCCAACTAGCCCACCAGGAACCTCCAGTATGCGCCAGGGGGCTGCGTTGCAGAGAGGTGTACAGAAGCCACGCCCCTTTTTACACCTCTCTGCAACGCGGCCCTGTGGCGCTTTTTGGAGGTACATGGTGGGCTACTTGGACTCCAGGGACCCTCAGGATTCAAGGGTA
This sequence comes from Calotriton arnoldi, assembly GCA_963921515.1. NCBI lineage: Eukaryota > Metazoa > Chordata > Amphibia > Caudata > Salamandridae > Calotriton > Calotriton arnoldi. Next base: position 1,055,525 of record CAWUFW010006034.1, on the reverse strand, counting down.
CTTACTCCCCCAACTTAAAATGCGCCACGGGGCGCGTTTGCACAGTGGTGAAGGGAGGGGGCGGGGCTTCAGGTGACATGTGTGCAAACAGGCCCGTGGTGCATTTTAAAATGGGGAATTAAATCCTCTTCAATCCTGAGGGTCCCTGGGGGCCAACTTGCCCACCAGGTACCTCCAGTAAGCGCCACGGAGCTGCGTTGCAGAGTGTTGTAAAAAGGGGCGTGGCCTCTGTACACCTCTCTGCAACGCAGCCCCTGGCGCATACTGGAGGTTCCTGGTGGGCTAGTTGGCCCCTAGGGACCCTCAGGATTGAGGAGGAATTAATTATCCAACTTAAAACGCGCCACAGGGCGTGTTTGCAGACATGTCACCTCAGGCCCCACCCCTTCCTTCACCATTGTGCAAATATTCCTCTAAAATCAGCTGAACTACGAATTCCGATTTACTCACCTGTTATCAGGAGAGACCTCAGTGCTGCATCTTTGAGCCCAGTACTGATCCTGAAAAGTAATTTTAACCGTACTTACCAGTAACTTGAATTTCCTTCCATAGGATATCATTTCCTGCTTTTTGCTGAAAAAGTTTCTAAGTGTCGATTTTTGAAACATACAAATATTCCTCTAAAATCAGCAGAACTACGAATTCCGATTTACTCACCTGTTATCAGGAGAGACCTCAGTGCTGCATCTTTGAGCCCAGTACTGATCCTGAAAAGTAATTCTAACCGTACTTACAGTAACTTGAATTTCCTTCCATAGGCTAACATTGACTGGTTTCACTTGGAAATTCTTCTAAGTGTGGAGTTTTGGAACTTTAGAATATTCCTCTTAAATCAGCCGAAGTCACGAATTCCGATTTACTCACCTGTTATCAGGAGAGACCTCAGTGCTGCATCTTTGAGCCCAGTACTGATCCTGAAAAGTAATTTTAACCGTACTTACCAGTAACTTGAATTTTCTTCCATAGGATATCATTGCCTGCCTTTTGCTGAAAAAGTTTCTGTCGATTTTTGAAACATACAAATATTCCTCTAAAATCAGCAGAACTACGAATTCCTATTTACTCACCTGTTATCAGGAGAGACCTCAGTGCTGCATCTTTGAGCCCAGTACTGATCCTGAAAAGTAATTCTAACCGTACTTAACAGTAACTTGAATTTCCTTCCATAGGCTAACATTGACTGGTTTCACTTGGAAATTCTTCTAAGTGTGGAGTTTTGGAACTTTATAATATCCCTCTAAAATCAGCCGAACTACGAATTCCGATTTACTCACCTGTTATCAGGAGAGACCACAGTGCTGCATCTTTTAGCCCAGCACTGACCCTGAAAAGTAATTCTAACCGTACTTACCAGCAACTTGTATTTCCTCCCATAGGAATCCATTGTCTGGTTTTCAGCAGAAAAGTTTCTCAGTGTAGATTTTCACAAACTACAAATATTCCTTAAAAATCGCCTGTATGACTTAAACGCATTCTTTCAACTGTTTACAGGAGATGCACCAGTGCTGGATCCAGGATCCGCCACTGAGTAAGAAAAAGTAACGATAACACTACTTACCTGCTAAGTGAATTTCCTCCCATAGGATAACATTGGTGATTCTATGTGAAAAAGTTTCGAAGTGTCAACTTTTAAAATACAATAATATTCCTTAAAAATCACTACTGTAACCAAAACGCTTTTACTCAACTGTTTACAGGAGATGTCCCAGGACTGAATCTAGGATCCAGACCTGTGGTTAGAAAAGTAATCCATAAAGTAACTAATTGCATTTAAGTAGAAATTCACATTGAGCTCAATGTTGCATTGTGTTTGAAATTGTGTTGCCCATTGCAACAACTGTAACTACTGTACTTAAAAGTCTATTGCCAATTTGCAAAGTATTTAAAGTAATTCATTCTGAGAAAGTATATTTTGTAATGTAATGTATAATGTAATTAAATGTAATTTAAAAAATAAAATATCTAAAAATAAATAGTTTAAAAAAATGTAGTAATTCAGTATCAAAAAAATAAATATAACAATTAATACATTTAAAAATTGTCATTTATAAAACCTTTGAAATTCACTGAAAAAAACCATAGGTTTCAGGCACGTTATAGTTAGAAATTAGCATTTAAAAAACCTTACAAATTCACTGAAAAAACCATAGGTTTTAGGGACAGTTATAGTTAGTTGGACATTTCACTCGTACAAAACCCGTGAAATTCCCCGTTATAGTAACTCGCGCCCCCGCAATGCACTGCTGATGACGTCACATATTACATCACTCATGACATGGTCAGTGACATCACTGATGACATCACTGATGACATCTCAAATGACATCACTGATGACATCATCCAGTGACTGTGTGTTTCTGTAAAGTTTAAATATTTTTTATATATATATAGGGAAAGGTGTATTGAAGAATGAGTGGGTGTATAAGTGTCTGTATGGATGATTTACTAGGTGCGTGACTAACTCTATAAGTGAGTGATTAAACGTATCTTACTGAATGCATGGGTTAGTGACTAAACTGGGTGAATGTCTGTATCCGTCTGTCTGTTGCTGTGTAAGTGGCTGCATGGGTTTGTGAATAGCTACATGAGTGTCTATATGAGTTATTGATTGGTTGTCTGAGTATCTGTATGGGTGCCTGAGTGTTTGTGTGGGTGGGGTGTGTGTGACTCTGTGCATGTGAGTGGGTGATTCACTGGGTGGATGGTTTCAAGAGTGCATCTGTGATGGACTGAATGGGTGGGTGAGTGTGTGTATGGGTGTGTTAGTGAGTGAATGTATATCTCAGTGGTACAAGTGTGAGTAACTACATATGTGAAAGGCAGTATATATGTGTGTTGGAGTATATAAATGGCTATAAGCGAGAGTGTGTGATTGTGTTAGTGACTGTGTGGATGAGTGTGTGCTTGTATCAGTGATTGTATAAGAACGTAAGAATGTGCTAGTATTTGTATGAGTAAGTGAGCTGGTGTGTGTATAACTGTATAGGTGAGTAAATGGCAGTGTGTTTAATTATTTGCATGACTGACTAGGTGTGTGAGTACCTCTATGGATGAGTGGCGGTGTTTGAGTGTCTATATAGGAGTATGAGTGCATATGATAGTCCTGTACTGAGTGACCGTAAGTATGAGTGACTGTACGGGTGAGTGAGTGGATGTGTGTGTAGACCTAAGAATCAGTGAGTGGGTATGTAGTTATTGGTGTTGGAGTGTCTATGGTTTTGCGAATGGCAGTCTGTAATTTAGAGTGGGTGTATCAAAGGTTATATTAGGGTGTGAGGAGGTGCATCAGATTATCACGTGGATGATGTCATCAGTGATGTCATCAGTGATGTCATTTGAGATGTCATCAGTGATGTCATCAGTGATGTCACTGACCATGTCATGAGTGATGTAATATGTGACGTCATCAGCAGTGCATTGCGGGGCGCGAGTTATAGTTAGCTGAACTAACTATAACGGGGAATTTCACGGGTTTTGTACGAGTGAAATGTCCAACTAACTATAACTGTCCCTAAAACCTATGGTTTTTTCAGTGAATATATAGATATATATATACACTCCTTTCAAAATTAAGTCTAAGTTCAACCCAATTATGCCTCGAGATTCTTTGGACATCTTTAACAAACAGGTGGTAGCGCAAATAAAAAAACTGAATTTTGACCTTCAAAAATCTAAACCAAGATACACAAATCGGGAGTGGAAGTATCACCAACTAATAGTGAAACTTCAAAAGGAAAACCAAGTGGTTGTCAGAAATTTGGACAAGGGTGGAAATATTGTCCTCTGGCCACTCAAGGACTATATGGAAGAGGCATTTTCTCAACTTAATGATTTGGAGAGTTACAGAAAAAGCTCGATGCAAGCGGTCAGAAGCACTCATAATGAATTTCGCATTAAACTTCTGGCATGGAAAAGTGCCAGTCTGCTAAGTTTAGAGGAATACAAATTTTAAAAAAAGGAACACTCAATCATGCCAGTCATCTATTTTATTCCTAAAATACATAAAAACTTGCAGAAACCGCCTGGAAGACCTATTATATCATCATGTGATGGTCCCTTTGAGAATATCTCTTGCTATATAGATTATGTTTTACAAGATCATGTTAAAAATCTTCAATCCTATATACAAGACACCGGGGACTTCCTCCGTAAAATACGGAATATAAAATGGAAAAAAGAATATATCCAAATGACTCTCGATGATGCATTATTATACACGAGTATTAGGCATAAAGACAGCACCCGGGCAGTGGAGCACTTCCTTAAGAACCGTCCTATGAAATTTGCGCAACATAGTAAAATGCTGACGAACATGATTTTGTTTTGCCTAGAGAACAATCTATTTATGTTTCAGAGCCAAATTTACCAACAACTTCGCGGGGTGGCTATGGCGGCCAGCTTCTCCCCCAGTTATGCCTGCCTACATATGGGCTGGTGGGAGGAGCTGGTCCTCAAAAAGCAGTTTGGTCACCAGTATCAACACCATGTAGTCACTTGGCTCAGATTTATTGATGATTTATTTATAATCTGGCGTGGAACAGAGAATAGTGCCTTGGATTTTGTCCCAAAAATGTATGTAAATGACATCAACCTCAATTTTACAGCTAGCATGAGCAGAGAGAAGATTAACTTTCTTGATGTTCAAGTAAAAATTGTCAACAATAGACTTGAGACAACTTTACATCAAAAGGATACAGCAGGAAATTCAGTGTTACAAGCCACCAGCTCGCATCCTACACGTCTAATACAAAGTATCCCTTATGGGGAAATGTTAAGACTAGGGAGAATCTGCAGTAATGAGGCAGATCTAGTGGCAAAGCAAAATGCAAGTAAAGAAAGATTTCTAGCGAGGGCATATCAAGCAAAAACAATTGATGCAGCCATAGTCAAATCTAGATCACAGCCTAGGTCTGAATTATTATTTAGGAGTAAGAAGGATGCACACACAGCAATTGATATTAAGACTAATCAGGAAATGGAACCCACTAGTCTAATTTTAACTTACAGTAAACAAGAAAAACAGTTGAGGGGTATTGTGAAACGAAATTGGCCAATCATCCTAGATGATCCCATCATAGGTCACCTCCTACCACAAACACCATCAATTACGTATAGGAAATCTGCATCTATGAGTAATGCTCTGGTGAAGAGCAGTCCAGAAGTCACTGAAACGGGTACTTGGCTCACCGCAAGAAAGGTTTTTTTTAAATGTGCGACCTGCAATGCATGCAAATTCGGCATTAACAAAACTACTTATTCAACACCTTTTAGTGACAAAATGCAGATAATTAGTAAACATCTTACGTGTAAAACAGATTTTGTCATCTATATATTGGAGTGCACATGTGGACTTCAATATGTAGGAAGTACAAAATTACAGGCGCACAAAAGAATACCAATAAACAATAAGAGAGAGAGGGAATTTTTAAAGGAGCACTCTTGGTCCCCCAAATTATATAGTCCAAACAACAAAAGAGTGTGCCTTCTTAGGAGAAGAGCTAGCACGAAGGATCAAATTTGATTCTTTAGAAAGCCCTCACTCACCAACCTGGTTGGTGACATGCTTCATCATCGGGCCCCACCAGGAAGGTCGAGTACCTCCCCGGTGTGCTTCAACGCCAGAATTACTGCGGAGCAGGTTAAAGTGACAAGTGCAAGTGATTGTGAAGTGAATTAAAAGTGGCTAGGTTGTATCCGAAAATAATTTTATTCGTCGGTTAGCCAGGCACAGATAAAAACAAAGTGAGTGATATATGTGCTGAATAGATTGGTCAGCTGTGTCTCACTGTGTGTGGTCAACATGTTTCTGCCTCTATGATGCTACTAGCTAGGCATTCTTCAGGACCAAGGTGAAGACCCCGGCGGTATGAGCGCGCTAAGGCTCACCCTAACCAGGAGGTCGAATATGTGAAAAAAACAGGAAGAAATCTTTAAAAACCTGCTATTACTGCGGGATCCTTCTTAATTATTGGAACCCAGCAGATCTATGTAGGGTGATCAATAATCACACCATGGGTCTCGGGAGGGGGGTGGTGGCTAGTTGGCACACCACCGGCAAAGCCAGGCACCCGCTTGGTACCTGATCGAGCCCTCAAAACACCGGACAGCACAAAAGAATACTACAGCATACCAGGGCTATAACCAACCAAGACTCCAACTACCCAGTAGCCAGATATTTTAAGGAAACCCACAACAGTGACCTTAAACATCTGAAGTATTTTTTAATAGATGCCATCCCTGTAGACAAAAGAAGAGGAAACAGGGAAGCAAAACTCAGGAATTTAGAAACTCACTTTATTCTAAACCTAGATACCAAAATTCCGGGAGGTTTGAATACTAGTGAGGACCTATATACTTGTTTGTGAGAATACTACAATGTAATCACATTCTAGGGTCACTATGGATGATTGGAAGAACAATACTCATGCATTTGAGTCTTTATAATATTTATGATATTTTTAGTGTTTAAATGATTTTAGATGAATTTGGTTCATCTAAACAAATTGCACTTGACTAAGCATAATACTGGGCGATGTATGTACGTCAGGACTTGGCCCAATATTGCGAATATTTCCAAAAAATATTTCAAAAAACTATTTTACTGTGTTTTTCCTCTTGGAGGGTTACCAGTATTGACCTCTCTCCATCTGCTGCTACACTTTTGAAATAAGTACTGTTAGGCATTTATGCACTTTATGAACAAAAGTACAGCTTTGACTTCTCTTTATCTGCTGCTATACTTTTGAAACAAGTACTGTTATGCATTTATGCACTTTATGAAAAAAGCACAGTTTTTTACATTTTAAATTCGCACATTAGCACTTTATTCACAATTTTAACCTTTTGCATGAATTGATAGAACAATATTGGGGGAAAAGACAGCAAAGGTATTTTACCTTAATGTTGACAGTTGAAACAAATTACATTTTGTGCTTTTGCATTGAGGCATATATTCAAATTCAAATGTCAGAAAGGGCAAGGGGTTATGTGCAAAGTACTTCATTGAATTTATGTATAAGCATATTTACCCAATTGTCCACACGGAAAGTCTTTCTTCTGTATTCATGTCTTCCACAGCATGCGTCACTTTAAAGGGTTGATGGTAGAGCACAGCACTGTCATGTGATCAAGGCCGGTGTCGGCTGAAACGCATAATGGCGGACAATCCATAATAAACCACTATTCAAGCACATCAATGGTGGCTCATGGTCGTTTCTTTCATCTATGAGGAGTAAGCAACACACTATATATATATATATATATATATATATATATATATATATATATATATATATATATATATATATATATATATATATATATATTCAAAGATGCCCAGCAAGCAAGGACGCACTCCGTTGCAGGTAGGTAACCACCTTTATTTCTAAAACAAACAGACAACTTTCCATCCCTTTTTAAGTCCTCACGGCCTGACGCGTTTCAGAGTACTTTAAACTCCTTCCTCAGAGGCCAACATGAGTGTTCAGAAATTTGCGTGCACTGCCATTTCCCCTTCGTGCTAAAACCATTTATCTTGGCCTCCGGTGTGCCTAATTAATTATGTTGATTATTTTCACAAAGCACGCTGGTAGATGCAGTCCATTGTACACAATTAAAACCCTCCAGTGGGTCTGCTCACTCACGTTTAATACAGGACATCAATCACGGCCCTCCATTGGGCCTCGGATGGGATTTTGTCTGCTTTAGTAAGTTTCCTGCTGCGCCAGATGCGAGGAAGGATTCCCCTCGCCTGGACTCCTGCTGGTTTTTGGAGCGGTGCAGATCCTTCACGGCCTGGAGCCGCCGTGTCAACATGTTTCAAAGATGCCCAGCAAGCAAGGACGCACTGCGTTGCAGGTAGGTAACCACCTTTATTTCTAAAACAAACAGACAACTTTCCATCCCTTTTTAAGTCCTCACGGCCTGACGCGTTTCAGAGTACTTTAAACTCCTTCCTCAGAGGCCAACATGAGTGTTCAGAAATTTGCGTGCACTGCCATTTCCCCTTCGTGCTAAAACCATTTATCTTGGCCTCCGGTGTGCCTAATTAATTATGTTGATTATTTTCACAAAGCACGCTGGTAGATGCAGTCCATTGTACACAATTAAAACCCTCCAGTGGGTCTGCTCACTCACGTTTAATACAGGACATCAATCACGGCCCTCCATTGGGCCTCGGATGGGATTTTGTCTGCTTTAGTAAGTTTCCTGCTGCGCCAGATGCGAGGAAGGATTCCCCCTCGCCTGGACTCCTGCTGGTTTTTGGAGCGGTGCAGATCCTTCACGGCCTGGAGCCGCCGTGTCAACATGTTTCAAAGATGCCCAGCAAGCAAGGACGCACTGCGTTGCAGGTAGGTAACCACCTTTATTTCTAAAACAAACAGACAACTTTCCATCCCTTTTTAAGTCCTCACGGCCTGACGCGTTTCAGAGTACTTTAAACTCCTTCCTCAGAGGCCAACATGAGTGTTCAGAAATTTGCGTGCACTGCCATTTCCCCTTCGTGCTAAAACCATTTATCTTGGCCTCCGGTGTGCCTAATTAATTATGTTGATTATTTTCACAAAGCACGCTGGTAGATGCAGTCCATTGTACACAATTAAAACCCTCCAGTGGGTCTGCTCACTCACGTTTAATACAGGACATCAATCACGGCCCTCCATTGGGCCTCGGATGGGATTTTGTCTGCTTTAGTAAGTTTCCTGCTGCGCCAGATGCGAGGAAGGATTCCCCCTCGCCTGGACTCCTGCTGGTTTTGGAGCGGTGCAGATCCTTCACGGCCTGGAGCCGCCGTGTCAACATGTTTCAAAGATGCCCAGCAAGCAAGGACGCACTCCGTTGCAGGTAGGTAACCACCTTTATTTCTAAAACAAACAGACAACTTTCCATCCCTTTTTAAGTCCTCACGGCCTGACGCGTTTCAGAGTACTTTAAACTCTTTCCTCAGAGGCCAACATGAGTGTTCAGAAATTTGCGTGCACTGCCATTTCCCCTTCGTGCTAAAACCATTTATCTTGGCCTCCGGTGTGCCTAATTAATTATGTTGATTATTTTCACAAAGCACGCTGGTAGATGCAGTCCATTGTACACAATTAAAACCCTCCAGTGGGTATGCTCACTAACGTTTAATACAGGACATCAATCACGGCCCTCCATTGGGCCTCGGATGGGATTTTGTCTGCTTTAGTACGTTTCCAGCTGCGCCAGATGCGAGGAAGGATTCCCCCTCGCCTGGACTCCTGCTGGTTTTTGGAGCGGTGCAGATCCTTCACGGCCTGGAGCCGCCGTGTCAACATGTTTCAAAGATGCCCAGCAAGCAAGGACGCACTCCGTTGCAGGTAGGTAACCACCTTTATTTCTAAAACAAACAGACAACTTTCCATCCCTTTTTAAGTCCTCACGGCCTGACACGTTTCAGAGTACTTTAAACTCCTTCCTCAGAGGCCAACATGAGTGTTCAGAAATTTGCGTGCACTGCCATTTCCCCTTCATGCTAAAACCATTTATCTTGGCCTCCGGTGTGCCTAATTAATTATGTTGATTATTTTCACAAAGCACGCTGGTAGATGCAGTCCATTGTACACAATTAAAACCCTCCAGTGGGTCTGCTCACTCACGTTTAATACAGGACATCAATCACGGCCCTCCATTGGGCCTCGTATGGGATTTTGTCTGCTTTAGTAAGTTTCCTGCTGCGCCAGATGCGAGGAAGGATTCCCCCTCGCCTGGACTCCTGCTGGTTTTTGGAGCGGTGCAGATCCTTCACGGCCTGGAGCCGCCGTGTCAACATGTTTCAAAGATGCCCAGCAAGCAAGGACGCACTCCGTTGCAGGTAGGTAACCACCTTTATTTCTAAAACAAACAGACAACTTTCCATCCCTTTTTAAGTCCTCACGGCCTGACGCGTTTCAGAGTACTTTAAACTCCTTCCTCAGAGGCCAACATGAGTGTTCAGAAATTTGCGTGCACTGCCATTTCCCCTTCGTGCTAAAACCATTTATCTTGGCCTCCGGTGTGCCTAATTAATTATGTTGATTATTTTCACAAAGCACGCTGGTAGATGCAGTCTTACTAAAGCAGACAATATCCCATCCGAGGCCCAATGGAGGGCCGTGATTGATGTCCTGTATTAAACGTGAGTGAGCAGACCCACTGGAGGGTTTTAATTGTGTACAATGGACTGCATCTACCAGCGTGCTTTGTGAAAATAATCAACATAATTAATTAGGCACACCGGAGGCCAAGATAAATGGTTTTAGCACGAAGGGGAAATGGCAGTGCACGCAAATTTCTGAACACTCGTGCTCGCCTCTGAGGAAGGAGTTTAAAGTACTCTGAAACGCGTCAGGCCGTGAGGACTTAAAAGGGGATGGAAAGTTGTCTGTTTGTTTTAGAAATAAAGGTGGTTGTAATCGCGATAGCCATTGATAAAAGGAAGGGGGAAGAGGATCAAGCCAGGCTGAAGCAATGCTCATCCGTAATACAGCCATAGCCACAAAGAGAAATTTTTTGGCTGTGTCATTCCGTTCGCTTCTATTAACTCCCAGCAATACCAGAGCAGGTGTTATCATAATTTTTAACCCCAGTGACATATCTAAAAATCTCATAATAGAATCTAACAAACACTGAAGACATGGACAGGTCGCAAACATATGCACAAGATCTGCTGCCGCCGCCCCACACCGTGCACAATGAATCCCTGAGAGCCCACCCCATTGCTTTATCCTTGCTGGGGTATAATATAATGCGAAAACAGTTTTATAATGTTGTGCTTGGAGCCCAGCAGAGCACAAAACAGTCTGGGCTAAACCCAGAGATTCTACCAGCCCCTCTTGTGTAACACCCACTCGTTCCACCCATTTATTCTCATGCTTACCTAAATCATCTTGCTTTAATTCAATCAGCTCAATATACAATAACCTAATAATACCCTTAGTGCTACCCCGAATAGTATCTAAAACTCTGTTTCTACTAAATCCGCTAAGCCCCCCCCTTTTTGTACCAAAAAAACTTCGCAGCTGTAAATATTTGAAAAAACTCCCCCTTTCCAACCCATACTCCCGCTGAATATCCCCAAACTGACGAACCCCTACTTGCGTTATTAAATCCCCAGCAATCCGTACTCCCTTCGTTGCCCAAGAGGCCATTACCCCATCTGAAAAAATATCCGGAAGCATAGGATTTTTATAAAGCAGGGTATAATAATTGAATCTTCCCATACCGATCATTCTTTTTAATGCCCACCAAATATTAGATGCAGCAACAAGGGTCTTAAATTTAGTCCTTTTATAGTAGCTATGCTCTGTAAATTTAAAAAAGCAATTTTCGGCCTGATCCCCCAATAACAACTTATAAACATCCGGAATTTCAATTTCCCTATCATTATCCCGAGAAGGTGCACCAAACAATATACCCATATATTGAAGAGCCGCAGCCCAATAATAAGAACGAAAATCCGGAACTGCAAAGCCACCTCTCTCTCGTGGTAAACACATATAGCGAAGAGCCCTCCTAGTTTTACCCTGTGCCCAAATAAAACGATTAACTAAATTTTCCAACGCTATAAACCAATGTTTAGAAAATTCCAACGGAATTGCCCTAAACAAATAAAGAATTTTTGGCAGAAACATCATTTTCACCACATTACGCCTCCCAACCAATGACAGATGAAGGTTATTTAATCGCTGAAAATCCCCTTTCGCCTTCCTAAGTATTGGTCCAATATTCATGGCGACTAAGCTGTCTACAATGGAAAGGGCCATTTATGAGAGGAAGGGTAAAAAGCAAAAATGCTGGGGCAGAGTATATGGGCATTATTGGCAAGATGGAAGGACAAATAGGAATTTTAAGGGCAATAATCTAGGCCAATTTATTTATGTGTATGGGATGGTGTAATCCTAAGGATCGTAAATTAATGTTAGAGTCATGCATTTAGATTATTGCTTGTCAACTTTTTGGTTTCTTATGCTCGTTGCTTGTCCTTATGGCTTTTTTCCTTTTGCTTGTTTTATATTATTTTATTTTTCTGGCTGCTTAAAATGTCTTGACTGAGATCCTCGCTTTATTTTATTTTTTACTTACTCTCTTTACTTTTTCTGCACGTATTGTCAATTTACTGTGAAATTGGTGCTGATCCATGGGTGAAAATTTGTTCAAAATATCCAATAAAAATATTAAAAAAAAAAAAAAAGAAATAAAGGTGGTTACCTACCTGCAACGGAGTGCGTCCTTGCTTGCTGGGCATCTTTGAAACATGTTGACACGGCGGCTCCAGGCCGTGAAGGATCTGCACCGCTCCAAAAACCAGCAGGAGTCCAGGCGAGGGGAATCCTTCCTCGCATCTGGCGCAGCAGGAAACTTACTAAAGCAGACAAAATCCCATCCGAGGCCCAATGGAGGGCCGTGATTGATGTCCTGTATTAAACGTGAGTGAGCGGACCCACTGGAGGGTTTTAATTGTGTACAATGGACTGCATCTACCAGCGTGCTTTGTGAAAATAATCAACATAATTAATTAGGCACACCGGAGGCCAAGATAAATGGTTTTAGCACGAAGGGGAAATGGCAGTGCACGCAAATTTCTGAACACTCATGTTGGCCTCTGAGGAAGGAGTTTAAAGTACTCTGAAACGCGTCAGGCAGTGAGGACTTAAAAGGGGATGGAAAGTTGTCTGTTTGTTTTAGAAATAAAGGTGGTTACCTACCTGCAACGGAGTGTGTCCTTGCTTGCTGGGCATCTTTGAAACATGTTGACACGGCGGCTCCAGGCCGTGAAGGATCTGCACCGCTCCAAAAACCAGCAGGAGTCCAGGCGAGGGGGAATCCTTCCTCGCATCTGGCGCAGCAGGAAACTTACTAAAGCAGACAAAATCCCATCCGAGGCCCAATGAAGGGCCGTGATTGATGTCCTGTATTAAACGTGAGTGAGCAGACCCACTGGAGGGTTTTAATTGTGTACAATGGACTGCATCTACCAGCGTGCTTTGTGAAAATAATCAACATAATTAATTAGGCACACCGGAGGCCAAGATAAATGGTTTTAGCACGAAGGGGAAATGGCAGTGCACGCAAATTTCTGAACACTCATGTTGGCCTCTGAGGAAGGAGTTTAAAGTACTCTGAAACGCGTCAGGCCGTGAGGACTTAAAAGGGGATGGAAAGTTGTCGGTTTGTTTTAGAAATAAAGGTGGTTACCTACCTGCAACGGAGTGCGTCCTTGCTTGCTGGGCATCTTTGAAACATGTTGACACGGCGGCTCCAGGCCGTGAAGGATCTGCACCGCTCCAAAAACCAGCAGGAGTCCAGGCGAGGGGGAATCCTTCCTCGCATCTGGCGCAGCAGGAAACTTACTAAAGCAGACAAAATCCCATCCGAGGCCCAATGGAGGGCCGTGATTGATGTCCTGTATTAAACGTGAGTGAGCAGACCCACTGGAGGGTTTTAATTGTGTACAATGGACTGCATCTACCAGCGTGCTTTGTGAAAATAATCAACATAATTAATTAGGCACACCGGAGGCCAAGATAAATGGTTTTAGCACGAAGGGGAAATGGCAGTGCACGCAAATTTCTGAACACTCATGTTGGCCTCTGAGGAAGGAGTTTAAAGTACTCTGAAACGCGTCAGGCCGTGAGGACTTAAAAGGGGATGGAAAGTTGTCTGTTTGTTTTAGAAATAAAGGTGGCTACCTACCTGCAACGGAGTGCGTCCTTGCTTGCTGGGCATCTTTGAAACATGTTGACACGGCGGCTCCAGGCCGTGAAGGATCTGCACCGCTCCAAAAACCAGCAGGAGTCCAGGCGAGGGGGAATCCTTCCTCGCATCTGGCGCAGCAGAAAACTTACTAAAGCAGACAAAATCCCATCCGAGGCCCAATGGAGGGCCGTGATTGATGTCCTGTATTAAACGTGAGTGAGCAGACCCACTGGAGGGTTTTAATTGTGTACAATGGACTGCATCTACCAGCGTGCTTTGTGAAAATAATCAACATAATTAATTAGGCACACCGGAGGCCAAGATAAATGGTTTTAGCACGAAGGGGAAATGGCAGTGCACGCAAATTTCTGAACACTCATGTTGGCCTCTGAGGAAGGAGTTTAAAGTACTCTGAAACGCGTCAGGCCGTGAGGACTTAAAGGGGATGGAAAGTTGTCTGTTTGTTTTAGAAATAAAGGTGGTTACCTACCTGCAACGGAGTGCGTCCTTGCTTGCTGGGCATCTTTGAAACATGTTGACACGGCGGCTCCAGGCCGTGAAGGATCTGCACCGCTCCAAAAACCAGCAGGAGTCCAGGCGAGGGGGAATCCTTCCTCGCATCTGGCGCAGCAGGAAACTTACTAAAGCAGACAAAATCCCATCCGAGGCCCAATGGAGGGCCGTGATTGATGTCCTGTATTAAACGTGAGTGAGCAGACCCACTGGAGGGTTTTAATTGTGTACAATGGACTGCATCTACCAGCGTGCTTTGTGAAAATAATCAACATAATTAATTAGGCACACCGGAGGCCAAGATAAATGGTTTTAGCACGAAGGGGAAATGGCAGTGCACGCAAATTTCTGAACACTCATGTTGGCCTCTGAGGAAGGAGTTTAAAGTACTCTGAAACGCGTCAGGCCGTGAGGACTTAAAAGGGGATGGAAAGTTGTCTGTTTGTTTTAGAAATAAAGGTGGTTACCTACCTGCAACAGAGTGCGTCCTTGCTTGCTGGGCATCTTTGAAACATGTTGACACGGCGGCTCCAGGCCGTGAAGGATCTGCACCGCTCCAAAAACCAGCAGGAGTCCAGGCAAGGGGGAATCCTTCCTCGCATCTGGCGCAGCAGGAAACTTACTAAAGCAGACAAAATCCCATCCGAGGCCCAATGGAGGGCCGTGATTGATGTCCTGTATTAAACGTGAGTGAGCAGACCCACTGGAGGGTTTTAATTGTGTACAATGGACTGCATCTACCAGCGTGCTTTGTGAAAATAATCAACATAATTAATTAGGCACACCGGAGGCCAAGATAAATGGTTTTAGCATGAAGGGGAAATGGCAGTGCACGCAAATTTCTGAACACTCATGTTGGCCTCTGAGGAAGGAGTTTAAAGTACTCTGAAACGTGTCAGGCCGTGAGGACTTAAAAGGGGATGGAAAGTTGTCTGTTTGTTTTAGAAATAAAGGTGGTTACCTACCTGCAACGGAGTGCGTCCTTGCTTGCTGGGCATCTTTGAAACATATATATATATATATATATATATATATATATATATATATATATATATTATCTACTGGCGGTCGCCAGTAGATAGTTATAGTTACAACCTATTATCCATAGGAAATCCGCGACATTCTATTTGCAATAACGTTGGCGTCGGTTGACGAATCTTTGCGAAAGCTTCCAACTTGTTGGGGCGCTCCGGTCCGCTCCTACCCTGAAAGTCTCGGGGTGATACGTCAAGCGGGGGCCGAGAAAAAGGGGGTCCCAAAACGCGTTTTCCCCATTCATTTTTCCATAGGAACCTTTAGTCGCAGCTACAGCCCGAACTGCTGAACGGAATTACCCCAAATTTGGCAAAGAGGTAGTCCTTGGTTCAGACTGGTGCCTTTTGCTTAAATGGTGTAAATCCGTTCAGTAGTTCCTGAGAAAATCAAAAGTAAAAGTACATATATATCTATGGGCGCGTCGGATACGCGTACCCTCAGCGCACCCTGCGCGCACCCTCCCGATCACGAGCTGCATGCTAATTGGCTGTCAACACTCCAAATCAAGAAGTGTTGGCAGCCATTTTATCCCTCGGTAGAACCGAGGGACAGAAACAAGTGCGCAAAGCGCAAAAGGGGGCAGGGTAGAAACACCCTGACCCCTAGGTCTGCTCAGGGGTCCCACAAGGACCCCTGGGCAGAAAAAGATTTTTTTTTTTAAATCGGCGGGATGCGCTTAGGGTGCGCGTATCCCGCCGAGAAAAAAAAAAGAAACAAGTGCGCAAAACGCACAAAGGGGGCAGGGTAGAAACACCCTAACCCCCTAGGCCTGCTCAGGGGGTCCCACAAGGACCCCCTGGGCAAAAAAAAGCATTTTAAAAAAAAATAAAAATCGGCAGGATGCGCTCAGGGAGCGCGAATCCTGCCGAAAAAAAAAAAAATCGAAGCGCGGTCTCCCGCGCTTCGATGTTAATTGGCCCCCGAGTGGGCCAAGTCCCGGGGGCATGCTGGGGGGGGGTTAATTTTATGTGTGGGGGGCCTCTAAGGGCCCCCGCAGCCCCGGGGACCACCACCTCCCGGGGCTTCTTTTATTTAAATGAAAAACCTGTGTGGGGGGCTCCAGCCCCCCACACGCCCGAGGACCGCCACCTCCCGGGGCACTAAACATTTAAATATGGGGGTCCGTTACGGACCCCCAGAGCCCCGGGGACCACCACCTCCCGGGGCTGTGCACACGATGGGAGGGGGCCGTGCGGCCCCCTCCTGGCGCCTGTGGTGGCCCTGGGGACCGCCACCCCCCGGGCCGGCTCCTGCAGTGTCCCGGGGTGCCTACCCCGGGACACTGCTGTTTGCAATGACAGGACAGGAGCCTCGCGGCTCCCGTCCTGTCATTGCAAACTTGCTTTGGATATTGGAAGAGAGGCAGGAAACCTGCTCTCTCTTCAAATATCCAAAGCCGATTGCTTTCCACATGGGGAGCAGCATGTTAGCTGCTCCCCATGTGTAAAGCAATGCCGGCTCCCATAGGACACGGGGAGCCGGCGGGACTGTGGGGGTTTGGGGACCCCCAACAGTCCCCAACGAGAGGGCCAGCCCGGGGGATGGGGTCCCCGGGGCAAGTAGTGGCTCGGGAGGGGGCCACGCGGCCCCCTCCCCAAAAATTTGAAAAATAATAAAAAAAAAAAAAGCGTATGGTCGGCCCGGGGATGGGGTCCCCGGGCCTTAAAATGGCCAGAGGAGGGGGCCACGCAGCCCCCTCAAAATATTAAAAATAAAAATAGAGGCCATGCCCCGGGAGATGGGGTCCCCGGGGCCAATACAGGCCCGGGGAAGGGGGGCCACGCGGCCCCCTTCCCGTTTTTTTATTTTGAAATTTAAAAAAAGGGGTAAGGCCCTGGGGGATGGGGTCCCCAGGGCCCAAAAACAGAAAAAAGGAAGGGGGCCACACAGCCCCCTTCAGAGGACAAAAAAACAAAACAAAAAAAAACGATCGGGCCCGCAGGCCCCGCCCCTTCCTTCACCACTCTGCAAACGCGCCCCTGGCGCGTTTGCAGAGGGGAACGAATTCCCCTTGAATACTGGGGGTCCCTGGGGGCCAACTAGCCCACCAGGAACCTCCAGTATGCGCCAGGAGGCTGCCTTGCAGAGAGGTGTACAGAGGCCACGCCCCTTTTACACCTCTCTGCAACGCAGCTCTGTGGCGCTTTTTGGAGGTATATGGTGGGCTAGTTGGACTCCGGGGACCCTCAGTATTCAAGGGGACTTAATCCCCAACTTAAAACGCGCAACGGGCGCGTTTGCACAGTGGTGAAGGGAGGGGCGGGGCTTCAGGTGACATGTGTGCAAACAGGCCCCGTGGCGCGTTTTAAGATGGGGAATTAAATCCCCTTCAATCCTGAGGGTCCCTGGGGGCCAACTAGCCCAACAGGTACATCCAGAAAGCGCCACAGAGCTGCGTTGCAGAGAGGTGTAAAAGGGGTGTGGCCTCTCTACACGTCTCTGCAACGCAGCCCCTAGCGCATATTGGAGGTTCCTGGTGGGCTAGTTGGCCCCTAGGGACCCTCAGGATTCAAGGGGACTTAATCCCCCAACTTAAAACGCGCCACGGGGCGCGTTTGCACATATGTAACCTCAGGCCCCGCCCCCTCCCTTCACCATTGTGCAAATATTCCTCTAAAATCAGCCGAAATACGAATTCCGATTTACTCACCTGTTATCAGGAGAGACCTCAGTGCTGTATCTTTCAGCCCAGTACTGGTCCTGAAAAGTAATTCTAACCATACTTACCAGTAACTTGAATTTCCTTCCATAGGCTAACATTGACTGGTTTCACTTGGAAATTCTTCTAAGTGTGGAGTTTTAGAACTTTAAAATATTCCTCTAAAATCAGCCGAAATACGAATTCCGATTTACTCACCTGTTATCAGGAGAGACCTCAGTGCTGCATCTTTCAGCCCAGTACTGGTCCTGAAAAGTAATTTTAGCCGTACTTACCGGTAACTTGAATTTCCTTCATAGGCTAACATTGACTGGTTTCACTTGGAAATTCTTCTAAGTGTGGAGTTTTGGAACTTTAAAATATTCCTCTAAAATCAGCCGAAATACGAATTCCGATTTACTCACCTGTTATCAGGAGAGACCTCAGTGCTGCATCTTTCAGCCCAGTACTGGTCCTGAAAAGTAATTTTAACCGTACTTACCGGTAACTTGAATTTCCTTCATAGGCTAACATTGACTGGTTTCACTTGGAAATTCTTCTAAGTGTGGAGTTTTGGAACTTTAAAATATTCCTCTAAAATCAGCCGAAATACGAATTCCGATTTACTCACCTGTTATCAGGAGAGACCTCAGTGCTGCATCTTTCAGCCCAGTACTGATCCTGAAAAGTAATTTTAACCGTACTTACCGGTAACTTGAATTTCCTTCATAGGCTAACATTGACTGGTTTCACTTGGAAATTCTTCTAAGTGTGGAGTTTTGGAACTTTAAAATATTCCTCTAAAATCAGCCGAAATACGAATTCCGATTTACTCACCTGTTATCAGGAGAGACCTCAGTGCTGCATCTTTCAGCCCAGTACTGATCCTCAAAAGTAATTTTAACCGTACTTACCAGTAACTTGAATTTCCTTCCATAGGATATCATTGCCTGCTTTTTGCTGAAAAAGTTTCTAAGTGTTGATTTTTGAAACATACAAATATTCCTCTAAAATCAGCCGAAATCCAAATTCTGATTTACTCACCTGTTATCAGGAGAGACCTCAGTGCTGCATCTTTCAGCCCAGTACTGGTCCTGAAAAGTAATTTTAACCGTACTTACCAGTAACTTGAATTTCCTTCCATAGGCTAACATTGACTGGTTTCACTTGGAAATTCTTCTAAGTGTGGAGTTTTGGAACTTTAAAATATTCCTCTAAAATCAGCCGAAATACGAATTCCGATTTACTCACCTGTTATCAGGAGAGACCTCAGTGCTGCATCTTTCAGCCCAGTACTGATCCTCAAAAGTAATTTTAACCGTACTTACCGGTAACTTGAATTTCCTTCATAGGCTAAGATTGACTGGTTTTCAGCAAAAAGTTTCAAAGTGTTGATTTTCACAAACTACAAATATTCCTTAAAAATCGCCTGTATGACTTAAACGCATTTTTTCAACTGTTTACAGGAGATGCACCAGTGCTGGATCCAGGATCCAACACTGAGTAAGAAAAAGTAACGATAACAGTTTTTACCTGCTAAGTGAATTTCCTTCCATAGGATAACATTGGTGATTCTATGAGAAAAAGTTTCAAAGTGTCAACTTTTAAAATACAATAATATTCCTTAAAAATCACTAATGTAACCAAAACGCTTTTACTCAACTGTTTACAGGAGATGTCCCAGGACTGAATCTAGGATCCAGTCCTGTGGTTAGAAAAGTAATCCCTAAAGTAACTAATTGCATTTAACTAGAAATTCACATTGAGCTGAATGTTGCATTGTGTTTGAAAATGTGTTGCCCATTGCAACAACTGTAACTACTGTACTTAAAAGTCTATTGCCTATGTGCAAAGTATTTAAACTAAAGTAATTCATTCTGAGAAAGTATTTTTGTAATGTAATGTATAATGTAATTACAATGTAATTTAAAAAATAAAATATGTAAAAAAAAATTGTTTCTAAAAATGTAGTAAATCAGTATGAAAAAAATTAATATAACAATTAATACATTTAAAAATTGTCATTTACAAAACCTTTGAAATTCACTGAAAAAACCGTAGGTTTCAGGCACGTTATAGTTAGAAATTAGCATTTAAAAAACCTTTGAAATTCACTGAAAAAACCATAGGTTTCAGACACGTTATAGTTACAAATTAGCATTTAAAAAACCTTTGAAATTCACTGAAAAAACCATAGGTTTCAGACACGTTATAGTTAGAAATTAGCATTTAAAGAACCTTTGAAATTCACTGAAAAAACCATAGGTTTTAGGGACAGTTTTAGTTACTTGGACATTGCACTCGTACAAAACCCGTGAAATTCCCCCGTTATAGTTAGTTCAGCTAACTATAACTCGCGCCCCACAATGCACTGCTGATGACGTCACATATTACATCACTCATGACATGGTCAGTGACATCACTGATGACATCACTGATGACATCTCAAATGACATCACTGATGACATCATCCACGTGATAATCTGATGCACCTCCTCACACCCTAATATAACCTTTGATACACCCACTCTAAATTACAGACTGCCATTCGCAAAACCATAGACACTCCAACACCAATAACTACATACCCACTCACTGATTCTTAGGTCTACACACACACATCCACTCACTCACCCGTACAGTCACTCATACTTACGGTCACTCAGTACAGGACTATCATATGCACTCTTACTCCTATATAGACACTCAAACAACGCCACTCATCCATAGAGATACTCACACACCTAGTCAGTCATGCAAATAATTAAACACACTGCCATTTACTCACCTATACAGTTATACACACACCAGCTCACTTACTCATACAAATAGTAGCACATTGTTACGCTCTTATACAATCACAGATACAAGCACACACTCATCCATACAGCCACTATCACAATCACTCACTCTTGCTTATAGCTATTTATATACTCCAACACACATATATACTGCCTTTCACATATGTAGTTACTCACAGATGTACCACTGGGACATACATTCACTCACTAACACACTCTTACACACACTTACCCACCCATACAGTCTATCACAGATGCACTCTTGAAACCATCCACCCAGTGAATCACCCACTCACACATCTATGCACAGAGTTGCACAGAGTTGCACACACCCCTCCCACACAAACACTCAGGCACCCATACAGATACTCAGACAAGCATTCAATAACTCATATAGACACTCATTTAGCTATTCACAAACACATGCAGCCACTTACACAGCAACAGACAGACGGATACAGACATTCACCCAGTTTAGTCACTAACCCATGCATTCAGTAAGATACGTTAAATCACTCACTTATAGAGTCAGTCACGCACCTACTAAATCATCCATACAGACACTTACACACCCACTCATTCTTCAATACGTCTTTTCCTATATATATTAAAAATATTTAAACTTTACAGAAACACACAGTCACTGGATGATGTCATCAGTGATGTCATTTGAGATGTCATCAGTGATGTCATCAGTGATGTCACTGACCATGTCATGAGTGATGTAATATGTGACGTCATCAGCAGTGCATTGCGGGGCGCGAGTTATAGTTAGCTGAACTAACTATAACGGGGAATTTCACGGGTTTTGTACGAGTGCAATGTCCAAGTAACTAAAACTGTCCCTAAAACCTATGGTTTTTTCAGTGAATATATATATATATATATATATATATATATATATATATATATATATATATATATATATATATATATATATCTCCCAAAGTATGCTCCTCCGGATCAATGGGGACCCTTGAAACTATATATATATATATATATATATATATATATATATATATATATATATATATATATATATATATATATTGTGACAATAATTAAACATATATATTTTACATTATATTACATTTATTTTGTTACATTTTTTAAATTAACTACTATGGAAAGCATATATATATATATATATATATATATATATATATATATATATATATTCACTGAAAAAACCGTAGGTTTCAGACATGTTATAGTTACAAATTAGCATTTAAAAAACCTTTGAAATTCACTGAAAAAACCATAGGTTTCAGGGACGTTATAGTTACAAATTAGCATTTAAAAAACCTTTGAAATTCACTGAAAAAACCATAGGTTTTAGGGACAGTTATAGTTAGTTGGACATTGCACTCGTACAAAACCCGTGAAATTCCCCCGTTATAGTTAGTCCAGCTAACTATAACTCACGCCCCGCAATGCACTGCTGATGACGTCACATATTACATCACTCATGACATGGTCAGTGACATCACTGATGACATCACTGATGACATCTCAAATGACATCACTGATGACATCACTGATGACATCATCCAGTGACTGTGTGTTTCTGTAAAGTTTAAATATTTTTAATATATATAGGAAAAGACGTATTGAAGAATGAGTGGGTGTGTAAGTGTCTGTATGGATGATTTAGTAGGTGCGTGACTGACTGTATAAGTGAGTGATTTAACGTATCTTACTGAATGCATGGGTTAGTGACTAAACTGGGTGAATATCTGTATCCGTCTGTCTGTTGCTTTGTAAGTGGCTGCATGTGTTTGAGAATAGCTACATGAGTGTCTATATGAGTTATTGAATGCTTGTGTGAGTATCTGTATGGGTGCCTGAGTGTTTGTGTGGGAGGGGTGTGTGCGACTCTGTGCATAGATGTGTGAGTGGGTGATTCACTGGGTGGATGGTTTCAAGAGTGCATCTGTGATAGACTGTATGGGTGGGTAAGTGTGTGTAAGAGTGTGTTAGTGAGTGAATGTATGTCCCAGTGGTACATGTGTGAGTAACTACATATGTGAAAGGCAGTATATATGTGTGTTGGAGTATATAAATAGCTATAAGCAAGAGTGACTGATTGTGATAGTGGCTGTATGGATGAGTGTGTGCTTGTATCAGTGATTGTATAAGAGCGTAAGAATGTGCTAGTATTTGTATGAGTAAGTGAGCTGGTGTGTGTATAACTGTATAGGTGAGTAAATGGTAGTGTGTTTAATTATTTGCATGACTGACTAGGTGTGTGAGTACCTCTATGGATGAGTGGCGGTGTTTTGAGTGTCTTTATAGGAGTATGAGTGCATATGATAGTCCTGTACTGAGTGACCGTAAATATGAGTGACTGTTCGGGTGAGTGAGTGGATGTGTGTGTGTAGACCTAAGAATCAGTGAGTGGGTATGTAGTTATTGGTGTTGGAGTGTCTATGGTTTTGCGAATGGCAGTCTGTACTTTAGAGTGGGTGTATCAAAGGTTATATTAGGGTGTGAGAAGATGCATGAAATTATCACAAGGATGATGTCATCAGTGATGTCATCAGTGATGTCATTTGAGATGTCATCAGTGATGTCATCAGTGATGTCACTGACCATGTCATGAGTGATGTAATATGTGACGTCATCAGCAGTGCATTGCGGGCGTGAGTTATAGTTAGCTGGACTAACTATAACGGGGGAATTTCACGGGTTTTGTACGAGTGCAATGTCCAACTAACTATAACTGTCCCTAAAACCTATGGTTTTTCAGTGAATTTCAAAGGTTTTTTAAATGCTAATTTGTAACTATAACGTCCCTGAAACCTATGGTTTTTTCAGTGAATTTCAAAGGTTTTTAAATGCTAATTTGTAACTATAACATGTCTGAAACCTACGGTTTTTCAGTGAATTTCAAAGGTTTTGTAAATGACAATTTTTAAATGTATTAATTGTTATATACATTTTTAAAATACTGATTTACTACATTTTTAGAAACAATTTTTTTTTACATATTTTATTATTTAAATTGCATTGTAATTACATTATACATTACATTACAAAAATACTTTCTCAGAATGAATTACTTTAGTTTAAATACTTTGCACATAGGCAATAGACTTTTAAGTACAGTAGTTACAGTTGTTGCAATGTGCAACACATTTTCAAACACAATGCAACATTCAGCTCAATGTGAATTTCTAGTTAAATGCAATTAGTTACTTTATGGATTACTTTTCTAACCACAGGACTGGATCCTAGATTCAGTCCTGGCACATCTCCTGTAAACAGTTGAGTAAAAGCGTTTTGGTTACAGTCGTGATTTTTAAGGAATATTATTGTACTTTAAAAGTTGACACTTAGAAACTTTTTCTCATAGAATCACCAATGTTATCCTATGGAAGGAAATTCACTTAGCAGGTAAAAACTGTTATCGTTACTTTTTCTTACTCAGTGTTGGATCCTGGATCCAGCACTGGTGCATCTCCTGTAAACAGTTGAATGAATGCGTTTAAGTCATACAGGCGATTTTTAAGGAATATTTGTAGTTTGTGAAAATCGACACTTTGAAAGTTTTCTGCTGAAAACCAGACAATGGATTCCTATGTTAGAAAATATAAGTTACTGGTAAGTACGGTTAAAATTACTTTTCAGGGTCAGTGCTGGGCTGAAAGATGCAGCACTGAGGTCTCTCCTGATAACAGGTGAGTAAATCGGAATTCGTATTTCGGCTGATTTTAGAGGAATATTTTAAAGTTCCAAAACTCCACACTTAGAAGAATTTCCAAGTGAAACCAGTCAATGTTAGCCTATGAAGGAAATTCAAGTTACCGGTAAGTACGGTTAAAATTACTTTTCAGGACCAGTACTGGGCTGAAAGATGCAGCACTGAGGTCTCTCCTGATAACAGGTGAGTAAATCGGAATTCGTATTTCGGCTGATTTTAGAGGAATATTTTAAAGTTCCAAAACTCCACACTTAGAGAATTTCAAAGTGAAACCAGTCAATGTTAGCCTATGGAAGGAAATTCAAGTTACTGGTAAGTACGGTTAAAATTACTTTTCAGGACCAGTACTGGGCTGAAAGATGCAGCACTGAGGTCTCTCCTGATAACAGGTGAGTAAATCGGAATTCGTATTTCGGCTGATTTTAGAGGAATATTTTAAAGTTCCAAAACTCCACACTTAGAAGAATTTCCAAGTGAAACCAGTCAATGTTAGCCTATGAAGGAAATTCAAGTTACCGGTAAGTACGGTTAAAATTACTTTTCAGGACCAGTACTGGGCTGAAAGATGCAGCACTGAGGTCTCTCCTGATAACAGGTGAGTAAATCGGAATTCGTATTTCGGCTGATTTTAGAGGAATATTTGCACACTGGTGAAGGGAGGGGCGGGGCCTCAGGTGACATCTGTGCAAACGCGCCCCGTTGCGCGTTTTAAGTTGGGGGATTAAGTCCCCTTGAATCCTGAGGGTCCCTAGGGGCCAACTAGCCCACCAGGAACCTCCAATATGCGCCAGGGGCTGCGTTGCAGAGACGTGTAGAGAGGCCACACCCCTTTTTACACCTCTCTGCAACGCAGCTCTGTGGCGCTTTCTGGATGTACCTGTTGGGCTAGTTGGCCCCCAGGGACCCTCAGGATTGAAGGGGATTTAATTCCCCATCTTAAAACGCGCCACGGGGCCTGTTTGCACACATGTCACCTGAAGCCCCGCCCCCTCCCTTCACCACTGTGCAAACGCGCCCCGTGGCGCGTTTTAAGTTGGGGGATTAAGTCCCCTTGAATCCTGAGGGTCCCCGGAGTCCAACTAGCCCACCATATACCTCCAAAGCGCCACAGAGCTGCGTTGCAGAGAGGTGTAAAGGGGCGTGGCCTCTGTACACCTCTCTGCAAGGCAGCCCCTGGCGCATACTGGAGGTACCTGGTGGGCTAGTTGGCCCCAGGGACCCCCAGTATTCAAGGGGAATTCGTTCCCCCTCTGCAAACGCGCCAGGGGGCGCGTTTGCAGAGTGGTGAAGGAAGGGGGCGGGGCCTGCGGGCCCGATCGTTTAAAAAAAAAAAAAAAATAAATTCTCCCCTGAAGGGGGGCTGTGTGGCCCCCCTTCCTTTTTCTTTTTTGGGCCCTGGGGACCCCATCCCCCAGGGCCTTACCCCTTTTTAAAATTACCTTTAAAAAAAAAAACGGGGAAGGGGGCCGCGTGGCCCCCTTCCCTTGGCCTGTATTGGCCCCGGGGACCCCATCCCCGGGGCATGGCCTCTATATTTTTTTTTTTGAGGGGGGCAGCGTGGCCCCCCTCCTCTGGCCATTTTAAGGCCCCGGGGACCCCATCCCCCGGGGCGGCCTTTCCTTTTTTTAAAAAAATTTTTTTGCTCTTTTTTGGGGAGGGGGGCCGCGTGGCCCCCCTCCCGGGCCACTACTTGCCCCGGGGACCCCATCCCCCGGGGCTGGCCCTCTCCGTTGGGGACTGTGGGGGGTCCCCAATCCCCCACAGTCCCGCCGGCTCCCCACGTCCCTTGGGAGCCGGCATTGCTGTTCCACATGGGGAGCAGCTGACATGCTGCTCCCCATGTGGAAAAGCAATCGCTTTGGATATTGGAAGAGAGAGCAGGTTTCCCTGCTCTCTCTTCCAATATCCAAGCAGTTTGCTATGGCAGGACGGGAGCCGCGAGGCTCCCGTCCTGCCATAGCAAACTACAGTGTCCCGGGGGTAGGCACCCGGGACACTGCAGGAGCCGGCCCTGGGGGTGGTGGTCCCCAGGGCCATCAAGGGCTCCAGGAGGGGGGCCGCGCGGCCCCCTCCCTACATCAGCACAGCCCCGGGGAGGTGGTGGTCCCCGGGGCTTCGGGGGTCCAAAACGGACCCCCATTTTAATTTGTTAGTGCCCCGGGGAGGTGGCGGTCCCGGGCGTGTGGGGGCTGGAGCCCCCCACACAGGTTGTTTAATTTTTTTAAAAAAGCCCGGGGAGGTGGTGGTCCCCGGGGCTGCGGGAGGGCTCAGAGCCCTCCCGCACCATTTTAAAAGAAAGCCCCGGGGGTGGCGGTCCCCGGGGCTTGGGGGGCCCTTTGAGGCCCCCATACATAAAATAAACCCCCCAGCATGCCCCCGGGACTTGGGCCACCCGGGGGCAAAGTACTATCCGAAGCGCGGGAGACCGCGCTTCAATTTTTTTTTCGGCAGGATTCGCGCACCCTGAGCGCATCCTGCCGATTTTTTTTTAAAAATGCTTTTTTTTGCCCAGGGGGTCCTTGTGGGACCCCTGAGCAGGCCTAGGGGTTAGGGTGTTTCTACCCTGCCCCCTTTGTGCGTTTTGCACACTTGTTTCTTTTTTTTCTCGGCGGGATACGCGCACCCTAAGCGCATCCCGCCGATTTAAAAAATATATATATTTTTTCTGCCCAGGGGGTCCTTGTGGGACCCCTGAGCAGACCTAGAGGTCAGGGTGTTTCTACCCTGCCCCTTTTGCGCTTTGCGCACTTGTTTCTGTCCCTCGGTTCTACCGAGGGACAAAATAGCTGCCAACACTTCCTGAATCGGAATGTTGACAGCCAGCTGACAGCCAATTAGCATGCAGCTCGTGATCGGGACGGTGCGCGCAGGGTGCGCTGAGGGTACGCGTATCCGACGCGCCCATAGATATATATGTACTTTTACTTTTGATTTTCTCAGGAACTACTGAACGGATTTACACCATTTAAGCAAAAGGCACCAGTCTGAACCAAGGACTACCTCTTTGCCAAATTTGGTGTAATTCCGTTCAGCAGTTCGAGGCTGTAACTGCGACTAAAGGTTCCTATGGAAAAATGAATGGGGAAAACGCGTTTTGGGACCCCCCTTTTTTCTCGGCCCCTGCATCACGTATCACCCCGAGACTTTCAGGGTAGGAGCGGAGCGGAGCGCCCCAACAAGTTGGAAACTTTCACGAAGATTCGTCAACCGGCGCCAACGTTATTTCAAATAGAATGTCGCGGATTTCCTATGGATAATAGGTTGTAACTATAACTATCTACTGGCGACCGCCAGTAGATAATATATATATATATATATATACAATCCCAATTCCGGTTTGCCGAGGCTGTCAAAACGGGCGGTCTGGCACGGGTTACCGGATAACCCCAAACACTCCAAAATACTCCTGCCTTGTCAAGTAGGAATCCCAGACACTCCAATGTACTGCAAAATGTAGTTTTAATGGCAATAACAACGCGTTTCGGCTTCCGCCTTCTTCACGGTCTAACATCCATCAACACACTTTCTGATTTAAATACATAAAAATACATGAAAAACAGAAAGTAGACTATACCACCCTAATATATTACAACAAAAGTGAGTATAAACATAGCAGCCATCTTGTAACGTCCTTTAAAGCCTAAGTAAAATACATAATTGCTTTAAACGCCGCATATTTACAATGAAATAAACATAAATGTTTCAAAATTGTTGTACCTACGCTCAATCACTTCATATTATGAGCTTAATTACGCCGTTTTTATACTTCAGTGTTTAGTCACAATTTTTGTACTTCAATGTTTGGTCACAATTAATATAAAGTGCTAACAATGAATACATTGCAATATAGCCCCAGTGGGCAATTATTCAAATCATTTAACATGCAGAATTACATGTGCATCTAGGTGCTACCTAATCAAGCCCTAGTGGGCACACATGTATCAAAAACATGAAGTCCAGCTCAAGTTGGCCTTAATCAAATATAAATTTCTTGATAGTTCATCAATACTCACTATACAAAAAAGTGATATACCCCGCACCTGTGAAAATAAAAAACACTATATATAAAACCATATTTACATAAGGATGTCCAGCGCAAAGAAACTCTTTATAACAATTATAGTTCATGTGTGCAGATGGATTGCTAATTCTTCACTCGAATTCAGCCCTTGTGGTATAAGAGTATCAAAATCAATTATGTATTTTGATTCGAGTTTCCACAGTACTAACTCACAATTACCACCCCTAACGTTGGTGGTAACCGAATCAATCACCATCATGCGCAAAAGCTTTTCATTCTGAAAATGACAATCATGAAAGTGGCGAGCCACTGGGTAATGCTTATCATGATGTCTGATAGCTCGTACATGCTCTAAAACTCGTTTTTGCACGATGTATCGTGCTCCCTATATACATTTTTTCACAGGGGCAAATGAGAACATAAACACAATAAGTCGTATTGCAATTAAAATGTTTTTTGATCTCAAATGTTCTTCTCGAGTTTGGTATCTGAAATGAACCACAATCAGTGCTATTACTACATGCTTTGCACTTTCTGCAACAATAAAATCCTGTGCAACCTGTTCCTAGTGACTTAACGCACTCAGTTACCATCTTGTTACTTAAGTCATCACGTAACGATCTACCCTTCATGAAAGTAATTTGAGGATTATTATCCAAATACTTGGTTAAAATATCATCCGTCTTCAAGACATGCCAATGCTTTTTTAATATTTTACGCATTTCAGGTGCTTGTGCTGAAAACTTAGTAATAAATCTTATTTTGACTGAATCCTCCCTCTGCTTGTTTTGATGCAACAATTCTACTCTCGTCACTAGATCCACTCGTTCTACTGCTTGTGCAATGATCTTACTGTTATAACCTCTTTCTGCAAAGCGTGTACACATACTTTCTTTTTCCTTGACAAATGCTCTGTCTGTGCTGCAATTTCTCTTTGCACGCAGTAATTCCCCATGAGGGATACTGTAGATTAAACTGGATGGATGAGCACTCCTAGCATTTAATATGCTGTTACCAACTGTAGATTTTCTAAAAAGTGTGGTTTGCAGTGTACCTTCTTCCACATTTAACAGCACATCTAAAAACTCAATACTTGTTTTACTTATATGCTTTGTGAAGACTAAATTGCAAGAATTAATATTCAGTTTACATACAAAATTCTTAGCAGAAGCTTCATTACCTCTCCAAATGCAAAAAATGTCATCGATGAATCGCAATCACAGGACTACATGATTTTCAAATTCCTCCAATTGGGCGGCCACCCGCTCCTCCCACCAGCCCACGAATACATTTGCGTAGCTGGGGGCAAAGCAGGTGCCCATCGCTGTGCCCTGTGACTGTTTGTAAATCGATTCATCGAAGATAAAAAAGTTGTTAGTTAAACAAAAGTGGATCATATCCAATATCATTTCAGAATGAAACAATAATGATAAGGAACGTGTCCTTAAAAAATGTCGAACTGCTCTTAGACCCTGATCATGCTGGATACTTGTATATAAACTGTTGACATCCAGTGTTAGGAGAGTATAATCCTCCTCCCAATGGATGCCATCAATTGCTGTCAAGAAATGTGTGGTATCATGAAGATATGCAGGCAATCCCACTACAAATGATCGTAAGTAGTGGTCAATGAATCTGGATGTATTCTCTAATAGAGACCCTATAGATGAAACAATAGGTCTACCAGGAGGGTTTACTGCATCTTTATGCAATTTAGGCAGAAGATACAGTACAGGTATCTTGGGATGGGTACATTTTAGATAGTTATATTCTTCCCATTCCAGAAGTCCCTTTTCCCTCCAGTCTACTAGCATCTCACCAAATTTTTTATTTGAATTAATTACCTCTTGGTGATTAGAAAGACAATAACAATTTCTGTCATTCAATTGACGCATCCCTTCAGCTAAATACTTCCCTTTATCCAAAATCACAACATTTCCGCCTTTATACGATTGACGGATTACAATGGTATTATCTGTTTTCATCATCATAAATAGCTTTATTTCGATATAAATATCATAAAAGCATCGACCAATTCATCAAATATATCAAATAAAGTTAAAGGGAAGAAATATTTAAAAGAGAAAAAAAAAATACAATCATATACAAACAATAAAAATAAAAAGATACAATTCCAAAACCGTTAAGACCTAAAGCTATTTTCACTAGATTCTAGATTCTGTTTTCAATTTATCCAATGCTAGCAATTGCAATATAGAGATGTTCTTTCTATATGCCGGTATAGTTTTATATCTAATCTTTTTCAAATCTTTTAAGACACCCTTCTCAAAAATTTCTATTGCATCGCACTGTACCATAGGCATGAATATTGATTTAGGCTTAAAAGTACTGCCAGGATTTATATCAAGTTCCAAGTCACAACCATCAAGATTTAAAATGATGTCATCATGGTGATCACAAATATCATTCATCGATGTAATAGTATGTAACAATTCAGCATCATCTAAATTCAAATTACTTAATCCACTAACTGGTCTAGCTGGCATTCTAATAGTCTGTTTAGTGTCAAACCATTTCTTAAGTTTCAACTTCCTAGAGAAATAGAACAAATCAATCCTCGTCTGTGCATAATTCATATTGGCAGAAGGACAAAATGACAAACCTAGTGAAAGCAAGTCTTCTTCTTCAGGCGTTAAAGTACGTTCAGATAGGTTCACCACATTCATGGTTTTCCCCTCTTGCCCCTTGTCAGCATTCCCACGGGCTTTAATTCTTCGTTTTTCCGTCTTTCTTTTGCCTGCTTGTTCCTCTGGTTTTTCCTCTGACTCCTCGTCCTCATCCTCTGCCCCTTTGTGCACCTTGTTCCTGGTATTGTTCTGTCTTGCCTTGATTTATCATTTGAAATTGTCTTAAAAAATTCTTCTTTTGAATATCCTGATTAGTATCCAAATTTAAGGCTGTTACTGACACATCAGACTTACTCCCTTCCGATGCATCACTCTCACTTATTTCGATTGTATTACTCGATGTTACCAATGTTTCCACTTGACCCCCCTCTTTAGTATCAAATCAATGATCAAATTTCCTATGGAAGGTCAGGGTTCGTCCAGCCTGATAATCTTTAAAATCCCGGAGAAATTTTCGCTGTTTTTTAGCTGTAATCTCTTCCTCTAATTTATTCATGCGGACCATCAGATTTTTCATGAATTCTTCTACTGATTCTTTCGACACCAGTTTTTTCAATTCTAGGATGACTTTATCAATTTCTTCCAGCAATTTGCTTCTGTCCTTTAGAGCATATTTCACCAATATCCGCATCATTATTATTGAACAAGAGCTAGAATTACTTGACCACTCCTCCAACATATCTGGATCCGGGTCCTCATAAGTGGGGATTGTGTATATTCTTAACCCTCGTGGGACGCATCCAACATCAATGTATCTTTGAAGCGACTCCGCTTCCCACCACTTGGAGAGTTCTTTCTTGTGTAATTTTTCCAAGAGGGCATACAGCATTTGCACCTGTATTTCCTCAGTGATGTTGTGTGGTGTACTAGAGGCGCTACTTCCTGCTGCTCCCATCTGCGTGAAGAACAGTTTATTTGCAGTCTCTTTACGTTTTGCATCTAGACCTGATGCCATTTGCACAATATTTTCAGTACTTTGTGCCGCCTGCGTCGGGAATTGTTAATCCCGTAATAAAGACGGCTCCCTTCCCCTTTCACCACTTCGAGAAACAGGCGCTGTAGTGACTAAGCCCTCCAGGTAAGCAGAAAACACTCACTGTGCGCACGCAAGCCTACTTCGTCCTCTGACAATTGTCTGCTTACGAACCCCCCAGTGAAGGCTCACCTCTTCGGCGTTCGTCACGCTCGCATTCGCTTCTCATGCCGTGAACTTGGCTCGGCTTCCGTCGGGTTAGTTCTGTGCTCCGATGTCCCATGCACAGATAAAGCAATCTGTATGGCGGGTTTACCAATCCTTCGTTACTCGCCGTATACCTCGACGTCTCCATTTGGTGAAAGGGGGTCAGCCTCAATGCTTCTAAACAACACACAATCCCAATTCCGGTTTGCCGAGGCTGTCAAAACGGGCGGTCTGGCACGGGTTACCGGATAACCCCAAACACTCCAAAATACTCCTGCCTTGTCAAGTAGGAATCCCAGACACTCCAATGTACTGCAAAATGTAGTTTTAATGGCAATAACGATGCGTTTCGGCTTCCGCCTTCTTCACGGTCTAACATCCATCAACACACTTTCTGATTTAAATACATAAAAATACATGAAAAACAGAAAGCGGACTATACCACCCTAATATATTACAACAAAAGTGAGTATAAACATAGCAGCCATCTTGTAACGTCCTTTAAAGCCTAAGTAAAATACATAATTGCTTTAAACGCCGCATATTTACAATGAAATAAACATTTGAAGTACAAAAATTGTGACTAAACACTGAAGTATAAAAACGGCGTAATTAAGCTCATAAAATGAAGTGATTGAGCGTAGGTACAACAATTTTGAAACATTTATGTTTATTTCATTGTAAATATGCGGCGTTTAAAGCAATTATGTATTTTACTTAGGCTTTAAAGGACGTTACAAGATGGCTGCTATGTTTATACTCACTTTTGTTGTAATATATTAGGGTGGTATAGTCCGCTTTCTGTTTTTCATGTATTTTTATGTATTTAAATCAGAAAGTGTGTTGATGGATGTTAGACCGTGAAGAAGGCGGAAGCCGAAACGCGTAGTTATTGTCATTAAAACTACATTTTGCAGTACATTGGAGTGTCTGGGATACCTACTTGACAAGGCAGGAGTATTTTGGAATATATATATATATATATATATATATATATATATATATATATATATATATATATATATATATAAGCTTGCAAATCCTGGGCCAAGTTCCTTACGAACAGGAAATCAGGTACAGACCACAAACAGCTTTCAGTGAGATGAGTGCTTTATTGATCAGAGGATCTCCACTGCATGACGCGTTTCGACCGGGTTACCCCGGTCTTGATCACATGACGTGCCAGTGTATTGACGTGTCTTAAATAATAACGTGCTATACAATTAGCCACTCCTCCTATAACGACAGACATAGAAAGCATACTATACTGCGCAAAAATGGGCATTTGCAACAAGTACATGTTAATGCAACTAAATGCCTACTATAGTAACATGGATAGTAAATGCTAATCAATTTCTAAACATGAAGCCAAGTGGCCAAAAATTGTATGGGTAATAAATAGTAACAGTACAATTAAGATTCATCACATCTCTGCTACTGCAAATTACCATTAAAAATTGCAAAGTCTGCCATGAGGAATTAAGGTGCTAAAATAAAAGTGCTAGTGCAGTATAAAGTGCTGTGCGTGACACATAAAATTGTAGCTATTCAAACATCATAGCTTCAAAAGGTACAGGATTGAGGCAGCCGGTAATTTCTAAAAAGTGAATATCTAAAGTGCACATCACTAGCATAAAATGCAAGAAATACCCGAAACTAGTGGGCATGACATATCAAACGGGAAACCATGTAGTGAGAGACATGTGGCATAGATAGCCAAGCCAGACCGCATCAATGTGAATACATTGACTCTATAGTAGGTGCTGACATAAAGTGCAAGGTTAAATCCTGCATGGAAAAAATGTGCAAATGCGCAGTTACAGTACCAGGACATAGCAGCATAATGAGTGGTAAAGAAAATGTGCCAATTCGAAGTTACAGTACCAAGAAATAGCAACATGATGGATGGCTCTATAGTAGGTGCTGACATAAAGTGCAAGGTTAAATCCTGCATGGAAAAAATGTGTGCAAATACGCAGTTACAGTACCAGGACATAGCAGCATAATGATTGGTAAAGAAAATGTGCAAATTCGCAGTTACAGTACCAAGAAATAGCAGCATGATAAGTGGTAGACAAAACATCAATGATATAGGTATAAATACAGCTATATATATGTATATAAATATGTATATAAATAAATATATATATTAAGCAGCCAAAGATAAGCCTTCACTGAACCGACCAAAACCGAGTCATAAAATTCCCATAAAACCAGTTAAAACCTAAAATATTGGCTAAAACTAGGTAAAACGGGGGTCAATAGCACGGTCCCAATAGTCGGATCAAAAAAAGAGCCCCTTGGCTAAAAAATATATAATATATACATGCATGTTTCCATATAGGTCATTTCTTTGTACACAACCAATCTTGACAAGTTCTTACCTATATGCCCGGGTGAATGCAGAACACTGGCATGATTGTAACCTTTTACAAAAAATTGTGCATATCCTCACCCGTATTTAATCCATTTGGCATCTTAGTGTCAAGTGTCAAGATGTAATTAGTCTCTAATTGGCGCAACTTCCTTTCTCTGTTTCCACCTCTGGGCGATTTAGGGACAGCATCAATAACAAAATAAGTTAAATCTTTTAAGTTATTGTTGTGTACTAGATTAAAATGTCGAGCAACAGGGTAGGTGTGATCCGTATTGACAATGGCACGCAAATGCTGCAGGATACGGTTAAATACCTGTAGCTTCGTGCTCCCGAGATATTTGAGATGACAAGTGCATTCTAGTACATAGACCGCAAAGTCAGTGCGGCATGTGTACATGCCTTTGATCTTAACAGGTGTTGGATCAAATGCATCTGAGTATTCTTGTTTGTTTGTGCCAAATTTGCAGGCTCGACAAACACTGCATTTATAAAAACCTGTTCTGTTAGATAGCCAAGTAGTGGGTGTCATCATGACCTCTGGACTAGACCTCACTAAAGTGTCCCTCATAGAGGGCGCCCTTCTAAATGTGATGGAGGGAGAGTCTGGCAATATGTGCGAAAGAGTTAAATCAGTTTTTACAATGTGCCAGTTATTGAGTATGATCTTTCTAACTTGAGATTCTTGATCACTGAATGTGGTTATGAGTCTTATCGTATTAACGTCACCTGAATTAGTATTACTAGTCACAGACTCAGCATGACTAGCAGTAACTAATGACGTCTCATTGGTGTTTGCTTTTGAAAGAGCCATATCTAGATCCTTGCTGTTATATCCTCTTTTTAAGAACCTTTGAACTGCTTCTGCTTGGCAAACCCTGCGATCAATCTCAGTGCTACAGATTCTTTTTATTCTGAGAAACTCACCGTAGGGAATACTCTTAATAAGGTGTCTAGGGTGGGCACTATGGGCGTGTAAAATGGAATTTCCTGCCGTGACCTTCCTGTGTAGTTTAGTCTGTATGGTGTCATTACTGATATAAATTTCAACATCTAAAAATTCCACACTGCGGTCACTAATTTGTGCTGTAAATTGTAAATTGGAGTTATTGTTGTTGATAGAATTAACAAAACTCTCTGCAGATTCCAAGGCACAATGCCAAATTACACAGATGTCATCTATAAAACGCCACCATTCAATAACATGCGCATCAAACAGCTGCTTGTGGGTGTGCCTGAGGACATGCTCCTCCCACCAGCCAACATGAAGACATGCGTAGCTTGGAGAGAAGCACGCCCCCATGGCCACCCCGCGCAACTGGTGATACACCTCCCTATTGAATAGAAAAAAATTGTTGAGCAAACACAGTTCTATCATTTGTAAAATCATGGCATTATGATGATAACATTGTATATCTCTGGAATCAAGATAATATTTGATTGCTGTTAACCCATCACTGTGTCGAATACTGGTGTATAATGAACTAATATCCATCACAATCAACAGATATTCTTTGTTCCACGTTACGGTTCTAAGTTTGGTAAGGAAGTGTCCGGTATCTTTTATAAATGAAGGCAATTTTTCCACAAAGTCTTGTAAAAAAAAGTCAACATATTTAGATGTTGCCTCAAGCACGCTGTTTTGTGCAGAAATTATCGGGCGTCCAGGCATCGGAGTTACTTTTTTGTGGACTTTAGGAATTAGGTAAAAGACCGGAGTAATTGGATGTTCATTTTTTAAGAATTTATACTCATTTTTACTGAGCAGACCTTCCCTTTTCCATTGCGCCAAATGACCATGGACCAGTTCTTTAGTGTTTTTGATGACTTGTTGAGTTACTTTTTTATAACAAGAAATGTCTGAAAGATGGCGTTCTGCTTCCTGCATGTACATTTGTCTGGGCCACAAAACTATATTGCCTCCTTTGTCAGCGTTATTGATTATGATGTTGTCAACTTTTCTGAGTTTCTGCATGAGGTTGAAGTATTGTATCTCAGAGTATCGTTTGTATTTCTTTTTTCTCAAAGTTTTCCAATTTAATGTCTTCAATTCCTTTGTGACCACATCATTAAAGGTATCAATAGAATCCTTGGGCATGAGAGGGACAAAGGTTGACGGTGGACGGAACGGACTGCTCACAGTTCCACTGCAAGAAATGCCCAAATCCTGTAAATCTGACTGTGTACTGCCTGTGTCATCCTCTGTATCCGAGCTCAACATGTGAATAGATCTTAAAATAGGGATATCTGACACTTGAAGACGTGTGCTGGGCCGATTGGCGCTAGTAATAATAGTTGCTGATTCACTCGCTTTGTTCAATTTGAAATGCTTAATAAGTTTTAATTTGCGTATAAACTTAAAAACATCAATGCGTGTTTGAGCGTATTTAAAACTATTCTGTGGACAATATGACAGACCCAACGATAATAGTTGTGTTTCAGCTTTATCCAAAGTGATATCTGACAAATTGATTACTGTGTTGTCAGAAACATCTGTGGTAGATGGTACAAAGTTGTTTATCTCCTTTGATAGGCTTTGCCTTTTCTGCCTCTCTTGTTGCCTCCTGAGTTTTCGCCTTTGTTTGCGGCACCTGTTTCTCCTACTTCTGTTGTCTTCTGGAGTGGTCGTGGCCGCAATGTTTGCCGGCGATCTTCGATTAAAAAACCCAATTCTTCTGAGGGTGTGCAGTTGGTTAATAATTGTAAATGTGAATTCACTGGACCATTGTCCTCTGAGTCTGAGCTGCTTGGCACAGAACTTAAATCGGTGTTGGAGCCATCCTGGTTTATGCTGTTTGTTTGAACTTGTTTAGGTGCTTGAGGAATTATGGCTTGTCTTTTAATCGTGTCAAATTTACGAGAAAAAGTAAACACTCGTCCGGTCTCATAATCATGTTTGTCTCTGGCAAACTTGTATATTTTTCTTGTTTTTATAGTTTCCTCATATTTTCTGAGGCGGACATCTATTTCTCCTCTGCCTTTCTTTATGGCCTCTTGTTGTTCATGTGCCTCTAGCTTTTCATTTAATGTCTCTATTTGTTTGAGAATTTCCTCTCTATCAATGGCTGCATATTTCACCAATATTCGCACCATGTTCATAGAGGCTTCCAGGTTATTTGAAGCCCATTCCGTTAGCATTGCTGGATTCGGGTTTTCAAAGGACGGTGCAATGAGCACTCTTAAACCTCGAGGCACCCTGCCTGCATCCACGTACTTCTCCAGCGATTTTCTTTCCCACCACTTATTGAGCTCACTACGTAGTAGTTTCTCCAGTTGTTTTAGTAAAGATTTGACATCATTATTCATGCCCATTTTAGTATTGGCGTCTTTGCCAGTAGAATTCACATTGACATCCGGCAGATTTAAAAACAAAGCATCGGCGGCTGCCTCCCTGTCACGTAGCACGTCCGCTGTGGAGATCATCTTGCTCTGTTACAATATGAGAAGTGCACCGTTAACTGGCGATGTTTTAAAGATTAGAAACGCCAGTAAGTTAGAATAAAAAGCTTGATCTCTTCACCCGTCAATATAGCCCCAATCACGAGCGCATTCGGCTTACCGCACTTGTGTCCAATTTGCTCTCTCGGCGTCCTCCGACTCCGTGGAAACTCCGGGACTGCGGCGGTAACCACCGGTAAGCTGCTCACAATCTACGTGGCTGACGGGGGGCTGACCAGAACAAACTCCTTCCGGGTCAATTGCTGAATCGCTTCCGCGATGTCGACTGAAACCAGGCAGCCTGCTTTAGAAGAGAGGGTCCGTAATGGGCGAAGACAGCCGTACTTCGTCACTATTAGATAAGCTTGCAAATCCTGGGCCAAGTTCCTTACGAACAGGAAATCAGGTACAGACCACAAACAGCTTTCAGTGAGATGAGTGCTTTATTGATCAGAGGATCTCCACTGCATGACGCGTTTCGACCGGGTTACCCCGGTCTTGATCACATGACGTGCCAGTGTATTGACGTGTCTTAAATAATAACGTGCTATACAATTAGCCACTCCTCCTATAACGACAGACATAGAAAGCATACTATACTGCGCAAAAATGGGCATTTGCAAAAAGTACATGTTAATGCAACTAAATGCCTACTATAGTAACATGGATAGTAAATGCTAATCAATTTCTAAACATGAAGCCAAGTGGCCAAAAATTGTATGGGTAATAAATAGTAACAGTACAATTAAGATTCATCACATCTCTGCTACTGCAAATTACCATTAAAAATTGCAAAGTCTGCCATGAGGAATTAAGGTGCTAAAATAAAAGTGCTAGTGCAGTATAAAGTGCTGTGCGTGACACATAAAATTGTAGCTATTCAAACATCATAGCTTCAAAAGGTACAGGATTGAGGCAGCCGGTAATTTCTAAAAAGTGAATATCTAAAGTGCACATCACTAGCATAAAATGCATGAAATACCCGAAACTAGTGGGCATGACATATCAAACGGGAAACCATGTAGTGAGAGACATGTGGCATAGATAGCCAAGCCAGACCGCATCAATGTGAATACATTGACTCTATAGTAGGTGCTGACATAAAGTGCAAGGTTAAATCCTGCATGGAAAAAATGTGCAAATGCGCAGTTACAGTACCAGGACATAGCAGCATAATGAGTGGTAAAGAAAATGTGCCAATTCGCAGTTACAGTACCAAGAAATAGCAGCATGATGGATGGCTCTATAGTAGGTGCTGACATAAAGTGCAAGGTTAAATCCTGCATGGAAAAAATGTGTGCAAATACGCAGTTACAGTACCAGGACATAGCAGCATAATGATTGGTAAAGAAAATGTGCAAATTCGCAGTTACAGTACCAAGAAATAGCAGCATGATAAGTGGTAGACAAAACATCAATGATATAGGTATAAATACAGCTATATATATGTATATAAATATGTATATAAATAAATATATATATTAAGCAGCCAAAGATAAGCCTTCACTGAACCGACCAAAACCGAGTCATAAAATTCCCATAAAACCAGTTAAAACCTAAAATATTGGCTAAAACTAGGTAAAACGGGGGTCAATAGCACGGTCCCAATAGTCGGATCAAAAAAAGAGCCCCTTGGCTAAAAAATATATAATATATACATGCATGTTTCCATATAGGTCATTTCTTTGTACACAACCAATCTTGACAAGTTCTTACCTATATGCCCGGGTGAATGCAGAACACTGGCATGATTGTAACCTTTTACAAAAAATTGTGCATATCCTCACCCGTATTTAATCCATTTGGCATCTTAGTGTCAAGTGTCAAGATGTAATTAGTCTCTAATTGGCGCAACTTCCTTTCTCTGTTTCCACCTCTGGGCGATTTAGGGACAGCATCAATAACAAAATAAGTTAAATCTTTTAAGTTATTGTTGTGTACTAGATTAAAATGTCGAGCAACAGGGTAGGTGTGATCCGTATTGACAATGGCACGCAAATGCTGCAGGATACGGTTAAATACCTGTAGCTTCGTGCTCCCGAGATATTTGAGATGACAAGTGCATTCTAGTACATAGACCGCAAAGTCAGTGCGGCATGTGTACATGCCTTTGATCTTAACAGGTGTTGGATCAAATGCATCTGAGTATTCTTGTTTGTTTGTGCCAAATGTGCAGGCTCGACAAACACTGCATTTATAAAAACCTGTTCTGTTAGATAGCCAAGTAGTGGGTGTCATCATGACCTCTGGACTAGACCTCACTAAAGTGTCCCTCATAGAGGGCGCCCTTCTAAATGTGATGGAGGGAGAGTCTGGCAATATGTGCGAAAGAGTTAAATCAGTTTTTACAATGTGCCAGTTATTGAGTATGATCTTTCTAACTTGAGATTCTTGATCACTGAATGTGGTTATGAGTCTTATCGTATTAACGTCACCTGAATTAGTATTACTAGTCACAGACTCAGCATGACTAGCAGTAACTAATGACGTCTCATTGGTGTTTGCTTTTGAAAGAGCCATATCTAGATCCTTGCTGTTATATCCTCTTTTTAAGAACCTTTGAACTGCTTCTGCTTGGCAAACCCTGCGATCAATCTCAGTGCTACAGATTCTTTTTATTCTGAGAAACTCACCGTAGGGAATACTCTTAATAAGGTGTCTAGGGTGGGCACTATGGGCGTGTAAAATGGAATTTCCTGCCGTGACCTTCCTGGGTAGTTTAGTCTGTATGGTGTCATTATTGATATAAATTTCAACATCTAAAAATTCCACACTGCGGTCACTAATTTGTGCTGTAAATTGTAAATTGGAGTTATTGTTGTTGATAGAATTAACAAAACTCTCTGCAGATTCCAAGGTACCATGCCAAATTACACATATGTCATCTATAAAACGCCACCATTCAATAACATGCGCATCAAACAGCTGCTTGTGGGTGTGCCTGAGGACATGCTCCTCCCACCAGCCAACATGAAGACATGCGTAGCTTGGAGAGAAGCACGCCCCCATGGCCACCCCGCGCAACTGGTGATACACCTCCCTATTGAATAGAAAAAAATTGTTGAGCAAACACAGTTCTATCATTTGTAAAATCATGGCATTATGATGATAACATTGTATATCTCTGGAATCAAGATAATATTTGATTGCTGTTAACCCATCACTGTGTCGAATACTGGTGTATAATGAACTAATATCCATCACAATCAACAGATATTCTTTGTTCCACGTTACGGTTCTAAGTTTGGTAAGGAAGTGTCCGGTATCTTTTATAAATGAAGGCAATTTTTCCACAAAGTCTTGTAAAAAAAAGTCAACATATTTAGATGTTGCCTCAAGCACGCTGTTTTGTGCAGAAATTATCGGGCGTCCAGGCATCGGAGTTACTTTTTTGTGGACTTTAGGAATTAGGTAAAAGACCGGAGTAATTGGATGTTCATTTTTTAAGAATTTATACTCATTTTTACTGAGCAGACCTTCCCTTTTCCATTGCGCCAAATGACCATGGACCAGTTCTTTAGTGTTTTTGATGACTTGTTGAGTTACTTTTTTATAACAAGAAATGTCTGAAAGATGGCGTTCTGCTTCCTGCATGTACATTTGTCTGGGCCACAAAACTATATTGCCTCCTTTGTCAGCGTTATTGATTATGATGTTGTCAACTTTTCTGAGTTTCTGCATGAGGTTGAAGTATTGTATCTCAGAGTATCGTTTGTATTTCTTTTTTCTCAAAGTTTTCCAATTTAATGTCTTCAATTCCTTTGTGACCACATCATTAAAGGTATCAATAGAATCCTTGGGCATGAGAGGGACAAAGGTTGACGGTGGACGGAACGGACTGCTCACAGTTCCACTGCAAGAAATGCCCAAATCCTGTAAATCTGACTGTGTACTGCCTGTGTCATCCTCTGTATCCGAGCTCAACATGTGAATAGATCTTAAAATAGGGATATCTGACACTTGAAGACGTGTGCTGGGCCGATTGGCGCTAGTAATAATAGTTGCTGATTCACTCGCTTTGTTCAATTTGAAATGCTTAATAAGTTTTAATTTGCGTATAAACTTAAAAACATCAATGCGTGTTTGAGCGTATTTAAAACTATTCTGTGGACAATATGACAGACCCAACGATAATAGTTGTGTTTCAGCTTTATCCAAAGTGATATCTGACAAATTGATTACTGTGTTGTCAGAAACATCTGTGGTAGATGGTACAAAGTTGTTTATCTCCTTTGATAGGCTTTGCCTTTTCTGCCTCTCTTGTTGCCTCCTGAGTTTTCGCCTTTGTTTGCGGCACCTGTTTCTCCTACTTCTGTTGTCTTCTGGAGTGGTCGTGGCCGCAATGTTTGCCGGCGATCTTCGATTAAAAAACCCAATTCTTCTGAGGGTGTGCAGTTGGTTAATAATTGTAAATGTGAATTCACTGGACCATTGTCCTCTGAGTCTGAGCTGCTTGGCACAGAACTTAAATCGGTGTTGGAGCCATCCTGGTTTATGCTGTTTGTTTGAACTTGTTTAGGTGCTTGAGGAATTATGGCTTGTCTTTTAATCGTGTCAAATTTACGAGAAAAAGTAAACACTCGTCCGGTCTCATAATCATGTTTGTCTCTGGCAAACTTGTATATTTTTCTTGTTTTTATAGTTTCCTCATATTTTCTGAGGCGGACATCTATTTCCCCTCTGCCTTTCTTTATGGCCTCTTGTTGTTCATGTGCCTCTAGCTTTTCATTTAATGTCTCTATTTGTTTGAGAATTTCCTCTCTATCAATGGCTGCATATTTCACCAATATTCGCACCATGTTCATAGAGGCTTCCAGGTTATTTGAAGCCCATTCCGTTAGCATTGCTGGATTCGGGTTTTCAAAGGACGGTGCAATGAGCACTCTTAAACCTCGAGG
The DNA here is from genome assembly GCA_963921515.1 of Calotriton arnoldi. NCBI lineage: Eukaryota > Metazoa > Chordata > Amphibia > Caudata > Salamandridae > Calotriton > Calotriton arnoldi. Next base: position 1,012,581 of record CAWUFW010006034.1, on the reverse strand, counting down.
CACCCTGCCTGCATCCACGTACTTCTCCAGCGATTTTCTTTCCCACCACTTATTGAGCTCACTACGTAGTAGTTTCTCCAGTTGTTTTAGTAAAGATTTGACATCATTATTCATGCCCATTTTAGTATTGGCGTCTTTGCCAGTAGAATTCACATTGACATCCGGCAGATTTAAAAACAAAGCATCGGCGGCTGCCTCCCTGTCACGTAGCACGTCCGCTGTGGAGATCATCTTGCTCTGTTACAATATGAGAAGTGCACCGTTAACTGGCGATGTTTTAAAGATTAGAAACGCCAGTAAGTTAGAATAAAAAGCTTGATCTCTTCACCCGTCAATATAGCCCCAATCACGAGCGCATTCGGCTTACCGCACTTGTGTCCAATTTGCTCTCTCGGCGTCCTCCGACTCCGTGGAAACTCCGGGACTGCGGCGGTAACCACCGGTAAGCTGCTCACAATCTACGTGGCTGACGGGGGGCTGACCAGAACAAACTCCTTCCGGGTCAATTGCTGAATCGCTTCCGCGATGTCGACTGAAACCAGGCAGCCTGCTTTAGAAGAGAGGGTCCGTAATGGGCGAAGACAGCCGTACTTCGTCACTATTAGATAAGCTTGCAAATCCTGGGCCAAGTTCCTTACGAACAGGAAATCAGGTACAGACCACAAACAGCTTTCAGTGAGATGAGTGCTTTATTGATCAGAGGATCTCCACTGCATGACGCGTTTCGACCGGGTTACCCCGGTCTTGATCACATGACGTGCCAGTGTATTGACGTGTCTTAAATAATAACGTGCTATACAATTAGCCACTCCTCCTATAACGACAGACATAGAAAGCATACTATACTGCGCAAAAATGGGCATTTGCAAAAAGTACATGTTAATGCAACTAAATGCCTACTATAGTAACATGGATAGTAAATGCTAATCAATTTCTAAACATGAAGCCAAGTGGCCAAAAATTGTATGGGTAATAAATAGTAACAGTACAATTAAGATTCATCACATCTCTGCTACTGCAAATTACCATTAAAAATTGCAAAGTCTGCCATGAGGAATTAAGGTGCTAAAATAAAAGTGCTAGTGCAGTATAAAGTGCTGTGCGTGACACATAAAATTGTAGCTATTCAAACATCATAGCTTCAAAAGGTACAGGATTGAGGCAGCCGGTAATTTCTAAAAAGTGAATATCTAAAGTGCACATCACTAGCATAAAATGCATGAAATACCCGAAACTAGTGGGCATGACATATCAAACGGGAAACCATGTAGTGAGAGACATGTGGCATAGATAGCCAAGCCAGACCGCATCAATGTGAATACATTGACTCTATAGTAGGTGCTGACATAAAGTGCAAGGTTAAATCCTGCATGGAAAAAATGTGCAAATGCGCAGTTACAGTACCAGGACATAGCAGCATAATGAGTGGTAAAGAAAATGTGCCAATTCGCAGTTACAGTACCAAGAAATAGCAGCATGATGGATGGCTCTATAGTAGGTGCTGACATAAAGTGCAAGGTTAAATCCTGCATGGAAAAAATGTGTGCAAATACGCAGTTACAGTACCAGGACATAGCAGCATAATGATTGGTAAAGAAAATGTGCAAATTCGCAGTTACAGTACCAAGAAATAGCAGCATGATAAGTGGTAGACAAAACATCAATGATATAGGTATAAATACAGCTATATATATGTATATAAATATGTATATAAATAAATATATATATTAAGCAGCCAAAGATAAGCCTTCACTGAACCGACCAAAACCGAGTCATAAAATTCCCATAAAACCAGTTAAAACCTAAAATATTGGCTAAAACTAGGTAAAACGGGGGTCAATAGCACGGTCCCAATAGTCGGATCAAAAAAAGAGCCCCTTGGCTAAAAAATATATAATATATACATGCATGTTTCCATATAGGTCATTTCTTTGTACACAACCAATCTTGACAAGTTCTTACCTATATGCCCGGGTGAATGCAGAACACTGGCATGATTGTAACCTTTTACAAAAAATTGTGCATATCCTCACCCGTATTTAATCCATTTGGCATCTTAGTGTCAAGTGTCAAGATGTAATTAGTCTCTAATTGGCGCAACTTCCTTTCTCTGTTTCCACCTCTGGGCGATTTAGGGACAGCATCAATAACAAAATAAGTTAAATCTTTTAAGTTATTGTTGTGTACTAGATTAAAATGTCGAGCAACAGGGTAGGTGTGATCCGTATTGACAATGGCACGCAAATGCTGCAGGATACGGTTAAATACCTGTAGCTTCGTGCTCCCGAGATATTTGAGATGACAAGTGCATTCTAGTACATAGACCGCAAAGTCAGTGCGGCATGTGTACATGCCTTTGATCTTAACAGGTGTTGGATCAAATGCATCTGAGTATTCTTGTTTGTTTGTGCCAAATGTGCAGGCTCGACAAACACTGCATTTATAAAAACCTGTTCTGTTAGATAGCCAAGTAGTGGGTGTCATCATGACCTCTGGACTAGACCTCACTAAAGTGTCCCTCATAGAGGGCGCCCTTCTAAATGTGATGGAGGGAGAGTCTGGCAATATGTGCGAAAGAGTTAAATCAGTTTTTACAATGTGCCAGTTATTGAGTATGATCTTTCTAACTTGAGATTCTTGATCACTGAATGTGGTTATGAGTCTTATCGTATTAACGTCACCTGAATTAGTATTACTAGTCACAGACTCAGCATGACTAGCAGTAACTAATGACGTCTCATTGGTGTTTGCTTTTGAAAGAGCCATATCTAGATCCTTGCTGTTATATCCTCTTTTTAAGAACCTTTGAACTGCTTCTGCTTGGCAAACCCTGCGATCAATCTCAGTGCTACAGATTCTTTTTATTCTGAGAAACTCACCGTAGGGAATACTCTTAATAAGGTGTCTAGGGTGGGCACTATGGGCGTGTAAAATGGAATTTCCTGCCGTGACCTTCCTGGGTAGTTTAGTCTGTATGGTGTCATTATTGATATAAATTTCAACATCTAAAAATTCCACACTGCGGTCACTAATTTGTGCTGTAAATTGTAAATTGGAGTTATTGTTGTTGATAGAATTAACAAAACTCTCTGCAGATTCCAAGGTACCATGCCAAATTACACATATGTCATCTATAAAACGCCACCATTCAATAACATGCGCATCAAACAGCTGCTTGTGGGTGTGCCTGAGGACATGCTCCTCCCACCAGCCAACATGAAGACATGCGTAGCTTGGAGAGAAGCACGCCCCCATGGCCACCCCGCGCAACTGGTGATACACCTCCCTATTGAATAGAAAAAAATTGTTGAGCAAACACAGTTCTATCATTTGTAAAATCATGGCATTATGATGATAACATTGTATATCTCTGGAATCAAGATAATATTTGATTGCTGTTAACCCATCACTGTGTCGAATACTGGTGTATAATGAACTAATATCCATCACAATCAACAGATATTCTTTGTTCCACGTTACGGTTCTAAGTTTGGTAAGGAAGTGTCCGGTATCTTTTATAAATGAAGGCAATTTTTCCACAAAGTCTTGTAAAAAAAAGTCAACATATTTAGATGTTGCCTCAAGCACGCTGTTTTGTGCAGAAATTATCGGGCGTCCAGGCATCGGAGTTACTTTTTTGTGGACTTTAGGAATTAGGTAAAAGACCGGAGTAATTGGATGTTCATTTTTTAAGAATTTATACTCATTTTTACTGAGCAGACCTTCCCTTTTCCATTGCGCCAAATGACCATGGACCAGTTCTTTAGTGTTTTTGATGACTTGTTGAGTTACTTTTTTATAACAAGAAATGTCTGAAAGATGGCGTTCTGCTTCCTGCATGTACATTTGTCTGGGCCACAAAACTATATTGCCTCCTTTGTCAGCGTTATTGATTATGATGTTGTCAACTTTTCTGAGTTTCTGCATGAGGTTGAAGTATTGTATCTCAGAGTATCGTTTGTATTTCTTTTTTCTCAAAGTTTTCCAATTTAATGTCTTCAATTCCTTTGTGACCACATCATTAAAGGTATCAATAGAATCCTTGGGCATGAGAGGGACAAAGGTTGACGGTGGACGGAACGGACTGCTCACAGTTCCACTGCAAGAAATGCCCATATCCTGTAAATCTGACTGTGTACTGCCTGTGTCATCCTCTGTATCCGAGCTCAACATGTGAATAGATCTTAAAATAGGGATATCTGACACTTGAAGACGTGTGCTGGGCCGATTGGCGCTAGTAATAATAGTTGCTGATTCACTCGCTTTGTTCAATTTGAAATGCTTAATAAGTTTTAATTTGCGTATAAACTTAAAAACATCAATGCGTGTTTGAGCGTATTTAAAACTATTCCGTGGACAATATGACAGACCCAACGATAATAGTTGTGTTTCAGCTTTATCCAAAGTGATATCTGACAAATTGATTACTGTGTTGTCAGAAACATCTGTGGTAGATGGTACAAAGTTGTTTATCTCCTTTGATAGGCTTTGCCTTTTCTGCCTCTCTTGTTGCCTCCTGAGTTTTCGCCTTTGTTTGCGGCACCTGTTTCTCCTACTTCTGTTGTCTTCTGGAGTGGTCGTGGCCGCAATGTTTGGCGGCGATCTTCGATTAAAAAACCCAATTCTTCTGAGGGTGTGCAGTTGGTTAATAATTGTAAATGTGAATTCACTGGACCATTGTCCTCTGAGTCTGAGCTGCTTGGCACAGAACTTAAATCGGTGTTGGAGCCATCCTGGTTTATGCTGTTTGTTTGAACTTGTTTAGGTGCTTGAGGAATTATGGCTTGTCTTTTAATCGTGTCAAATTTACGAGAAAAAGTAAACACTCGTCCGGTCTCATAATCATGTTTGTCTCTGGCAAACTTGTATATTTTTCTTGTTTTTATAGTTTCCTCATATTTTCTGAGGCGGACATCTATTTCCCCTCTGCCTTTCTTTATGGCCTCTTGTTGTTCATGTGCCTCTAGCTTTTCATTTAATGTCTCTATTTGTTTGAGAATTTCCTCTCTATCAATGGCTGCATATTTCACCAATATTCGCACCATGTTCATAGAGGCTTCCAGGTTATTTGAAGCCCATTCCGTTAGCATTGCTGGATTCGGGTTTTCAAAGGACGGTGCAATGAGCACTCTTAAACCTCGAGGCACCCTGCCTGCATCCACGTACTTCTCCAGCGATTTTCTTTCCCACCACTTATTGAGCTCACTACGTAGTAGTTTCTCCAGTTGTTTTAGTAAAGATTTGACATCATTATTCATGCCCATTTTAGTATTGGCGTCTTTGCCAGTAGAATTCACATTGACATCCGGCAGATTTAAAAACAAAGCATCGGCGGCTGCCTCCCTGTCACGTAGCACGTCCGCTGTGGAGATCATCTTGCTCTGTTACAATATGAGAAGTGCACCGTTAACTGGCGATGTTTTAAAGATTAGAAACGCCAGTAAGTTAGAATAAAAAGCTTGATCTCTTCACCCGTCAATATAGCCCCAATCACGAGCGCATTCGGCTTACCGCACTTGTGTCCAATTTGCTCTCTCGGCGTCCTCCGACTCCGTGGAAACTCCGGGACTGCGGCGGTAACCACCGGTAAGCTGCTCACAATCTACGTGGCTGACGGGGGGCTGACCAGAACAAACTCCTTCCGGGTCAATTGCTGAATCGCTTCCGCGATGTCGACTGAAACCAGGCAGCCTGCTTTAGAAGAGAGGGTCCGTAATGGGCGAAGACAGCCGTACTTCGTCACTATTAGATAAGCTTGCAAATCCTGGGCCAAGTTCCTTACGAACAGGAAATCAGGTACAGACCACAAACAGCTTTCAGTGAGATGAGTGCTTTATTGATCAGAGGATCTCCACTGCATGACGCGTTTCGACCGGGTTACCCCGGTCTTGATCACATGACGTGCCAGTGTATTGACGTGTCTTAAATAATAACGTGCTATACAATTAGCCACTCCTCCTATAACGACAGACATAGAAAGCATACTATACTGCGCAAAAATGGGCATTTGCAAAAAGTACATGTTAATGCAACTAAATGCCTACTATAGTAACATGGATAGTAAATGCTAATCAATTTCTAAACATGAAGCCAAGTGGCCAAAAATTGTATGGGTAATAAATAGTAACAGTACAATTAAGATTCATCACATCTCTGCTACTGCAAATTACCATTAAAAATTGCAAAGTCTGCCATGAGGAATTAAGGTGCTAAAATAAAAGTGCTAGTGCAGTATAAAGTGCTGTGCGTGACACATAAAATTGTAGCTATTCAAACATCATAGCTTCAAAAGGTACAGGATTGAGGCAGCCGGTAATTTCTAAAAAGTGAATATCTAAAGTGCACATCACTAGCATAAAATGCATGAAATACCCGAAACTAGTGGGCATGACATATCAAACGGGAAACCATGTAGTGAGAGACATGTGGCATAGATAGCCAAGCCAGACCGCATCAATGTGAATACATTGACTCTATAGTAGGTGCTGACATAAAGTGCAAGGTTAAATCCTGCATGGAAAAAATGTGCAAATGCGCAGTTACAGTACCAGGACATAGCAGCATAATGAGTGGTAAAGAAAATGTGCCAATTCGCAGTTACAGTACCAAGAAATAGCAACATGATGGATGGCTCTATAGTAGGTGCTGACATAAAGTGCAAGGTTAAATCCTGCATGGAAAAAATGTGTGCAAATACGCAGTTACAGTACCAGGACATAGCAGCATAATGATTGGTAAAGAAAATGTGCAAATTCGCAGTTACAGTACCAAGAAATAGCAGCATGATAAGTGGTAGACAAAACATCAATGATATAGGTATAAATACAGCTATATATATGTATATAAATATGTATATAAATAAATATATATATTAAGCAGCCAAAGATAAGCCTTCACTGAACCGACCAAAACCGAGTCATAAAATTCCCATAAAACCAGTTAAAACCTAAAATATTGGCTAAAACTAGGTAAAACGGGGGTCAATAGCACGGTCCCAATAGTCGGATCAAAAAAAGAGCCCCTTGGCTAAAAAATATATAATATATACATGCATGTTTCCATATAGGTCATTTCTTTGTACACAACCAATCTTGACAAGTTCTTACCTATATGCCCGGGTGAATGCAGAACACTGGCATGATTGTAACCTTTTACAAAAAATTGTGCATATCCTCACCCGTATTTAATCCATTTGGCATCTTAGTGTCAAGTGTCAAGATGTAATTAGTCTCTAATTGGCGCAACTTCCTTTCTCTGTTTCCACCTCTGGGCGATTTAGGGACAGCATCAATAACAAAATAAGTTAAATCTTTTAAGTTATTGTTGTGTACTAGATTAAAATGTCGAGCAACAGGGTAGGTGTGATCCGTATTGACAATGGCACGCAAATGCTGCAGGATACGGTTAAATACCTGTAGCTTCGTGCTCCCGAGATATTTGAGATGACAAGTGCATTCTAGTACATAGACCGCAAAGTCAGTGCGGCATGTGTACATGCCTTTGATCTTAACAGGTGTTGGATCAAATGCATCTGAGTATTCTTGTTTGTTTGTGCCAAATGTGCAGGCTCGACAAACACTGCATTTATAAAAACCTGTTCTGTTAGATAGCCAAGTAGTGGGTGTCATCATGACCTCTGGACTAGACCTCACTAAAGTGTCCCTCATAGAGGGCGCCCTTCTAAATGTGATGGAGGGAGAGTCTGGCAATATGTGCGAAAGAGTTAAATCAGTTTTTACAATGTGCCAGTTATTGAGTATGATCTTTCTAACTTGAGATTCTTGATCACTGAATGTGGTTATGAGTCTTATCGTATTAACGTCACCTGAATTAGTATTACTAGTCACAGACTCAGCATGACTAGCAGTAACTAATGACGTCTCATTGGTGTTTGCTTTTGAAAGAGCCATATCTAGATCCTTGCTGTTATATCCTCTTTTTAAGAACCTTTGAACTGCTTCTGCTTGGCAAACCCTGCGATCAATCTCAGTGCTACAGATTCTTTTTATTCTGAGAAACTCACCGTAGGGAATACTCTTAATAAGGTGTCTAGGGTGGGCACTATGGGCGTGTAAAATGGAATTTCCTGCCGTGACCTTCCTGGGTAGTTTAGTCTGTATGGTGTCATTATTGATATAAATTTCAACATCTAAAAATTCCACACTGCGGTCACTAATTTGTGCTGTAAATTGTAAATTGGAGTTATTGTTGTTGATAGAATTAACAAAACTCTCTGCAGATTCCAAGGTACCATGCCAAATTACACATATGTCATCTATAAAACGCCACCATTCAATAACATGCGCATCAAACAGCTGCTTGTGGGTGTGCCTGAGGACATGCTCCTCCCACCAGCCAACATGAAGACATGCGTAGCTTGGAGAGAAGCACGCCCCCATGGCCACCCCGCGCAACTGGTGATACACCTCCCTATTGAATAGAAAAAAATTGTTGAGCAAACACAGTTCTATCATTTGTAAAATCATGGCATTATGATGATAACATTGTATATCTCTGGAATCAAGATAATATTTGATTGCTGTTAACCCATCACTGTGTCGAATACTGGTGTATAATGAACTAATATCCATCACAATCAACAGATATTCTTTGTTCCACGTTACGGTTCTAAGTTTGGTAAGGAAGTGTCCGGTATCTTTTATAAATGAAGGCAATTTTTCCACAAAGTCTTGTAAAAAAAAGTCAACATATTTAGATGTTGCCTCAAGCACGCTGTTTTGTGCAGAAATTATCGGGCGTCCAGGCATCGGAGTTACTTTTTTGTGGACTTTAGGAATTAGGTAAAAGACCGGAGTAATTGGATGTTCATTTTTTAAGAATTTATACTCATTTTTACTGAGCAGACCTTCCCTTTTCCATTGCGCCAAATGACCATGGACCAGTTCTTTAGTGTTTTTGATGACTTGTTGAGTTACTTTTTTATAACAAGAAATGTCTGAAAGATGGCGTTCTGCTTCCTGCATGTACATTTGTCTGGGCCACAAAACTATATTGCCTCCTTTGTCAGCGTTATTGATTATGATGTTGTCAACTTTTCTGAGTTTCTGCATGAGGTTGAAGTATTGTATCTCAGAGTATCGTTTGTATTTCTTTTTTCTCAAAGTTTTCCAATTTAATGTCTTCAATTCCTTTGTGACCACATCATTAAAGGTATCAATAGAATCCTTGGGCATGAGAGGGACAAAGGTTGACGGTGGACGGAACGGACTGCTCACAGTTCCACTGCAAGAAATGCCCATATCCTGTAAATCTGACTGTGTACTGCCTGTGTCATCCTCTGTATCCGAGCTCAACATGTGAATAGATCTTAAAATAGGGATATCTGACACTTGAAGACGTGTGCTGGGCCGATTGGCGCTAGTAATAATAGTTGCTGATTCACTCGCTTTGTTCAATTTGAAATGCTTAATAAGTTTTAATTTGCGTATAAACTTAAAAACATCAATGCGTGTTTGAGCGTATTTAAAACTATTCCGTGGACAATATGACAGACCCAACGATAATAGTTGTGTTTCAGCTTTATCCAAAGTGATATCTGACAAATTGATTACTGTGTTGTCAGAAACATCTGTGGTAGATGGTACAAAGTTGTTTATCTCCTTTGATAGGCTTTGCCTTTTCTGCCTCTCTTGTTGCCTCCTGAGTTTTCGCCTTTGTTTGCGGCACCTGTTTCTCCTACTTCTGTTGTCTTCTGGAGTGGTCGTGGCCGCAATGTTTGGCGGCGATCTTCGATTAAAAAACCCAATTCTTCTGAGGGTGTGCAGTTGGTTAATAATTGTAAATGTGAATTCACTGGACCATTGTCCTCTGAGTCTGAGCTGCTTGGCACAGAACTTAAATCGGTGTTGGAGCCATCCTGGTTTATGCTGTTTGTTTGAACTTGTTTAGGTGCTTGAGGAATTATGGCTTGTCTTTTAATCGTGTCAAATTTACGAGAAAAAGTAAACACTCGTCCGGTCTCATAATCATGTTTGTCTCTGGCAAACTTGTATATTTTTCTTGTTTTTATAGTTTCCTCATATTTTCTGAGGCGGACATCTATTTCCCCTCTGCCTTTCTTTATGGCCTCTTGTTGTTCATGTGCCTCTAGCTTTTCATTTAATGTCTCTATTTGTTTGAGAATTTCCTCTCTATCAATGGCTGCATATTTCACCAATATTCGCACCATGTTCATAGAGGCTTCCAGGTTATTTGAAGCCCATTCCGTTAGCATTGCTGGATTCGGGTTTTCAAAGGACGGTGCAATGAGCACTCTTAAACCTCGAGGCACCCTGCCTGCATCCACGTACTTCTCCAGCGATTTTCTTTCCCACCACTTATTGAGCTCACTACGTAGTAGTTTCTCCAGTTGTTTTAGTAAAGATTTGACATCATTATTCATGCCCATTTTAGTATTGGCGTCTTTGCCAGTAGAATTCACATTGACATCCGGCAGATTTAAAAACAAAGCATCGGCGGCTGCCTCCCTGTCACGTAGCACGTCCGCTGTGGAGATCATCTTGCTCTGTTACAATATGAGAAGTGCACCGTTAACTGGCGATGTTTTAAAGATTAGAAACGCCAGTAAGTTAGAATAAAAAGCTTGATCTCTTCACCCGTCAATATAGCCCCAATCACGAGCGCATTCGGCTTACCGCACTTGTGTCCAATTTGCTCTCTCGGCGTCCTCCGACTCCGTGGAAACTCCGGGACTGCGGCGGTAACCACCGGTAAGCTGCTCACAATCTACGTGGCTGACGGGGGGCTGACCAGAACAAACTCCTTCCGGGTCAATTGCTGAATCGCTTCCGCGATGTCGACTGAAACCAGGCAGCCTGCTTTAGAAGAGAGGGTCCGTAATGGGCGAAGACAGCCGTACTTCGTCACTATTAGATAAGCTTGCAAATCCTGGGCCAAGTTCCTTACGAACAGGAAATCAGGTACAGACCACAAACAGCTTTCAGTGAGATGAGTGCTTTATTGATCAGAGGATCTCCACTGCATGACGCGTTTCGACCGGGTTACCCCGGTCTTGATCACATGACGTGCCAGTGTATTGACGTGTCTTAAATAATAACGTGCTATACAATTAGCCACTCCTCCTATAACGACAGACATAGAAAGCATACTATACTGCGCAAAAATGGGCATTTGCAAAAAGTACATGTTAATGCAACTAAATGCCTACTATAGTAACATGGATAGTAAATGCTAATCAATTTCTAAACATGAAGCCAAGTGGCCAAAAATTGTATGGGTAATAAATAGTAACAGTACAATTAAGATTCATCACATCTCTGCTACTGCAAATTACCATTAAAAATTGCAAAGTCTGCCATGAGGAATTAAGGTGCTAAAATAAAAGTGCTAGTGCAGTATAAAGTGCTGTGCGTGACACATAAAATTGTAGCTATTCAAACATCATAGCTTCAAAAGGTACAGGATTGAGGCAGCCGGTAATTTCTAAAAAGTGAATATCTAAAGTGCACATCACTAGCATAAAATGCATGAAATACCCGAAACTAGTGGGCATGACATATCAAACGGGAAACCATGTAGTGAGAGACATGTGGCATAGATAGCCAAGCCAGACCGCATCAATGTGAATACATTGACTCTATAGTAGGTGCTGACATAAAGTGCAAGGTTAAATCCTGCATGGAAAAAATGTGCAAATGCGCAGTTACAGTACCAGGACATAGCAGCATAATGAGTGGTAAAGAAAATGTGCCAATTCGCAGTTACAGTACCAAGAAATAGCAACATGATGGATGGCTCTATAGTAGGTGCTGACATAAAGTGCAAGGTTAAATCCTGCATGGAAAAAATGTGTGCAAATACGCAGTTACAGTACCAGGACATAGCAGCATAATGATTGGTAAAGAAAATGTGCAAATTCGCAGTTACAGTACCAAGAAATAGCAGCATGATAAGTGGTAGACAAAACATCAATGATATAGGTATAAATACAGCTATATATATGTATATAAATATGTATATAAATAAATATATATATTAAGCAGCCAAAGATAAGCCTTCACTGAACCGACCAAAACCGAGTCATAAAATTCCCATAAAACCAGTTAAAACCTAAAATATTGGCTAAAACTAGGTAAAACGGGGGTCAATAGCACGGTCCCAATAGTCGGATCAAAAAAAGAGCCCCTTGGCTAAAAAATATATAATATATACATGCATGTTTCCATATAGGTCATTTCTTTGTACACAACCAATCTTGACAAGTTCTTACCTATATGCCCGGGTGAATGCAGAACACTGGCATGATTGTAACCTTTTACAAAAAATTGTGCATATCCTCACCCGTATTTAATCCATTTGGCATCTTAGTGTCAAGTGTCAAGATGTAATTAGTCTCTAATTGGCGCAACTTCCTTTCTCTGTTTCCACCTCTGGGCGATTTAGGGACAGCATCAATAACAAAATAAGTTAAATCTTTTAAGTTATTGTTGTGTACTAGATTAAAATGTCGAGCAACAGGGTAGGTGTGATCCGTATTGACAATGGCACGCAAATGCTGCAGGATACGGTTAAATACCTGTAGCTTCGTGCTCCCGAGATATTTGAGATGACAAGTGCATTCTAGTACATAGACCGCAAAGTCAGTGCGGCATGTGTACATGCCTTTGATCTTAACAGGTGTTGGATCAAATGCATCTGAGTATTCTTGTTTGTTTGTGCCAAATTTGCAGGCTCGACAAACACTGCATTTATAAAAACCTGTTCTGTTAGATAGCCAAGTAGTGGGTGTCATCATGACCTCTGGACTAGACCTCACTAAAGTGTCCCTCATAGAGGGCGCCCTTCTAAATGTGATGGAGGGAGAGTCTGGCAATATGTGCGAAAGAGTTAAATCAGTTTTTACAATGTGCCAGTTATTGAGTATGATCTTTCTAACTTGAGATTCTTGATCACTGAATGTGGTTATGAGTCTTATCGTATTAACGTCACCTGAATTAGTATTACTAGTCACAGACTCAGCATGACTAGCAGTAACTAATGACGTCTCATTGGTGTTTGCTTTTGAAAGAGCCATATCTAGATCCTTGCTGTTATATCCTCTTTTTAAGAACCTTTGAACTGCTTCTGCTTGGCAAACCCTGCGATCAATCTCAGTGCTACAGATTCTTTTTATTCTGAGAAACTCACCGTAGGGAATACTCTTAATAAGGTGTCTAGGGTGGGCACTATGGGCGTGTAAAATGGAATTTCCTGCCGTGACCTTCCTGTGTAGTTTAGTCTGTATGGTGTCATTACTGATATAAATTTCAACATCTAAAAATTCCACACTGCGGTCACTAATTTGTGCTGTAAATTGTAAATTGGAGTTATTGTTGTTGATAGAATTAACAAAACTCTCTGCAGATTCCAAGGTACCATGCCAAATTACACAGATGTCATCTATAAAACGCCACCATTCAATAACATGCGCATCAAACAGCTGCTTGTGGGTGTGCCTGAGGACATGCTCCTCCCACCAGCCAACATGAAGACATGCGTAGCTTGGAGAGAAGCACGCCCCCATGGCCACCCCGCGCAACTGGTGATACACCTCCCTATTGAATAGAAAAAAATTGTTGAGCAAACACAGTTCTATCATTTGTAAAATCATGGCATTATGATGATAACATTGTATATCTCTGGAATCAAGATAATATTTGATTGCTGTTAACCCATCACTGTGTCGAATACTGGTGTATAATGAACTAATATCCATCACAATCAACAGATATTCTTTGTTCCACGTTACGGTTCTAAGTTTGGTAAGGAAGTGTCCGGTATCTTTTATAAATGAAGGCAATTTTTCCACAAAGTCTTGTAAAAAAAAGTCAACATATTTAGATGTTGCCTCAAGCACGCTGTTTTGTGCAGAAATTATCGGGCGTCCAGGCATCGGAGTTACTTTTTTGTGGACTTTAGGAATTAGGTAAAAGACCGGAGTAATTGGATGTTCATTTTTTAAGAATTTATACTCATTTTTACTGAGCAGACCTTCCCTTTTCCATTGCGCCAAATGACCATGGACCAGTTCTTTAGTGTTTTTGATGACTTGTTGAGTTACTTTTTTATAACAAGAAATGTCTGAAAGATGGCGTTCTGCTTCCTGCATGTACATTTGTCTGGGCCACAAAACTATATTGCCTCCTTTGTCAGCGTTATTGATTATGATGTTGTCAACTTTTCTGAGTTTCTGCATGAGGTTGAAGTATTGTATCTCAGAGTATCGTTTGTATTTCTTTTTTCTCAAAGTTTTCCAATTTAATGTCTTCAATTCCTTTGTGACCACATCATTAAAGGTATCAATAGAATCCTTGGGCATGAGAGGGACAAAGGTTGACGGTGGACGGAACGGACTGCTCACAGTTCCACTGCAAGAAATGCCCATATCCTGTAAATCTGACTGTGTACTGCCTGTGTCATCCTCTGTATCCGAGCTCAACATGTGAATAGATCTTAAAATAGGGATATCTGACACTTGAAGACGTGTGCTGGGCCGATTGGCGCTAGTAATAATAGTTGCTGATTCACTCGCTTTGTTCAATTTGAAATGCTTAATAAGTTTTAATTTGCGTATAAACTTAAAAACATCAATGCGTGTTTGAGCGTATTTAAAACTATTCCGTGGACAATATGACAGACCCAACGATAATAGTTGTGTTTCAGCTTTATCCAAAGTGATATCTGACAAATTGATTACTGTGTTGTCAGAAACATCTGTGGTAGATGGTACAAAGTTGTTTATCTCCTTTGATAGGCTTTGCCTTTTCTGCCTCTCTTGTTGCCTCCTGAGTTTTCGCCTTTGTTTGCGGCACCTGTTTCTCCTACTTCTGTTGTCTTCTGGAGTGGTCGTGGCCGCAATGTTTGGCGGCGATCTTCGATTAAAAAACCCAATTCTTCTGAGGGTGTGCAGTTGGTTAATAATTGTAAATGTGAATTCACTGGACCATTGTCCTCTGAGTCTGAGCTGCTTGGCACAGAACTTAAATCGGTGTTGGAGCCATCCTGGTTTATGCTGTTTGTTTGAACTTGTTTAGGTGCTTGAGGAATTATGGCTTGTCTTTTAATCGTGTCAAATTTACGAGAAAAAGTAAACACTCGTCCGGTCTCATAATCATGTTTGTCTCTGGCAAACTTGTATATTTTTCTTGTTTTTATAGTTTCCTCATATTTTCTGAGGCGGACATCTATTTCCCCTCTGCCTTTCTTTATGGCCTCTTGTTGTTCATGTGCCTCTAGCTTTTCATTTAATGTCTCTATTTGTTTGAGAATTTCCTCTCTATCAATGGCTGCATATTTCACCAATATTCGCACCATGTTCATAGAGGCTTCCAGGTTATTTGAAGCCCATTCCGTTAGCATTGCTGGATTCGGGTTTTCAAAGGACGGTGCAATGAGCACTCTTAAACCTCGAGGCACCCTGCCTGCATCCACGTACTTCTCCAGCGATTTTCTTTCCCACCACTTATTGAGCTCACTACGTAGTAGTTTCTCCAGTTGTTTTAGTAAAGATTTGACATCATTATTCATGCCCATTTTAGTATTGGCGTCTTTGCCAGTAGAATTCACATTGACATCCGGCAGATTTAAAAACAAAGCATCGGCGGCTGCCTCCCTGTCACGTAGCACGTCCGCTGTGGAGATCATCTTGCTCTGTTACAATATGAGAAGTGCACCGTTAACTGGCGATGTTTTAAAGATTAGAAACGCCAGTAAGTTAGAATAAAAAGCTTGATCTCTTCACCCGTCAATATAGCCCCAATCACGAGCGCATTCGGCTTACCGCACTTGTGTCCAATTTGCTCTCTCGGCGTCCTCCGACTCCGTGGAAACTCCGGGACTGCGGCGGTAACCACCGGTAAGCTGCTCACAATCTACGTGGCTGACGGGGGGCTGACCAGAACAAACTCCTTCCGGGTCAATTGCTGAATCGCTTCCGCGATGTCGACTGAAACCAGGCAGCCTGCTTTAGAAGAGAGGGTCCGTAATGGGCGAAGACAGCCGTACTTCGTCACTATTAGATAAGCTTGCAAATCCTGGGCCAAGTTCCTTACGAACAGGAAATCAGGTACAGACCACAAACAGCTTTCAGTGAGATGAGTGCTTTATTGATCAGAGGATCTCCACTGCATGACGCGTTTCGACCGGGTTACCCCGGTCTTGATCACATGACGTGCCAGTGTATTGACGTGTCTTAAATAATAACGTGCTATACAATTAGCCACTCCTCCTATAACGACAGACATAGAAAGCATACTATACTGCGCAAAAATGGGCATTTGCAAAAAGTACATGTTAATGCAACTAAATGCCTACTATAGTAACATGGATAGTAAATGCTAATCAATTTCTAAACATGAAGCCAAGTGGCCAAAAATTGTATGGGTAATAAATAGTAACAGTACAATTAAGATTCATCACATCTCTGCTACTGCAAATTACCATTAAAAATTGCAAAGTCTGCCATGAGGAATTAAGGTGCTAAAATAAAAGTGCTAGTGCAGTATAAAGTGCTGTGCGTGACACATAAAATTGTAGCTATTCAAACATCATAGCTTCAAAAGGTACAGGATTGAGGCAGCCGGTAATTTCTAAAAAGTGAATATCTAAAGTGCACATCACTAGCATAAAATGCATGAAATACCCGAAACTAGTGGGCATGACATATCAAACGGGAAACCATGTAGTGAGAGACATGTGGCATAGATAGCCAAGCCAGACCGCATCAATGTGAATACATTGACTCTATAGTAGGTGCTGACATAAAGTGCAAGGTTAAATCCTGCATGGAAAAAATGTGCAAATGCGCAGTTACAGTACCAGGACATAGCAGCATAATGAGTGGTAAAGAAAATGTGCCAATTCGCAGTTACAGTACCAAGAAATAGCAACATGATGGATGGCTCTATAGTAGGTGCTGACATAAAGTGCAAGGTTAAATCCTGCATGGAAAAAATGTGTGCAAATACGCAGTTACAGTACCAGGACATAGCAGCATAATGATTGGTAAAGAAAATGTGCAAATTCGCAGTTACAGTACCAAGAAATAGCAGCATGATAAGTGGTAGACAAAACATCAATGATATAGGTATAAATACAGCTATATATATGTATATAAATATGTATATAAATAAATATATATATTAAGCAGCCAAAGATAAGCCTTCACTGAACCGACCAAAACCGAGTCATAAAATTCCCATAAAACCAGTTAAAACCTAAAATATTGGCTAAAACTAGGTAAAACGGGGGTCAATAGCACGGTCCCAATAGTCGGATCAAAAAAAGAGCCCCTTGGCTAAAAAATATATAATATATACATGCATGTTTCCATATAGGTCATTTCTTTGTACACAACCAATCTTGACAAGTTCTTACCTATATGCCCGGGTGAATGCAGAACACTGGCATGATTGTAACCTTTTACAAAAAATTGTGCATATCCTCACCCGTATTTAATCCATTTGGCATCTTAGTGTCAAGTGTCAAGATGTAATTAGTCTCTAATTGGCGCAACTTCCTTTCTCTGTTTCCACCTCTGGGCGATTTAGGGACAGCATCAATAACAAAATAAGTTAAATCTTTTAAGTTATTGTTGTGTACTAGATTAAAATGTCGAGCAACAGGGTAGGTGTGATCCGTATTGACAATGGCACGCAAATGCTGCAGGATACGGTTAAATACCTGTAGCTTCGTGCTCCCGAGATATTTGAGATGACAAGTGCATTCTAGTACATAGACCGCAAAGTCAGTGCGGCATGTGTACATGCCTTTGATCTTAACAGGTGTTGGATCAAATGCATCTGAGTATTCTTGTTTGTTTGTGCCAAATTTGCAGGCTCGACAAACACTGCATTTATAAAAACCTGTTCTGTTAGATAGCCAAGTAGTGGGTGTCATCATGACCTCTGGACTAGACCTCACTAAAGTGTCCCTCATAGAGGGCGCCCTTCTAAATGTGATGGAGGGAGAGTCTGGCAATATGTGCGAAAGAGTTAAATCAGTTTTTACAATGTGCCAGTTATTGAGTATGATCTTTCTAACTTGAGATTCTTGATCACTGAATGTGGTTATGAGTCTTATCGTATTAACGTCACCTGAATTAGTATTACTAGTCACAGACTCAGCATGACTAGCAGTAACTAATGACGTCTCATTGGTGTTTGCTTTTGAAAGAGCCATATCTAGATCCTTGCTGTTATATCCTCTTTTTAAGAACCTTTGAACTGCTTCTGCTTGGCAAACCCTGCGATCAATCTCAGTGCTACAGATTCTTTTTATTCTGAGAAACTCACCGTAGGGAATACTCTTAATAAGGTGTCTAGGGTGGGCACTATGGGCGTGTAAAATGGAATTTCCTGCCGTGACCTTCCTGTGTAGTTTAGTCTGTATGGTGTCATTACTGATATAAATTTCAACATCTAAAAATTCCACACTGCGGTCACTAATTTGTGCTGTAAATTGTAAATTGGAGTTATTGTTGTTGATAGAATTAACAAAACTCTCTGCAGATTCCAAGGTACCATGCCAAATTACACAGATGTCATCTATAAAACGCCACCATTCAATAACATGCGCATCAAACAGCTGCTTGTGGGTGTGCCTGAGGACATGCTCCTCCCACCAGCCAACATGAAGACATGCGTAGCTTGGAGAGAAGCACGCCCCCATGGCCACCCCGCGCAACTGGTGATACACCTCCCTATTGAATAGAAAAAAATTGTTGAGCAAACACAGTTCTATCATTTGTAAAATCATGGCATTATGATGATAACATTGTATATCTCTGGAATCAAGATAATATTTGATTGCTGTTAACCCATCACTGTGTCGAATACTGGTGTATAATGAACTAATATCCATCACAATCAACAGATATTCTTTGTTCCACGTTACGGTTCTAAGTTTGGTAAGGAAGTGTCCGGTATCTTTTATAAATGAAGGCAATTTTTCCACAAAGTCTTGTAAAAAAAAGTCAACATATTTAGATGTTGCCTCAAGCACGCTGTTTTGTGCAGAAATTATCGGGCGTCCAGGCATCGGAGTTACTTTTTTGTGGACTTTAGGAATTAGGTAAAAGACCGGAGTAATTGGATGTTCATTTTTTAAGAATTTATACTCATTTTTACTGAGCAGACCTTCCCTTTTCCATTGCGCCAAATGACCATGGACCAGTTCTTTAGTGTTTTTGATGACTTGTTGAGTTACTTTTTTATAACAAGAAATGTCTGAAAGATGGCGTTCTGCTTCCTGCATGTACATTTGTCTGGGCCACAAAACTATATTGCCTCCTTTGTCAGCGTTATTGATTATGATGTTGTCAACTTTTCTGAGTTTCTGCATGAGGTTGAAGTATTGTATCTCAGAGTATCGTTTGTATTTCTTTTTTCTCAAAGTTTTCCAATTTAATGTCTTCAATTCCTTTGTGACCACATCATTAAAGGTATCAATAGAATCCTTGGGCATGAGAGGGACAAAGGTTGACGGTGGACGGAACGGACTGCTCACAGTTCCACTGCAAGAAATGCCCATATCCTGTAAATCTGAC
This sequence comes from Calotriton arnoldi, assembly GCA_963921515.1. Lineage (NCBI taxonomy): Eukaryota > Metazoa > Chordata > Amphibia > Caudata > Salamandridae > Calotriton > Calotriton arnoldi. Next base: position 993,017 of record CAWUFW010006034.1, on the reverse strand, counting down.
TGTGTACTGCCTGTGTCATCCTCTGTATCCGAGCTCAACATGTGAATAGATCTTAAAATAGGGATATCTGACACTTGAAGACGTGTGCTGGGCCGATTGGCGCTAGTAATAATAGTTGCTGATTCACTCGCTTTGTTCAATTTGAAATGCTTAATAAGTTTTAATTTGCGTATAAACTTAAAAACATCAATGCGTGTTTGAGCGTATTTAAAACTATTCCGTGGACAATATGACAGACCCAACGATAATAGTTGTGTTTCAGCTTTATCCAAAGTGATATCTGACAAATTGATTACTGTGTTGTCAGAAACATCTGTGGTAGATGGTACAAAGTTGTTTATCTCCTTTGATAGGCTTTGCCTTTTCTGCCTCTCTTGTTGCCTCCTGAGTTTTCGCCTTTGTTTGCGGCACCTGTTTCTCCTACTTCTGTTGTCTTCTGGAGTGGTCGTGGCCGCAATGTTTGGCGGCGATCTTCGATTAAAAAACCCAATTCTTCTGAGGGTGTGCAGTTGGTTAATAATTGTAAATGTGAATTCACTGGACCATTGTCCTCTGAGTCTGAGCTGCTTGGCACAGAACTTAAATCGGTGTTGGAGCCATCCTGGTTTATGCTGTTTGTTTGAACTTGTTTAGGTGCTTGAGGAATTATGGCTTGTCTTTTAATCGTGTCAAATTTACGAGAAAAAGTAAACACTCGTCCGGTCTCATAATCATGTTTGTCTCTGGCAAACTTGTATATTTTTCTTGTTTTTATAGTTTCCTCATATTTTCTGAGGCGGACATCTATTTCCCCTCTGCCTTTCTTTATGGCCTCTTGTTGTTCATGTGCCTCTAGCTTTTCATTTAATGTCTCTATTTGTTTGAGAATTTCCTCTCTATCAATGGCTGCATATTTCACCAATATTCGCACCATGTTCATAGAGGCTTCCAGGTTATTTGAAGCCCATTCCGTTAGCATTGCTGGATTCGGGTTTTCAAAGGACGGTGCAATGAGCACTCTTAAACCTCGAGGCACCCTGCCTGCATCCACGTACTTCTCCAGCGATTTTCTTTCCCACCACTTATTGAGCTCACTACGTAGTAGTTTCTCCAGTTGTTTTAGTAAAGATTTGACATCATTATTCATGCCCATTTTAGTATTGGCGTCTTTGCCAGTAGAATTCACATTGACATCCGGCAGATTTAAAAACAAAGCATCGGCGGCTGCCTCCCTGTCACGTAGCACGTCCGCTGTGGAGATCATCTTGCTCTGTTACAATATGAGAAGTGCACCGTTAACTGGCGATGTTTTAAAGATTAGAAACGCCAGTAAGTTAGAATAAAAAGCTTGATCTCTTCACCCGTCAATATAGCCCCAATCACGAGCGCATTCGGCTTACCGCACTTGTGTCCAATTTGCTCTCTCGGCGTCCTCCGACTCCGTGGAAACTCCGGGACTGCGGCGGTAACCACCGGTAAGCTGCTCACAATCTACGTGGCTGACGGGGGGCTGACCAGAACAAACTCCTTCCGGGTCAATTGCTGAATCGCTTCCGCGATGTCGACTGAAACCAGGCAGCCTGCTTTAGAAGAGAGGGTCCGTAATGGGCGAAGACAGCCGTACTTCGTCACTATTAGATAAGCTTGCAAATCCTGGGCCAAGTTCCTTACGAACAGGAAATCAGGTACAGACCACAAACAGCTTTCAGTGAGATGAGTGCTTTATTGATCAGAGGATCTCCACTGCATGACGCGTTTCGACCGGGTTACCCCGGTCTTGATCACATGACGTGCCAGTGTATTGACGTGTCTTAAATAATAACGTGCTATACAATTAGCCACTCCTCCTATAACGACAGACATAGAAAGCATACTATACTGCGCAAAAATGGGCATTTGCAAAAAGTACATGTTAATGCAACTAAATGCCTACTATAGTAACATGGATAGTAAATGCTAATCAATTTCTAAACATGAAGCCAAGTGGCCAAAAATTGTATGGGTAATAAATAGTAACAGTACAATTAAGATTCATCACATCTCTGCTACTGCAAATTACCATTAAAAATTGCAAAGTCTGCCATGAGGAATTAAGGTGCTAAAATAAAAGTGCTAGTGCAGTATAAAGTGCTGTGCGTGACACATAAAATTGTAGCTATTCAAACATCATAGCTTCAAAAGGTACAGGATTGAGGCAGCCGGTAATTTCTAAAAAGTGAATATCTAAAGTGCACATCACTAGCATAAAATGCATGAAATACCCGAAACTAGTGGGCATGACATATCAAACGGGAAACCATGTAGTGAGAGACATGTGGCATAGATAGCCAAGCCAGACCGCATCAATGTGAATACATTGACTCTATAGTAGGTGCTGACATAAAGTGCAAGGTTAAATCCTGCATGGAAAAAATGTGCAAATGCGCAGTTACAGTACCAGGACATAGCAGCATAATGAGTGGTAAAGAAAATGTGCCAATTCGCAGTTACAGTACCAAGAAATAGCAGCATGATGGATGGCTCTATAGTAGGTGCTGACATAAAGTGCAAGGTTAAATCCTGCATGGAAAAAATGTGTGCAAATACGCAGTTACAGTACCAGGACATAGCAGCATAATGATTGGTAAAGAAAATGTGCAAATTCGCAGTTACAGTACCAAGAAATAGCAGCATGATAAGTGGTAGACAAAACATCAATGATATAGGTATAAATACAGCTATATATATGTATATAAATATGTATATAAATAAATATATATATTAAGCAGCCAAAGATAAGCCTTCACTGAACCGACCAAAACCGAGTCATAAAATTCCCATAAAACCAGTTAAAACCTAAAATATTGGCTAAAACTAGGTAAAACGGGGGTCAATAGCACGGTCCCAATAGTCGGATCAAAAAAAGAGCCCCTTGGCTAAAAAATATATAATATATACATGCATGTTTCCATATAGGTCATTTCTTTGTACACAACCAATCTTGACAAGTTCTTACCTATATGCCCGGGTGAATGCAGAACACTGGCATGATTGTAACCTTTTACAAAAAATTGTGCATATCCTCACCCGTATTTAATCCATTTGGCATCTTAGTGTCAAGTGTCAAGATGTAATTAGTCTCTAATTGGCGCAACTTCCTTTCTCTGTTTCCACCTCTGGGCGATTTAGGGACAGCATCAATAACAAAATAAGTTAAATCTTTTAAGTTATTGTTGTGTACTAGATTAAAATGTCGAGCAACAGGGTAGGTGTGATCCGTATTGACAATGGCACGCAAATGCTGCAGGATACGGTTAAATACCTGTAGCTTCGTGCTCCCGAGATATTTGAGATGACAAGTGCATTCTAGTACATAGACCGCAAAGTCAGTGCGGCATGTGTACATGCCTTTGATCTTAACAGGTGTTGGATCAAATGCATCTGAGTATTCTTGTTTGTTTGTGCCAAATTTGCAGGCTCGACAAACACTGCATTTATAAAAACCTGTTCTGTTAGATAGCCAAGTAGTGGGTGTCATCATGACCTCTGGACTAGACCTCACTAAAGTGTCCCTCATAGAGGGCGCCCTTCTAAATGTGATGGAGGGAGAGTCTGGCAATATGTGCGAAAGAGTTAAATCAGTTTTTACAATGTGCCAGTTATTGAGTATGATCTTTCTAACTTGAGATTCTTGATCACTGAATGTGGTTATGAGTCTTATCGTATTAACGTCACCTGAATTAGTATTACTAGTCACAGACTCAGCATGACTAGCAGTAACTAATGACGTCTCATTGGTGTTTGCTTTTGAAAGAGCCATATCTAGATCCTTGCTGTTATATCCTCTTTTTAAGAACCTTTGAACTGCTTCTGCTTGGCAAACCCTGCGATCAATCTCAGTGCTACAGATTCTTTTTATTCTGAGAAACTCACCGTAGGGAATACTCTTAATAAGGTGTCTAGGGTGGGCACTATGGGCGTGTAAAATGGAATTTCCTGCCGTGACCTTCCTGTGTAGTTTAGTCTGTATGGTGTCATTACTGATATAAATTTCAACATCTAAAAATTCCACACTGCGGTCACTAATTTGTGCTGTAAATTGTAAATTGGAGTTATTGTTGTTGATAGAATTAACAAAACTCTCTGCAGATTCCAAGGTACCATGCCAAATTACACAGATGTCATCTATAAAACGCCACCATTCAATAACATGCGCATCAAACAGCTGCTTGTGGGTGTGCCTGAGGACATGCTCCTCCCACCAGCCAACATGAAGACATGCGTAGCTTGGAGAGAAGCACGCCCCCATGGCCACCCCGCGCAACTGGTGATACACCTCCCTATTGAATAGAAAAAAATTGTTGAGCAAACACAGTTCTATCATTTGTAAAATCATGGCATTATGATGATAACATTGTATATCTCTGGAATCAAGATAATATTTGATTGCTGTTAACCCATCACTGTGTCGAATACTGGTGTATAATGAACTAATATCCATCACAATCAACAGATATTCTTTGTTCCACGTTACGGTTCTAAGTTTGGTAAGGAAGTGTCCGGTATCTTTTATAAATGAAGGCAATTTTTCCACAAAGTCTTGTAAAAAAAAGTCAACATATTTAGATGTTGCCTCAAGCACGCTGTTTTGTGCAGAAATTATCGGGCGTCCAGGCATCGGAGTTACTTTTTTGTGGACTTTAGGAATTAGGTAAAAGACCGGAGTAATTGGATGTTCATTTTTAAGAATTTATACTCATTTTTACTGAGCAGACCTTCCCTTTTCCATTGCGCCAAATGACCATGGACCAGTTCTTTAGTGTTTTTGATGACTTGTTGAGTTACTTTTTTATAACAAGAAATGTCTGAAAGATGGCGTTCTGCTTCCTGCATGTACATTTGTCTGGGCCACAAAACTATATTGCCTCCTTTGTCAGCGTTATTGATTATGATGTTGTCAACTTTTCTGAGTTTCTGCATGAGGTTGAAGTATTGTATCTCAGAGTATCGTTTGTATTTCTTTTTTCTCAAAGTTTTCCAATTTAATGTCTTCAATTCCTTTGTGACCACATCATTAAAGGTATCAATAGAATCCTTGGGCATGAGAGGGACAAAGGTTGACGGTGGACGGAACGGACTGCTCACAGTTCCACTGCAAGAAATGCCCATATCCTGTAAATCTGACTGTGTACTGCCTGTGTCATCCTCTGTATCCGAGCTCAACATGTGAATAGATCTTAAAATAGGGATATCTGACACTTGAAGACGTGTGCTGGGCCGATTGGCGCTAGTAATAATAGTTGCTGATTCACTCGCTTTGTTCAATTTGAAATGCTTAATAAGTTTTAATTTGCGTATAAACTTAAAAACATCAATGCGTGTTTGAGCGTATTTAAAACTATTCCGTGGACAATATGACAGACCCAACGATAATAGTTGTGTTTCAGCTTTATCCAAAGTGATATCTGACAAATTGATTACTGTGTTGTCAGAAACATCTGTGGTAGATGGTACAAAGTTGTTTATCTCCTTTGATAGGCTTTGCCTTTTCTGCCTCTCTTGTTGCCTCCTGAGTTTTCGCCTTTGTTTGCGGCACCTGTTTCTCCTACTTCTGTTGTCTTCTGGAGTGGTCGTGGCCGCAATGTTTGGCGGCGATCTTCGATTAAAAAACCCAATTCTTCTGAGGGTGTGCAGTTGGTTAATAATTGTAAATGTGAATTCACTGGACCATTGTCCTCTGAGTCTGAGCTGCTTGGCACAGAACTTAAATCGGTGTTGGAGCCATCCTGGTTTATGCTGTTTGTTTGAACTTGTTTAGGTGCTTGAGGAATTATGGCTTGTCTTTTAATCGTGTCAAATTTACGAGAAAAAGTAAACACTCGTCCGGTCTCATAATCATGTTTGTCTCTGGCAAACTTGTATATTTTTCTTGTTTTTATAGTTTCCTCATATTTTCTGAGGCGGACATCTATTTCCCCTCTGCCTTTCTTTATGGCCTCTTGTTGTTCATGTGCCTCTAGCTTTTCATTTAATGTCTCTATTTGTTTGAGAATTTCCTCTCTATCAATGGCTGCATATTTCACCAATATTCGCACCATGTTCATAGAGGCTTCCAGGTTATTTGAAGCCCATTCCGTTAGCATTGCTGGATTCGGGTTTTCAAAGGACGGTGCAATGAGCACTCTTAAACCTCGAGGCACCCTGCCTGCATCCACGTACTTCTCCAGCGATTTTCTTTCCCACCACTTATTGAGCTCACTACGTAGTAGTTTCTCCAGTTGTTTTAGTAAAGATTTGACATCATTATTCATGCCCATTTTAGTATTGGCGTCTTTGCCAGTAGAATTCACATTGACATCCGGCAGATTTAAAAACAAAGCATCGGCGGCTGCCTCCCTGTCACGTAGCACGTCCGCTGTGGAGATCATCTTGCTCTGTTACAATATGAGAAGTGCACCGTTAACTGGCGATGTTTTAAAGATTAGAAACGCCAGTAAGTTAGAATAAAAAGCTTGATCTCTTCACCCGTCAATATAGCCCCAATCACGAGCGCATTCGGCTTACCGCACTTGTGTCCAATTTGCTCTCTCGGCGTCCTCCGACTCCGTGGAAACTCCGGGACTGCGGCGGTAACCACCGGTAAGCTGCTCACAATCTACGTGGCTGACGGGGGGCTGACCAGAACAAACTCCTTCCGGGTCAATTGCTGAATCGCTTCCGCGATGTCGACTGAAACCAGGCAGCCTGCTTTAGAAGAGAGGGTCCGTAATGGGCGAAGACAGCCGTACTTCGTCACTATTAGATAAGCTTGCAAATCCTGGGCCAAGTTCCTTACGAACAGGAAATCAGGTACAGACCACAAACAGCTTTCAGTGAGATGAGTGCTTTATTGATCAGAGGATCTCCACTGCATGACGCGTTTCGACCGGGTTACCCCGGTCTTGATCACATGACGTGCCAGTGTATTGACGTGTCTTAAATAATAACGTGCTATACAATTAGCCACTCCTCCTATAACGACAGACATAGAAAGCATACTATACTGCGCAAAAATGGGCATTTGCAAAAAGTACATGTTAATGCAACTAAATGCCTACTATAGTAACATGGATAGTAAATGCTAATCAATTTCTAAACATGAAGCCAAGTGGCCAAAAATTGTATGGGTAATAAATAGTAACAGTACAATTAAGATTCATCACATCTCTGCTACTGCAAATTACCATTAAAAATTGCAAAGTCTGCCATGAGGAATTAAGGTGCTAAAATAAAAGTGCTAGTGCAGTATAAAGTGCTGTGCGTGACACATAAAATTGTAGCTATTCAAACATCATAGCTTCAAAAGGTACAGGATTGAGGCAGCCGGTAATTTCTAAAAAGTGAATATCTAAAGTGCACATCACTAGCATAAAATGCATGAAATACCCGAAACTAGTGGGCATGACATATCAAACGGGAAACCATGTAGTGAGAGACATGTGGCATAGATAGCCAAGCCAGACCGCATCAATGTGAATACATTGACTCTATAGTAGGTGCTGACATAAAGTGCAAGGTTAAATCCTGCATGGAAAAAATGTGCAAATGCGCAGTTACAGTACCAGGACATAGCAGCATAATGAGTGGTAAAGAAAATGTGCCAATTCGCAGTTACAGTACCAAGAAATAGCAGCATGATGGATGGCTCTATAGTAGGTGCTGACATAAAGTGCAAGGTTAAATCCTGCATGGAAAAAATGTGTGCAAATACGCAGTTACAGTACCAGGACATAGCAGCATAATGATTGGTAAAGAAAATGTGCAAATTCGCAGTTACAGTACCAAGAAATAGCAGCATGATAAGTGGTAGACAAAACATCAATGATATAGGTATAAATACAGCTATATATATGTATATAAATATGTATATAAATAAATATATATATTAAGCAGCCAAAGATAAGCCTTCACTGAACCGACCAAAACCGAGTCATAAAATTCCCATAAAACCAGTTAAAACCTAAAATATTGGCTAAAACTAGGTAAAACGGGGGTCAATAGCACGGTCCCAATAGTCGGATCAAAAAAAGAGCCCCTTGGCTAAAAAATATATAATATATACATGCATGTTTCCATATAGGTCATTTCTTTGTACACAACCAATCTTGACAAGTTCTTACCTATATGCCCGGGTGAATGCAGAACACTGGCATGATTGTAACCTTTTACAAAAAATTGTGCATATCCTCACCCGTATTTAATCCATTTGGCATCTTAGTGTCAAGTGTCAAGATGTAATTAGTCTCTAATTGGCGCAACTTCCTTTCTCTGTTTCCACCTCTGGGCGATTTAGGGACAGCATCAATAACAAAATAAGTTAAATCTTTTAAGTTATTGTTGTGTACTAGATTAAAATGTCGAGCAACAGGGTAGGTGTGATCCGTATTGACAATGGCACGCAAATGCTGCAGGATACGGTTAAATACCTGTAGCTTCGTGCTCCCGAGATATTTGAGATGACAAGTGCATTCTAGTACATAGACCGCAAAGTCAGTGCGGCATGTGTACATGCCTTTGATCTTAACAGGTGTTGGATCAAATGCATCTGAGTATTCTTGTTTGTTTGTGCCAAATTTGCAGGCTCGACAAACACTGCATTTATAAAAACCTGTTCTGTTAGATAGCCAAGTAGTGGGTGTCATCATGACCTCTGGACTAGACCTCACTAAAGTGTCCCTCATAGAGGGCGCCCTTCTAAATGTGATGGAGGGAGAGTCTGGCAATATGTGCGAAAGAGTTAAATCAGTTTTTACAATGTGCCAGTTATTGAGTATGATCTTTCTAACTTGAGATTCTTGATCACTGAATGTGGTTATGAGTCTTATCGTATTAACGTCACCTGAATTAGTATTACTAGTCACAGACTCAGCATGACTAGCAGTAACTAATGACGTCTCATTGGTGTTTGCTTTTGAAAGAGCCATATCTAGATCCTTGCTGTTATATCCTCTTTTTAAGAACCTTTGAACTGCTTCTGCTTGGCAAACCCTGCGATCAATCTCAGTGCTACAGATTCTTTTTATTCTGAGAAACTCACCGTAGGGAATACTCTTAATAAGGTGTCTAGGGTGGGCACTATGGGCGTGTAAAATGGAATTTCCTGCCGTGACCTTCCTGTGTAGTTTAGTCTGTATGGTGTCATTACTGATATAAATTTCAACATCTAAAAATTCCACACTGCGGTCACTAATTTGTGCTGTAAATTGTAAATTGGAGTTATTGTTGTTGATAGAATTAACAAAACTCTCTGCAGATTCCAAGGTACCATGCCAAATTACACAGATGTCATCTATAAAACGCCACCATTCAATAACATGCGCATCAAACAGCTGCTTGTGGGTGTGCCTGAGGACATGCTCCTCCCACCAGCCAACATGAAGACATGCGTAGCTTGGAGAGAAGCACGCCCCCATGGCCACCCCGCGCAACTGGTGATACACCTCCCTATTGAATAGAAAAAAATTGTTGAGCAAACACAGTTCTATCATTTGTAAAATCATGGCATTATGATGATAACATTGTATATCTCTGGAATCAAGATAATATTTGATTGCTGTTAACCCATCACTGTGTCGAATACTGGTGTATAATGAACTAATATCCATCACAATCAACAGATATTCTTTGTTCCACGTTACGGTTCTAAGTTTGGTAAGGAAGTGTCCGGTATCTTTTATAAATGAAGGCAATTTTTCCACAAAGTCTTGTAAAAAAAAGTCAACATATTTAGATGTTGCCTCAAGCACGCTGTTTTGTGCAGAAATTATCGGGCGTCCAGGCATCGGAGTTACTTTTTGTGGACTTTAGGAATTAGGTAAAAGACCGGAGTAATTGGATGTTCATTTTTTAAGAATTTATACTCATTTTTACTGAGCAGACCTTCCCTTTTCCATTGCGCCAAATGACCATGGACCAGTTCTTTAGTGTTTTTGATGACTTGTTGAGTTACTTTTTTATAACAAGAAATGTCTGAAAGATGGCGTTCTGCTTCCTGCATGTACATTTGTCTGGGCCACAAAACTATATTGCCTCCTTTGTCAGCGTTATTGATTATGATGTTGTCAACTTTTCTGAGTTTCTGCATGAGGTTGAAGTATTGTATCTCAGAGTATCGTTTGTATTTCTTTTTTCTCAAAGTTTTCCAATTTAATGTCTTCAATTCCTTTGTGACCACATCATTAAAGGTATCAATAGAATCCTTGGGCATGAGAGGGACAAAGGTTGACGGTGGACGGAACGGACTGCTCACAGTTCCACTGCAAGAAATGCCCATATCCTGTAAATCTGACTGTGTACTGCCTGTGTCATCCTCTGTATCCGAGCTCAACATGTGAATAGATCTTAAAATAGGGATATCTGACACTTGAAGACGTGTGCTGGGCCGATTGGCGCTAGTAATAATAGTTGCTGATTCACTCGCTTTGTTCAATTTGAAATGCTTAATAAGTTTTAATTTGCGTATAAACTTAAAAACATCAATGCGTGTTTGAGCGTATTTAAAACTATTCCGTGGACAATATGACAGACCCAACGATAATAGTTGTGTTTCAGCTTTATCCAAAGTGATATCTGACAAATTGATTACTGTGTTGTCAGAAACATCTGTGGTAGATGGTACAAAGTTGTTTATCTCCTTTGATAGGCTTTGCCTTTTCTGCCTCTCTTGTTGCCTCCTGAGTTTTCGCCTTTGTTTGCGGCACCTGTTTCTCCTACTTCTGTTGTCTTCTGGAGTGGTCGTGGCCGCAATGTTTGGCGGCGATCTTCGATTAAAAAACCCAATTCTTCTGAGGGTGTGCAGTTGGTTAATAATTGTAAATGTGAATTCACTGGACCATTGTCCTCTGAGTCTGAGCTGCTTGGCACAGAACTTAAATCGGTGTTGGAGCCATCCTGGTTTATGCTGTTTGTTTGAACTTGTTTAGGTGCTTGAGGAATTATGGCTTGTCTTTTAATCGTGTCAAATTTACGAGAAAAAGTAAACACTCGTCCGGTCTCATAATCATGTTTGTCTCTGGCAAACTTGTATATTTTTCTTGTTTTTATAGTTTCCTCATATTTTCTGAGGCGGACATCTATTTCCCCTCTGCCTTTCTTTATGGCCTCTTGTTGTTCATGTGCCTCTAGCTTTTCATTTAATGTCTCTATTTGTTTGAGAATTTCCTCTCTATCAATGGCTGCATATTTCACCAATATTCGCACCATGTTCATAGAGGCTTCCAGGTTATTTGAAGCCCATTCCGTTAGCATTGCTGGATTCGGGTTTTCAAAGGACGGTGCAATGAGCACTCTTAAACCTCGAGGCACCCTGCCTGCATCCACGTACTTCTCCAGCGATTTTCTTTCCCACCACTTATTGAGCTCACTACGTAGTAGTTTCTCCAGTTGTTTTAGTAAAGATTTGACATCATTATTCATGCCCATTTTAGTATTGGCGTCTTTGCCAGTAGAATTCACATTGACATCCGGCAGATTTAAAAACAAAGCATCGGCGGCTGCCTCCCTGTCACGTAGCACGTCCGCTGTGGAGATCATCTTGCTCTGTTACAATATGAGAAGTGCACCGTTAACTGGCGATGTTTTAAAGATTAGAAACGCCAGTAAGTTAGAATAAAAAGCTTGATCTCTTCACCCGTCAATATAGCCCCAATCACGAGCGCATTCGGCTTACCGCACTTGTGTCCAATTTGCTCTCTCGGCGTCCTCCGACTCCGTGGAAACTCCGGGACTGCGGCGGTAACCACCGGTAAGCTGCTCACAATCTACGTGGCTGACGGGGGGCTGACCAGAACAAACTCCTTCCGGGTCAATTGCTGAATCGCTTCCGCGATGTCGACTGAAACCAGGCAGCCTGCTTTAGAAGAGAGGGTCCGTAATGGGCGAAGACAGCCGTACTTCGTCACTATTAGATAAGCTTGCAAATCCTGGGCCAAGTTCCTTACGAACAGGAAATCAGGTACAGACCACAAACAGCTTTCAGTGAGATGAGTGCTTTATTGATCAGAGGATCTCCACTGCATGACGCGTTTCGACCGGGTTACCCCGGTCTTGATCACATGACGTGCCAGTGTATTGACGTGTCTTAAATAATAACGTGCTATACAATTAGCCACTCCTCCTATAACGACAGACATAGAAAGCATACTATACTGCGCAAAAATGGGCATTTGCAAAAAGTACATGTTAATGCAACTAAATGCCTACTATAGTAACATGGATAGTAAATGCTAATCAATTTCTAAACATGAAGCCAAGTGGCCAAAAATTGTATGGGTAATAAATAGTAACAGTACAATTAAGATTCATCACATCTCTGCTACTGCAAATTACCATTAAAAATTGCAAAGTCTGCCATGAGGAATTAAGGTGCTAAAATAAAAGTGCTAGTGCAGTATAAAGTGCTGTGCGTGACACATAAAATTGTAGCTATTCAAACATCATAGCTTCAAAAGGTACAGGATTGAGGCAGCCGGTAATTTCTAAAAAGTGAATATCTAAAGTGCACATCACTAGCATAAAATGCATGAAATACCCGAAACTAGTGGGCATGACATATCAAACGGGAAACCATGTAGTGAGAGACATGTGGCATAGATAGCCAAGCCAGACCGCATCAATGTGAATACATTGACTCTATAGTAGGTGCTGACATAAAGTGCAAGGTTAAATCCTGCATGGAAAAAATGTGCAAATGCGCAGTTACAGTACCAGGACATAGCAGCATAATGAGTGGTAAAGAAAATGTGCCAATTCGCAGTTACAGTACCAAGAAATAGCAGCATGATGGATGGCTCTATAGTAGGTGCTGACATAAAGTGCAAGGTTAAATCCTGCATGGAAAAAATGTGTGCAAATACGCAGTTACAGTACCAGGACATAGCAGCATAATGATTGGTAAAGAAAATGTGCAAATTCGCAGTTACAGTACCAAGAAATAGCAGCATGATAAGTGGTAGACAAAACATCAATGATATAGGTATAAATACAGCTATATATATGTATATAAATATGTATATAAATAAATATATATATTAAGCAGCCAAAGATAAGCCTTCACTGAACCGACCAAAACCGAGTCATAAAATTCCCATAAAACCAGTTAAAACCTAAAATATTGGCTAAAACTAGGTAAAACGGGGGTCAATAGCACGGTCCCAATAGTCGGATCAAAAAAAGAGCCCCTTGGCTAAAAAATATATAATATATACATGCATGTTTCCATATAGGTCATTTCTTTGTACACAACCAATCTTGACAAGTTCTTACCTATATGCCCGGGTGAATGCAGAACACTGGCATGATTGTAACCTTTTACAAAAAATTGTGCATATCCTCACCCGTATTTAATCCATTTGGCATCTTAGTGTCAAGTGTCAAGATGTAATTAGTCTCTAATTGGCGCAACTTCCTTTCTCTGTTTCCACCTCTGGGCGATTTAGGGACAGCATCAATAACAAAATAAGTTAAATCTTTTAAGTTATTGTTGTGTACTAGATTAAAATGTCGAGCAACAGGGTAGGTGTGATCCGTATTGACAATGGCACGCAAATGCTGCAGGATACGGTTAAATACCTGTAGCTTCGTGCTCCCGAGATATTTGAGATGACAAGTGCATTCTAGTACATAGACCGCAAAGTCAGTGCGGCATGTGTACATGCCTTTGATCTTAACAGGTGTTGGATCAAATGCATCTGAGTATTCTTGTTTGTTTGTGCCAAATTTGCAGGCTCGACAAACACTGCATTTATAAAAACCTGTTCTGTTAGATAGCCAAGTAGTGGGTGTCATCATGACCTCTGGACTAGACCTCACTAAAGTGTCCCTCATAGAGGGCGCCCTTCTAAATGTGATGGAGGGAGAGTCTGGCAATATGTGCGAAAGAGTTAAATCAGTTTTTACAATGTGCCAGTTATTGAGTATGATCTTTCTAACTTGAGATTCTTGATCACTGAATGTGGTTATGAGTCTTATCGTATTAACGTCACCTGAATTAGTATTACTAGTCACAGACTCAGCATGACTAGCAGTAACTAATGACGTCTCATTGGTGTTTGCTTTTGAAAGAGCCATATCTAGATCCTTGCTGTTATATCCTCTTTTTAAGAACCTTTGAACTGCTTCTGCTTGGCAAACCCTGCGATCAATCTCAGTGCTACAGATTCTTTTTATTCTGAGAAACTCACCGTAGGGAATACTCTTAATAAGGTGTCTAGGGTGGGCACTATGGGCGTGTAAAATGGAATTTCCTGCCGTGACCTTCCTGTGTAGTTTAGTCTGTATGGTGTCATTACTGATATAAATTTCAACATCTAAAAATTCCACACTGCGGTCACTAATTTGTGCTGTAAATTGTAAATTGGAGTTATTGTTGTTGATAGAATTAACAAAACTCTCTGCAGATTCCAAGGTACCATGCCAAATTACACAGATGTCATCTATAAAACGCCACCATTCAATAACATGCGCATCAAACAGCTGCTTGTGGGTGTGCCTGAGGACATGCTCCTCCCACCAGCCAACATGAAGACATGCGTAGCTTGGAGAGAAGCACGCCCCCATGGCCACCCCGCGCAACTGGTGATACACCTCCCTATTGAATAGAAAAAAATTGTTGAGCAAACACAGTTCTATCATTTGTAAAATCATGGCATTATGATGATAACATTGTATATCTCTGGAATCAAGATAATATTTGATTGCTGTTAACCCATCACTGTGTCGAATACTGGTGTATAATGAACTAATATCCATCACAATCAACAGATATTCTTTGTTCCACGTTACGGTTCTAAGTTTGGTAAGGAAGTGTCCGGTATCTTTTATAAATGAAGGCAATTTTTCCACAAAGTCTTGTAAAAAAAAGTCAACATATTTAGATGTTGCCTCAAGCACGCTGTTTTGTGCAGAAATTATCGGGCGTCCAGGCATCGGAGTTACTTTTTTGTGGACTTTAGGAATTAGGTAAAAGACCGGAGTAATTGGATGTTCATTTTTTAAGAATTTATACTCATTTTTACTGAGCAGACCTTCCCTTTTCCATTGCGCCAAATGACCATGGACCAGTTCTTTAGTGTTTTTGATGACTTGTTGAGTTACTTTTTTATAACAAGAAATGTCTGAAAGATGGCGTTCTGCTTCCTGCATGTACATTTGTCTGGGCCACAAAACTATATTGCCTCCTTTGTCAGCGTTATTGATTATGATGTTGTCAACTTTTCTGAGTTTCTGCATGAGGTTGAAGTATTGTATCTCAGAGTATCGTTTGTATTTCTTTTTTCTCAAAGTTTTCCAATTTAATGTCTTCAATTCCTTTGTGACCACATCATTAAAGGTATCAATAGAATCCTTGGGCATGAGAGGGACAAAGGTTGACGGTGGACGGAACGGACTGCTCACAGTTCCACTGCAAGAAATGCCCATATCCTGTAAATCTGACTGTGTACTGCCTGTGTCATCCTCTGTATCCGAGCTCAACATGTGAATAGATCTTAAAATAGGGATATCTGACACTTGAAGACGTGTGCTGGGCCGATTGGCGCTAGTAATAATAGTTGCTGATTCACTCGCTTTGTTCAATTTGAAATGCTTAATAAGTTTTAATTTGCGTATAAACTTAAAAACATCAATGCGTGTTTGAGCGTATTTAAAACTATTCCGTGGACAATATGACAGACCCAACGATAATAGTTGTGTTTCAGCTTTATCCAAAGTGATATCTGACAAATTGATTACTGTGTTGTCAGAAACATCTGTGGTAGATGGTACAAAGTTGTTTATCTCCTTTGATAGGCTTTGCCTTTTCTGCCTCTCTTGTTGCCTCCTGAGTTTTCGCCTTTGTTTGCGGCACCTGTTTCTCCTACTTCTGTTGTCTTCTGGAGTGGTCGTGGCCGCAATGTTTGGCGGCGATCTTCGATTAAAAAACCCAATTCTTCTGAGGGTGTGCAGTTGGTTAATAATTGTAAATGTGAATTCACTGGACCATTGTCCTCTGAGTCTGAGCTGCTTGGCACAGAACTTAAATCGGTGTTGGAGCCATCCTGGTTTATGCTGTTTGTTTGAACTTGTTTAGGTGCTTGAGGAATTATGGCTTGTCTTTTAATCGTGTCAAATTTACGAGAAAAAGTAAACACTCGTCCGGTCTCATAATCATGTTTGTCTCTGGCAAACTTGTATATTTTTCTTGTTTTTATAGTTTCCTCATATTTTCTGAGGCGGACATCTATTTCCCCTCTGCCTTTCTTTATGGCCTCTTGTTGTTCATGTGCCTCTAGCTTTTCATTTAATGTCTCTATTTGTTTGAGAATTTCCTCTCTATCAATGGCTGCATATTTCACCAATATTCGCACCATGTTCATAGAGGCTTCCAGGTTATTTGAAGCCCATTCCGTTAGCATTGCTGGATTCGGGTTTTCAAAGGACGGTGCAATGAGCACTCTTAAACCTCGAGGCACCCTGCCTGCATCCACGTACTTCTCCAGCGATTTTCTTTCCCACCACTTATTGAGCTCACTACGTAGTAGTTTCTCCAGTTGTTTTAGTAAAGATTTGACATCATTATTCATGCCCATTTTAGTATTGGCGTCTTTGCCAGTAGAATTCACATTGACATCCGGCAGATTTAAAAACAAAGCATCGGCGGCTGCCTCCCTGTCACGTAGCACGTCCGCTGTGGAGATCATCTTGCTCTGTTACAATATGAGAAGTGCACCGTTAACTGGCGATGTTTTAAAGATTAGAAACGCCAGTAAGTTAGAATAAAAAGCTTGATCTCTTCACCCGTCAATATAGCCCCAATCACGAGCGCATTCGGCTTACCGCACTTGTGTCCAATTTGCTCTCTCGGCGTCCTCCGACTCCGTGGAAACTCCGGGACTGCGGCGGTAACCACCGGTAAGCTGCTCACAATCTACGTGGCTGACGGGGGGCTGACCAGAACAAACTCCTTCCGGGTCAATTGCTGAATCGCTTCCGCGATGTCGACTGAAACCAGGCAGCCTGCTTTAGAAGAGAGGGTCCGTAATGGGCGAAGACAGCCGTACTTCGTCACTATTAGATAAGCTTGCAAATCCTGGGCCAAGTTCCTTACGAACAGGAAATCAGGTACAGACCACAAACAGCTTTCAGTGAGATGAGTGCTTTATTGATCAGAGGATCTCCACTGCATGACGCGTTTCGACCGGGTTACCCCGGTCTTGATCACATGACGTGCCAGTGTATTGACGTGTCTTAAATAATAACGTGCTATACAATTAGCCACTCCTCCTATAACGACAGACATAGAAAGCATACTATACTGCGCAAAAATGGGCATTTGCAACAAGTACATGTTAATGCAACTAAATGCCTACTATAGTAACATGGATAGTAAATGCTAATCAATTTCTAAACATGAAGCCAAGTGGCCAAAAATTGTATGGGTAATAAATAGTAACAGTACAATTAAGATTCATCACATCTCTGCTACTGCAAATTACCATTAAAAATTGCAAAGTCTGCCATGAGGAATTAAGGTGCTAAAATAAAAGTGCTAGTGCAGTATAAAGTGCTGTGCGTGACACATAAAATTGTAGCTATTCAAACATCATAGCTTCAAAAGGTACAGGATTGAGGCAGCCGGTAATTTCTAAAAAGTGAATATCTAAAGTGCACATCACTAGCATAAAATGCATGAAATACCCGAAACTAGTGGGCATGACATATCAAACGGGAAACCATGTAGTGAGAGACATGTGGCATAGATAGCCAAGCCAGACCGCATCAATGTGAATACATTGACTCTATAGTAGGTGCTGACATAAAGTGCAAGGTTAAATCCTGCATGGAAAAAATGTGCAAATGCGCAGTTACAGTACCAGGACATAGCAGCATAATGAGTGGTAAAGAAAATGTGCCAATTCGCAGTTACAGTACCAAGAAATAGCAGCATGATGGATGGCTCTATAGTAGGTGCTGACATAAAGTGCAAGGTTAAATCCTGCATGGAAAAAATGTGTGCAAATACGCAGTTACAGTACCAGGACATAGCAGCATAATGATTGGTAAAGAAAATGTGCAAATTCGCAGTTACAGTACCAAGAAATAGCAGCATGATAAGTGGTAGACAAAACATCAATGATATAGGTATAAATACAGCTATATATATGTATATAAATATGTATATAAATAAATATATATATTAAGCAGCCAAAGATAAGCCTTCACTGAACCGACCAAAACCGAGTCATAAAATTCCCATAAAACCAGTTAAAACCTAAAATATTGGCTAAAACTAGGTAAAACGGGGGTCAATAGCACGGTCCCAATAGTCGGATCAAAAAAAGAGCCCCTTGGCTAAAAAATATATAATATATACATGCATGTTTCCATATAGGTCATTTCTTTGTACACAACCAATCTTGACAAGTTCTTACCTATATGCCCGGGTGAATGCAGAACACTGGCATGATTGTAACCTTTTACAAAAAATTGTGCATATCCTCACCCGTATTTAATCCATTTGGCATCTTAGTGTCAAGTGTCAAGATGTAATTAGTCTCTAATTGGCGCAACTTCCTTTCTCTGTTTCCACCTCTGGGCGATTTAGGGACAGCATCAATAACAAAATAAGTTAAATCTTTTAAGTTATTGTTGTGTACTAGATTAAAATGTCGAGCAACAGGGTAGGTGTGATCCGTATTGACAATGGCACGCAAATGCTGCAGGATACGGTTAAATACCTGTAGCTTCGTGCTCCCGACATATTTGAGATGACAAGTGCATTCTAGTACATAGACCGCAAAGTCAGTGCGGCATGTGTACATGCCTTTGATCTTAACAGGTGTTGGATCAAATGCATCTGAGTATTCTTGTTTGTTTGTGCCAAATTTGCAGGCTCGACATATATATATACACACACACACATATATATATATATAACTTTGAATAAATTAAAAATCAATTACAAAATTTTAAATAAATTGCCAAATACATAAAATATAAAAAATGTCAAATAAAGAAACACAATTACAAAAATGACTATTAAATCTTTTTAAAAATTAGAAACTTAAACAAATTATATAACATTTAAAATGTAAATATATGTAACTAATAATAGGAAAGTATTGAAGTCTGGGAATATTAGATATACTAGTCCCACTTCAGTTTATGCAACATTAGGGAAAGTGTTGGACTTAGGAGGGGATAGATTTACTATTCCCACTGCAAACAGTGCAACAGTAGGAAAAATGTTGGACTTTGAAAGGGTTAGATTTACTATTCCTACTCCAGTCAGCACAACAGTAGGGAAAGTATTCGACTTCAGAGAGGTTAAATTTACTATTCCCACTCCAGTCTAAGCAACAGCAGGAAAAGCATTACATTTTGGAAGGGTTACATTTACCATCTCCAGTCAGTGCAACAGTAGGGAAACTGTTAAGAGAAGTAAAAATGTATCATTCCCACTCCAAACAGCGCAACAGTAGGAAAGTGTATGAGTTCGGACGGGTTAGATTTACTATTCTCGCTCAAACTATGCAACAGCAGGGAAAGCTTTGGACTTCAGAGGCATTACATTTAGTATCCTCACTCCAGTCTAAGCAACAGTAGGGAAAGAGTTAGATTCTGAAGGGGTTACATTTACTATTCTTACTCCAGTCAGCATAACAGTAGGGAAAGTGTTGGACTTCGGAGGGGTCACATTTACTATTCCCACTCCAAACAGCACAATAGTAGGGAAAGTGTTGAACTTCAGAGTGGTCAAATTTACTACTCCAACTCTAGTCTATGCAACAGTAGGGAAAGAGTTAGATTCTGGAGGGGTGACATTTACTATTCTTACTCCAGTCAGCATAACAGTAGGGAAAGTGCTGGACTTTGGAGGGGTCAAATTTTCTATTCCCACTCCAGTCTATGCAACAGTAGGGAAAGTGTTGGACTTCAGAGGGATAAGATTTACTATTCCCACTCCAGTATAAGCAGCAGTAGGGAAAGTACTTAACTTCAAACACATTACATATTTGAATAACCCTATCAATTAAGAAAAAAAATTAACTCTTAATATAAACATTATTAATTAACTTTAAATATATATGTATTTAAAAAAATTAAAACCAAATAACCAATTTACATACTTAATAATCAATTAAATAATTATCAATTATATATTATTAAAATAATTATTTATTTATTACTTAATTAACTTCCCACCATATACCCCTACATACCTAGCAGCTCACACCTAAAATAAAATTAAAATAAATAAGTACAATTTACATAATTGATAATCAATGAAATAAGTACTTAACAATTACTAATTAATTGCTAATAATTTTTAACTTCATTAACTTCCCACCCTCTCCCCTACAAACCCAGCAGCCAGCACCTAAAATATAACTAAAATATATAAGTTGTTAATATCACAGCAGTGCGCATTCTAGGGCGACAATTGTTGTCAATGGTATAGTTTCTTTCTGGCAAAATAGCAGAACACAGACATCAAAAGTTCATGGTCTTGAGAACAGTATCTATCATTTATAACACATTTATATTTCATATAGCAGCATCTATTATTTGTATGTAGTGATCTGTGGAGTATCATAATTCAAGTATCAAGCAAAGTTGGTTCTTGCCTTGTTTTTCCTTTTCAGATCTTCCTCCCTGCTGCCCAAATGCGTTTTCCCTCAGTGCCAAAACAGCATTCTGAGTTGGGGGTGCCTGGAGGTGGATGAAAAGATCTTCATGTAGATTCCAAGGAAGAGCCGTCATTGGCATAAGTATTACACAATTTACATCATTAGCAATCAATAAAATAATTAATTCCAAATTAACAAATAATTGTTAATTAATTATTACTTAATTACCTTCCCACCCTATACCCCTACAAACCAATCAAACTGCACCTAAATATAACTGAAATAAATCAGTATTACATAATTTACATAATTAATATCAATCACATAATTAATTAAAAATAATAATTACTTAATTATTACTAAATTAACTTCCCAATCAATCACTAGCACTAGAGTCTTGGTCCTCTCATGGCTAGATTACTGCAATTCAATCAATAGTGCAATAGTGTCAATGAAACTGCATTAGTTCAATCAATACGATTGTATCTCAAAGAAAGACACCCAGTAACTTCAGAAAATACAACTATTGGACAGCCTCTCTCCAGCTTTTAAAGTTATTCACTGGGTGTCAATGATGCCATGCATAACTTTTAAAATATCTTGACCATTTACAAAGCCCTTTTTAATGGAAAGGAGCAAATAGGATCAAGACTCCCACCCAGCCAATATACCCTCCTTGATGTACAGTCCAGCAGCAATCTCCAGTCAAACTCAGGGAGGCTAATTATCACTACAAGATTTAAATGGCCAAAGTCTGGAAGGCACACCATTAGGATCCCAGAGACTTGATCCTTACCTACAAAAAACCACTCACCTACAATTGAGCAATAAAGACAATCTGTTTCAGTTATTTATGTATTTATTTTTGTATCTGCACTGACACCCATTAGCATCATGGTGTCAGGATCCTAAGAGAATCCCAAAACACAGTAACAAAGACACTGACCTAACAAAAAAGGCAAAAACATAAAAACAACTGAGCTTTAATGTGCACAGAAAAAAACTCAGAAACAGCACATAGCAACATAGGTGTACTTGTGGCACCTTTTGAAATATCAGATGCTCTTCAGTAAGACACCTCCAAAGTGAAAGGGAGCTCCAAAATCGTGTTTTAAGTCCACTTCCATCATGCATCACCTAATCTATCATATTCATCTTTGTCAAATATAATTTGACGTGAATGTCTGCCCTACTCCACTATCCTTACTAGTATTTGCATCAGTGATCTCAACCTCTACTGGGGTGTTCCCAATTACTCAGGATCAACAGCCTCACAATTCTCTGACACCCACTGCAACAATATTCTTACCAAGATTACAAGTTGTCTATTAATGAGAAACGTTCCATACATAGTTCTGTAATTTCTTGAGAAGGTACCCTTTATTCTGGTAACCCAATCGCAGTGGATTTGGATGACCATCTCCAAATTCCTACTACCGTATTGTTTCTCAACCCCTGTTACTAGATAACCTAAGCAACTTTGAATATGGGCCTATGGCACCAATCTATCAGAAAAAGTCGCTACTAGTCTACCCATCACCTCTGAAAACCAAGAAGTCAACTCCCTTTAGCTCACATTACAATGCTAACATGCCAGCCATCCTTAGTGAAGAAATTGCTGTACTGGTTCTCTAAAAAACTTAGAGGCAGATTACGATGCAGCTGCATCTTAATGGGCTGCTCGGTTTACTTTCCGAGTGCCTCATTATGATGGAGGCGGTCGGAAAGTAAACCGACCGATCATTCTGGCTGGCTTATGACGGGCTTGGAGAGCCCGTCCGCCAGTCGGAAGCCGGCTAATAATCTCAAGGGCGTGCCTTTCCGCCCTTGAGATTACGATGCACGGTTTCCGACATGGTTTCCATGCCAGCCTGTCTGACATGGAAACCATGTCAGAAAGTGTGTTTGGGGGGCCCCAGCAGGGCCCCCTTTGGTGCACGGACTCTGGTTGGAGGCCCCCTGTTGATCGCTGCACCATGTGGCAGGCACCTTGTGGCACCTGCCAAGGGGTGCAGGGATGAACTGCACCTCCCTTTCATCAATGGGAGCTTGTGTTATGGCTGGTTTACGGCCGTAACACAAGCTCCCATTGAGGAAAGGGTGCATGTGGCTGACATTGTCCGGTTGCATTGAAATGAGTCGGTCGGGACCGCCAACCGGGTGTTGGTCGGGACCGCCAACCGGGTGTCGGTCGGGACCGCCAACCGGGTGTCGGTCGGGACCGCCAACCGGGTGTCGGTCGGGACCGCCAACCGGGTGTCGGTCGGTCCCATGACCGAGTCGGTGTCGGGCGGAAGCAATTCCACCTAACATCAAAATAAGCACCTTAATGTTGAGGGAAAAAAACCATTAACGGCCATATAACAAACCTGGCACCATAACCCATTTCTATTAAACCTGACCAACATTTTCTAAGAGTATATACACAAAAATATTGTTGATGCTAAAGCTTCCTCCATCAAAATCCAATGTGATTCTGACAAAAATCAACAGAAAAAGTTTTTCACTAATCCTCCTTCAGGCCATATTTTCATTGACCTGCCCTCTTGACCCTGACCTACCCACTGAACTGACACTAGGGTGATATATTTTTTAACTCTCCTTTAACGTGTTGTTGGACCAACCACTCCATAGTCCTTTGTGAAGCAAACCTTAATTATTACAGTCCTTGCTATTTGTTCAGGAGCTATCAGCTTCAAATGGAATAATCACTGCCAACTAAGAAGCTTCGTAATACTGTTCTTACAATAAGGGCTAAGAGCCCAATAGCAAGAAGACAGAGTAATATAATTGCAATACACGTTTGCTAGCATTGAGTCACTGGATTTTGTCTGGCCACTGGAGCATTCGAGCAATGGCAAAAGGTACTCTGTCCATTCGAACCTTAACTTATTATAGTTCTTTTTATCTGAAGATGCAATCTAAAATGGCAGTGTAGCTGATAAGCTTGAATTTCCCCACTAGGACTTGTGAATAACTCATTATTTCATAATAGTACTGCAGTGAAGCCTTGACTGCTTCGTTTTCGGGTCTCATCAAAGTTTCTTCAACTGGCTCCCAAGACTACTATTATAATATCTGTTTTGGTGCCCCAGGATATCTCGCCATGTGTTCTCACATGACTTTTGAGATGACCCCCAACATAACTTAACCCCACTTCTACTGTGTCAGAGCAGTCCATATTTGAGAGTGTTACCACTCAATACACCAGAAGCCCCGAAGAGACCACTTTGACATCTTAGATGGTAGGCAAGGGAGTTACATGTTATAGGCAATACTACTAATGTCTCTACTCTCATTCTAGTTTGAACTGTTATTTTAACAAGTACGTATGGATTTTCACTTTCAACATTTTCCTTCACAGGAGGATATATATAAAATCTCCTTAGTACTTTAAAAGTGAGGATTTTCTTAAGGCACTTTAAATAATTTCGATAGCTGCAGAGAACTTAGGGGCATATTAACAATGCGGCGATAAAGAATTATCGCCGCTTTTGCGGCCGTTTTCGGCCGAAAAGCGGCGATAATTTTATCGCCTTATCAGCAAAGACACGCTATCGCGTGTTTTGCTGATTTTGCTCCCGTTTCCAGCACGCCTAACTTCGCATCGCTAATGAGATGCAAAGTAGGCGTGTCTGTGGAAACAACATGGGTAAATATCGCGAAGGCAGCTTTGCGATATTTACTACTGCGGGGAAGCGATTATTTTAATCACAGCTAAGTATGCTTTAACGCAGGAATTTAACGTCTGTTAAATTCCTGACTAAGGCATACCTAACATGGGAGGTGGATTCATGTGATACCACCACAAGGTCGAATCATCAAGTATATCGTCGTTTTACATGGAACATCGCTGGAAAACCAGCGATGTTCCATGGAAAAGGGCGCTATCGCTGGAATATACATCGCCATGGAGCTAAGCGTTGTTAATACAATGCTAGCCTGGCAAAATATTACAGCGATAGAAAAAAATGCGATATACAAGGTCAGCGATAATTATCGCTGCCTGTTGCAAATATGCCCCTTAGTTCACCTAACGTCTCTTAGTATTTCAGAAGGAGTTTTTGGAAGAGGGGGACTTCTCTTAGTTACAAAGTCATCAAAATACCTTTCAACATGATTTTTTTACATGCATACATAGTCAAGCATTATCGAGGACCACAGCACATTTGGGGGATGTGTCTGAAAAGCCAAAACTTAATTGTTCTTTTTATTCAATATGCTGGCCATTCCAAGACAAGCCCTACCTTGTGTAGATTTTGGATCCTTGTTGCAGTTTGAAATAAAACATTTCAATTTGTGACTCACACCTTGTGAAGGCTAATAGCCTCCTTTGGGGTTTGCTGGATCAAGTGGCATGCTGTAAATTGGCGACACTCCAAATCTCCCAAACACATTTAAAGTTGGACAAAGCGCAGGGTTTCCAACAGCGAAGCCTCTACTGGCTCCATCTTCGGAACTTCTCACCTCACGGCAGGTCCACCATTCAGCAGCCAGGTCAAAGTGATGGTTGCTACGCCCTGTTTATTGCCAGACCAGAACCACCACAGCTGTGGTTGCTCTGAAGGCATAGAGATCCCCACAAGGGCAAATTTTCCCCATAAGGCTGAAGGTATGCTGTATTTTAAGATTACCACTATGCAGCAGGTGTTTGTTTCCTGAAATGGCTTCTGTGCCATAAATAGTAATAGTTCTTATTATCCTACCCGATTAAGGTTTATAGAGGAAGGTTTATAGGCAACATAGACCATATTTATCATAGTTTGGAGTAGCTATCTTGCTGAAAATGTATATTTATTGAACTAGAGGCTTCACAGTATGTGTGAGCTTTTGGCTCTCACTAGGACTCCCCAGAAATGTGTATACATCATCGTGTAAACATTAGAAGCTGAAAGAACATCTAGTACTATTGTTTGCACTTTTCTGCCCTTCCTTTTCCTCACAGTATCTGTTTAAATTGAAACTCTTGTTTGCTACTTCTGTCCACAGTTTATATTTTTCTTTAACCATGCTTATACACCCTTCTTTTAAGTTTCATTGTTATGTGGTATGTAGTATTGGCACATGTGAAATCTATATTTTTGTTGTCAGGGCTTACATTGAAGCTAATGTCAGCCGGTGCAGCAGGGACAGCTCACATCCTAAAAAACCACACAGACCGGCTACATATGGTTAATCAGCACACACTTGTTTTTGGTACCAGCGGAATTCCTTACAGTAAACCCTGTCAGTACCATTGGGGACACACTGGAGGGGAAAAACAGAGAGATGAGATGAGTGCTTTCTGAGAGGCAAGCATGTCATAGACATTGCATCTCTTTCCAACTAAATAAAAAGCTGATGGTGCATTGTAGCCAAGTAAGAATAGTTCTGGTGCAAAATTCTTTAGTCTTTGAGATGGGATAGGGTGAGAACACAACTAACATCAGGACTAAACACACATGGAACTGGGGAACATCAGAAGTGTTTTCCAGGCTGTAGCCTTCATGAGAAAGAATAGGCGAGGCATAATGAACTATCGTCTGTTAATGATTCTCAAAGACAGGTTGTTACCCATAACTGTTTCCAAAACCCATGACTGTCACATTTGTCTCTTGAACATGCAGGCCACCTCAGAAGCAAGAGAAAACAGGGAGTAATTTAGCTAGCCTTTTGAAGATGGCATTTTTGAGATCTTGAGATATCTTCTGCATTTTCCTTGCCCATGGTTGGAGTTACTTTTTTGGAATAACATCCTAGGGTAGTGGTTGCAAGTACATTCAAAACTCACTTCCAGGATGATAAACGCAGAACAAGATGAAATATCATTGTTAAAAATCCAAGAGGTTCTTCTTACTAGTTCTTTCGTCATTGTGTCTGATGCAGGGTATATCCTTAAATGTCCCTGTACGGGTGTACAGGATGAGTCATGCAGGAGAGAATAAGCCACAATATGGGCAATTGTCATTGAGGATGAGGTAGTAGTCATGGAATTGTGTACGAACCACTTTAGGTTTTTGACCTGGGCACTCGCAATGTAAATCCCCTAGTTGAGGGTGTGAATATGCCACTCTGCAGCCACCTGAAAGTGATACAAATGTGCTTACTCCAAGAGACTTGAGGTTATCTGTTTAATCCCAACCTTCGAATTTTGGACCATTGTTCTTGGGCTCTATCAATAGCCTCTGGTTAGCTAGACTTTCTCTACTTTAGGTATAGCTTATTTGGCTTATATGTTTTGGGAAACTTGGTCTCAGGTGTAGTTATCAATGCTGCCATCGGGGGCTGCAGAAGTTGGCTATTGTCTATGGAACAGTTGTGATATTCTCCAAGGTGGTTTAGGACAGCCTTTCTCCATGTAAATTTGTCACACCAGATAACTGTTGAAAAAGACTTCAACTTAAGGGTGAATGTCTGGCAAAAAACCTTCCTTGTTATTTGGTCTTGGTAATTATATGATGTCCAGCCAGGGCAGCTGCAGGATGTATTGATTAAGACCTACATGGAGAAGTGGGTCTATGCCCCTGAATAGAAAACTGCCCTTTGTGGCTAACAATTGTTGCAAACTTGGTAGAGAGCATGAGAAGGGGCTTTCCTTGCAGGGCCATACAGGAATAGAGCTGGAAGTGGCAACTCCCAAATACTGTTGTTATGAGCTTCTTCTCAAACTTTGAGCAACTTTGCTCTGTCACAGTGAGAGAGTGGCTGTCAGATATGTATGTCAGCCGGGCATGGATTCATGCTCTTAGAATAAAACAGAATCAAACCTGCCGGATTTGCATCCTCACAAACTTCGTGACCTTGTTTGGATCAGAGTGTTTCATAGAAAAATCGTTCCAAAGAGTATCTTTTGGGGTCTGAGAGGATTGTTGGTGTTTATTTCTCCACTCCCAGATAGACATTTTTATGAGCAGGTCATGCAGTCTCACTGCATAAAATGTTTGTTTCTTCATGAAACAAATTTAACCATTCCAAGGAAGATCACACATTGAATTTTTGTATACAGATACGTTGTAGACAGCATAGCCTCACATTGGAAAAGGTATTGAACATCAAAGCTGCTGCTGCCCTCCCCCCAGTCAGCATCCAATTTCATACCGAATTTGGACATGGATTGGGCACAGCAGCAGCTTTGACATGCAATGTCTTCTTTGGGTACAAGGCTATGCTACTTAGACTAAATTCGGACACTGACTGGGGGCAGTAGTAGCTTGGACATCAATATCTTTTTTCAGATGTGAGGCTACTCTGTCTACAAAGTACCAATAGCCAAAAATTCAATGTCTGATCACTTCTTACAGTGGAGTGTCATCTTACTGTTTCTTTGTTGTTTGAGAACAGTTCTGAGTCTGTTGTGAGGTTGCTCAATAGTGGTCCTATGTACCAATAAAAAGTCTTTGCCGACAAGGATGACACCTACTAAGTGTCAGAATGTGAAGTTCACCTAGATCCTCTTCAACTTTTGTTTGCATGTTGAAAGGCATGCAGCATGGTTTCATGTCACCAGGTTGTGCAGTTTAGTTAGTATGAAGTGTAAAGCCCTTATTTGAGGTGTGCTGTCTGTAGTTCATGCATTATATCTGAGAAATTCCAAGTAAAATGTAGTGGCTTTAGACAGTGCAAACGCATAAAAACAGGTTGTAGCATGTTCCCCAGCTCTAGAGCATGTGAATGAAATATGCCACACGGAAGCTGCAGTCAAATACGTCTTTATTCCTCAACATACACTCACACACTGCACATTATCTTACACTCAACATTAAACACACCCTAACACATTCCCACATATCACGCGTTTCCTCTCCAAAGTCCGCCCAGATCCACTAGGGCCCTAGAATGCATAATATCAATATGCTACATCTTTCCCTTTGTTCAATAAAAGGTGGCAGACATCACTAAAAAAATCACATTTCCTCGATTAGTCAATGAGGCGCTCGTACTTGTCTGCTGGCTTGGGTGATCCGAGATGAATGAGGCACATCCTGCTCGGGCAACACTAACATAGGCTCAAGTGCTTGAACCTGACCTGCAGATGGGGTTGCCTCTAAGGCTTGGTGGTGAACTCCGCTCCGCGGGCGGAGTTCACAGAGTTTTTGACATTCCGCACTCCGCTTGGTATGCGGAGTTCAACAAAAACTCTGCCTTTGCCACGCACCGAAGTTTACCAGCACTAACCTAAAACAGCCAATCCAAAAAAACACTAGTCAGCCTCAGCTGTCCCCTACATTCCTCATACAATTGTCATATATGGTTAGATTAGCCAATTGTAATCCAAAGTAAGCTTTCCGGGGCCTCACATCACATCCAATTATAAACTGACAGTGTTGGTATTTAGCCAATCAGACATTAGTAATTCCAGCAACCATTTCCCGATCACCTGGCTTTTCTCATCGCTAACACAACTGGTTTCACCACCCTAGTTGGCTGCGGGCTTTGGGTGCAGCAGCTGTGGCCCTGTTCGCCGTAGTTAACATAATTACAGGATGAGATCATGAGAACCGCCTGTTAAAGCATCACTAACGGATATCAGCTACCAGTCCCAAAAATCAATGACGAGCCATGCGGAGCAGCTTTGGACCGATGGTCACCCCGGAGCGAGGGAAGGGGGTACCAACATCCCACACCCCCAGGCCTTCTCGCTGTGTAGCTGCCCTGGTATCCTTCCCAGACTGCCGACGGGATTATTCCTGCATCCCTTCCCACCTCAGCCCCCCGCCTCGTTAATTTCTGATGGGGGCTGCATTTACCGACATCCCGGGTGCCGCAGGCAGCAGTGAGATTATCACCGGTGGTTCCCTGAATCCCCAACTTTCACCCCTAAATACATATCATTATTTTTCTGCTCCAGGCAGTCTCTGTGAACATCTCAGCTCCATCCTCGGCGGTAAGTGGCCCTTTTTGTATCCGCAATTATTTTTTTTAAAATTTAAAATCATTTGCGATGCTTTGATTTATAAAGGGTCGGTTGGGGCCTGACAGTGTATTTTTATATATCGCGATATGCACGCATGTTGTATAGTAAGGCTGCGTGTGTTTAGAGCACATTGTTTCATTGCTGTGTGAAAGCCTTTCTCTGGAGCTTTGCTCTACTGTGCAAACTACTTGATATTCCAGAGAAGCCAGTCCTCCGTCTTCTAGCCGAACGCCTACTACGTTTCGCCTTGTTATAGATCGAAGGTCCCATGGGAGGAGGAGTACTGTCTGTTGTGCAGATTTTACTCCGTAGCTATGTAC
Organism: Calotriton arnoldi; assembly: GCA_963921515.1. Taxonomy (NCBI): domain Eukaryota; kingdom Metazoa; phylum Chordata; class Amphibia; order Caudata; family Salamandridae; genus Calotriton; species Calotriton arnoldi. The sequence goes on along the minus strand of CAWUFW010006034.1, from coordinate 963,201 downwards.
ACCATTGTTGTTTGTTTCTCTCACACAGATGTTCTTCAGGATTTTCAACAGACCGCTAGTGTCCTTTCCCCTGATGAGACTGTTTCTTGAAATATCAGGTGTTCCTCCTTGTGCAGCGCTATAGTATATGTGTATGGCTACTCTGCCAATTCACGGAGCTCTGCAGAATTTTGCGGAGCTTTTCAGTGGCTCCGCAGAATTCTGCCGAGTGAAACCCCGCAATGTCCACCCAGGCTTGGTTGCCTCACGCATGGTTTCAGGACTCAACAAGTGTCACGGTAGGTGTTTAAATTGTGATGTGTCCCGAGTGATGGATTGTCCAGGACGATGTACTGTCACCGTTTCTGTCTTTGCCTCTGCTTCACCAGTATCCAGTCTCCTTTATTAAAGGCTGTCTCCTGGGCATGGTGACGCCAATTTGCATACGTCTTAATTTTTCTTTTTTGAGTCACATCAGTGTCTCAAATGTTGTCATCATTTACTGATCAATTCGAGGTCCATTGGAGTAGTTTTGTTCTGATGGCTCTCCCAAACAGCAAGGTGGCTGTCATTCAACTACAGCATTGGCCTGGGGCCAGAGGGGTGTACTCTTTTGATGTTTGACGTTGAGTCATACAAGAAATTCTTTGAATTCTTTGTTGTTAAAGGACAGGCCATTATCAGATTTGAGGACTTCGGGGATGCCCCACTTTGCAAAGATGTCATCAAGCCATTCTATGACTTTGTCATGGGTTGTCGAGGATAGGTCTTCTACTAAAGGAAAATGTGAATGCTCGTCTATGACCACTATGAGATGATGTCCATTTACTAAAGGCTCAAAAAAGTAAACTGCTACCCACTCCCAAGCCTGGGCAGGAAGGTCACACACTGTCACTGGGTGCTGCATCACCTTGGGAGACAAGCAATTGCAAATGTGACACGCCTTCAGTCCCTTCTAAACTCACTTGTCTAGATGAGGGAACCACACTTGATCTCTTAAGGCTCTCTTGGTGGCCACAATGCCATGCTGTCCTTCATGGGACAGCTCAATGACCCGCTGTCTTAGGCTTCCAGATATGACGATTCTTGAGCCTCGCAGTATTACACCTTCTTGGGTGATTGTTAACTCATCCTGAACATTTTTTAACTTTTGGAATTCAACATCATAGGCAAGGGGTGAGTATTTCTCATCCATGATTGCGTGGTAATAAGTTTTTTGATTATGGTCAGGTATTTATCTGCATTGGTGGCAGCAATGATTTGTTCCACAGACAGAGCCGCTGGTGTGCTGGATCTCACAATAAAGTTGAGATAGGCTTCAGCTGTCTTGAAAGTCAAACTGTGACAATGTAGCGGCACTCGTGAAAAGTAATCTGCTAAATTTTGATCCTTCCCTGATTTATCCACAATCTCATAGTCATACTCTTGCAGTCTCATCCCCCACCTCTCGATGCGAGGGGGCATCTTAGCCTTCAAGTTGCCAAGACTGCAAGTAATGCCTGGTGATCTGTGATGATAGTGACTTATTTTCTGTAGAGGAATACATGAAAATGTTTGTAAGCCCACACCACAGCCAGACTCTCCTTCTCCAGTTGAGAGTAGGCATGTTCTGTTTCAGACAGGCTTCGACTGGCATAGGCCACAATGTGTCTCTGAGCATTCAGATGGCCATTGTGTTGAGAAAGGATTGCCCCTAGCCCTACTGGTCTTGCCTCAACTATTATTTTGGTGTGCAACTTGGGGTCAAAGTAGGCCATTTCAGTTGCATTCTCAATTGCATGTTTGATGTCTTTGAAACTCTAGTTGCATTCTGGAGATCATTGAAACAGTAAATTTTGCTTTGTCAAGTCTCTCAATGGGGTACTCACTGTAGCAAAGTTGCAAATGTATCTTGAGCAATAACTGGCCATGCCAAGAAAGGATCGCAGCATGGTAACGTCTGCGGGGGGTGATAATTGGATGACAGTGCTTGTACCTTGTCTGGGTCTGGAGTCATTCCCCCATTGGAAAATATGTGCCCAAAAAAACTGACACTTTGCAGCATTCAGAGTGAGACCAGAATCAGCAAGTAACTGATACACGGGGTTAAGGGCTTCGCTGTGTTCTTCTTGTGTTCTTCCGAAAAACAGTATGTCATCAATGTAATTGAAAGCATGAGTAAATGTTGGATTATACAGCAGAAGATACTCCAAAATTCAGTCTTTTATGTCTGAACAAACCAACATGAGTCGAAAAGGTAGTAATGTAACTGCAGCTCAAGTTGATGGTATCCTTTGTTTAGGTCAAGACGACAAAACACTTTGGCTCCATTCAGTTGCATGATCATGTCTTCGATGTATGGACCAAGGTGTCTCCCCCTCTCAGTGGCTATGTTTGCCTGGCTCATATCAACGCAAATGCGCACTGCTCCGCTACTGTCCTTTTTTGGTAATACTACTATGGACGAGCCCATGGCGTGGGACCTATGAACGATGGCCTTTCACTCCATCACCTGCAAGGATGTTTAAGTATTTGATGATCTTCTTTTAATCTTTTACTAGTGCATCTATGAAGTCATCGAATGTTTTTATTCACGCAGCCCACCCGGCACCAATGTTCTGCTACTAAGAAGTGTCGAAAGATGGTTGTGGCTTCAGGAACCTGGCTGCATCATATTTTGCGTTTTCTTTTTCTGCCATTGAGAGCATGTGTTATTTAGACAGCTTTCGCTGTACCTGCCGTCATTTGTAACTTCCCGGAAGCACAACCCTTGTGCTTGAATTTGGGTCACCATGCCCGATCTGAGGTCGTTGAATGCTTCACTTATTTTGACAGTGAGCAAATTTCTGTTTGTTGTTCCTATATATCGCTGCCGTTATCTTTCTGCTTTGTTTGAATAATCTCTTCATATGTGGTGCATAGCACAGCATTTCTGTCGACCGCTTCACCAATGGTTTTGGCAGGCTTTTTACATGTGCTCCTCTGTAGGGCCTTCACTTTCTTCTTTGGCCATGTATGGTCTGCAGCAGGGCTTTGACTCCACATGTACCAGTCACAGACTGCTTTACATCGATTTGAGGCACATGTGGCACGCACAAGCTGTTTTTTGACCGATGCAAACTGTCAGGCAGAGCAGCCTTGCTTTCTTTGGGGCACTTATCTTTTACTCATCAGCAGATGTTGCGTCTTCTCCAGCCCTGGAGAATGCAAATGAAATACACCACACGGTGTATTTTTTCTCAGCTTACACTAACACACTGTGCATTATTTCACACCCAACATTAATCCTACCTTAACACCTCCCCGCATATCACGTGTTTCTTCTCCAAAGTCTGCCCAGAACCACAAGGGTCCTAGAGCGCATAAGATCAATATGCTACCCAGGTGGTCAACTCTGCCCCGAGCCATCAGCATTTCATAGCACACCCTGCGTTATAGAAAATAAGCTGAGCCTGTATTTTTATGCCTATAGCCTTATTTTTATCAGACTCTGGGCAGTACTTTTCAAAGACAAATGGGAGGGCGGAATGGGAAGAGGAGATGGGTGCTTCCAGATAAGCAGCCCATGGACATGACTCTGTTGACCCTTCAATGAATGGTTTTAATTTCAATCAAGAGGTTAGCTCTAGTCAGAATTTACATTCGGCACTAATAAACTCTTAATTAATCAATTGAGAACGCTCATTTGTTGGTGAGACAGTTGCGAAACGAAAGAGCTGAATTTTACAACTTTGCTAGGCTAATATTTAAGTACAATGGCAGTGCACATAACTTTCGCAATTTGCTGGTGAAGCAAATAAATGACTATAATTAATCAAGCTGATCCAATAAAAACGGATGAGATCCCTGTTTTCTTATAAATACTGGGTTGTTAAGCAAAAGCCTTCCTGCTAAGTCTTCTCACACGTCGTTATGTTTTTATTGTCAGAGAAGCATGTGTGGGTTAACAAAGTATGTCAAAGAAGCTACACAACAGCAAGGGAAAAAATGAGAAAATTACCTTATACCATAACATTCTGGAGCAGAGAACAAGCCGCAATCAAAGTGTGGCTTTATACTACACTGAATTGCTGCCAAGTTGTAACCACTTCCATGTGAAATCAGCATGAGGGGCATCTCTTAAACAACAACATATTGATAAAATAACATGGCTAACCTTTCAGAGATTTCTCCAGCAATTTCTGAAAACAGACAGATCCTCAAGTAAATACCTCTGGTAAAAATTATAAAAAATTGACATGCAGATGCATTTTGCCAGCACATGCTTTTTGAAAGAAATATGTAGGCCTCTCATACTAAAAGCATTTCATGATAAAGCAAATTATTTGAATGAGCAAGGGTAGGATCCGGGTGGCAAGGACCACAGCAGAAGAAAGGGTCTTAACACAACTGCTAAGTGGCTCAATGATATGTGGCACCACTACCCTGTATTGTCTTTTCAGACTAAGCGTATTGGAATTTTGAGTCTATACTTACAAAGTTAAAAATAAAATTATATCTCTCAGAATGTAATGTGCTGTTGGCTTAGGTGCCCTGGCTGGCAGGACGAATCACACATGACCCGGGCCACATAACAGTTTTTCTTACTTATAAAACCTTAAATAAACCCACAATGTGCCAGGGAAGGAAAGAGGTTTGTGTTACTATAATTTATGGAAGCCTTGACTCTATATACCTGCAGCTAATATCCTGTTTTCCAGTCTGTGGCATCACTAGTCACCTGCAACCAGAACAATGCATCTCTCTTCCTTTATTAAAAGGTGGCATGTAAGCATGCGTAAAAGAGTACTCCGACAGTACTAGATCTTGTAATGCGAAATGCTTTTGTAACTTCTAATACTGGCCCTCATGTACAAAGATTCCATTTAAGGAATCGTAAATTGCGACAAATAACGATGTGCAATTTGTGATTTCTTAAATGGAATGTACAAAAATGAATTTGTTAGAAGTGGGAACTATCAGTGCGAATCCATTGGTTTTTGAGAACCGGCCTATGTATTAATTGAATGGTTCTCAAAGTATTGGATCGCAATTCGACTTACCTCAACATTATGTATGAGGCAGGTCGTAAATTGAGACCCACTGTGATTGGTTACAATGACAGACATGGTTGCCTGCTGGAGTCAGCAGACCACCATGTCTGTGATTGCTTTCAAATAAAGCAATATATGTATTTTTTAAATGCAGCCTGTTTTCCTTAAAGGAAAACGGGATGCGTTTAAAAAAGAAAAAGAAAAATGACACAATCCTTTTTTATGGGTAGGCCGTGGTCTCACAGACCACTGCCTGCTCATAAAAAAACACATTTTTGTGCACATTCACAAAGGGGAAATGGTCCCATGGGGGCTCCTTCCCATCTGCGAATGGCTTACCACCTACTTTGAGGAGGTGGTAAAATATTAATGTTTTGCAACCAGATTTCGGTTCCAAAACATTTATACATAGCTTAAAGATTCATGGTCTGATACGAGTTTTGGTGGTGCAGGAGTGGACGGCATGCCACCGCCACGCTCCCGCACCGCCAAAACTCACCGCTGCCCACCTGCCAGATTTCAAATATTTTTGTTGTCTGGTGGGTGGGCGGCATGGCGGTCCTGCGGCGGTGCAGTTTAAAGGCTCATAGTGTGCCTTAAACTGCACTGCCGCGGACAGCCAGTGCACGTTCCTGCATGGGAACGAATGCACCATGTCATGCATTCCTTCCCATGCAGGTACTGGGGGTGCAAAAATACAGGGGGTACAACATTATCCTCCCCTGCATGGGGCAAGAGGCGTCCCTGTAAGGCCCCCTTATTTTCCTCTCCTCCAGCAGTTTCATGGATGAAGAACCTCCATGAGACCGCTGTCGGTGAGGAAAGTCGTAATATGCTTGGCAGTGCCCCAGGGCACCACGAGTCATATTGCAGCTTTCAGATTTCCACGCGACCACCATGGATCTCTGATCCATGGCGGCTGCGGTGGCTGCGGCGGTGCAAAGGTGGGCCAACCGCCCTAGTCATAATAGGGCGGTCGGACCACCGGTGCGGCCGGTGGCCAGACTGCCACCGTCGCACCACTGTGACTCTGGCAGTCCGTGGACTGCCAGACTCATAATCAGGCCCTCGGTATCTGAAAGGGAAGCCCTTAACACGCCTCTTCCAAATACCAAATCTGTATTTATTCCCAAACCTAATTAGCAATTCGATAAGATTGGGTAACATGTTACCAAATCGCTATTTGGCTTTGGTGAATAAAAAATTCCATTTTGCAGTTAGAAAGGCTCTGCTTTTCCGATTCGGAGCGCTACAGACTGTAAAATGGTTTTGAACATGGGGGGCCACTGTGTGTTTTTTCAACAGACCAACATTCCCAGTTTGCCTAAAAATTAACATCCTACTTGTTTTCCTTCCCTGATTAGACAGTATGGAAACTGTCTCAGGCCTCCTAATGAGCTGTGTTTGACCTGAAATGCGAAGGCCCTCATTGCAGGGCCCTCATTCCAGGGGATGGTAATCCTGATTCGGTGCAAATGGAAATTTGCGTTAAAATTGGGATTACAAGTAGTGTGAAAACACCGCACTTTGCTTGGCACAACTGTCACCAGAATTTGTGCAGTAGAAAAAAGTAATATTCTCTGTTTTGCAGCTTGGCATGGTACTAAATATGAGATGTTGCTGGGTTATGCCACATTCCAAGGCGCAGGGTTCGGGTTTGAGGCACGGCCAGACTGGCCGTAGCGGGCACAGGGCGTTTCCCCAGTGGGCCGCCAGGGTGGGGGCTGGTTTTGGACCCCTGGGGCCGTTTTTGTTACCAGGGTCCGGTTTGACCGGCCCCCCTGTAACAAAAGTAGCCGCTGACTTTTCCACACACCCCCATACCCACCTCCCCCCCCTCCCTGCAGCCGGTCCGACACAATTGCCAGGCCGGTTTACATTCCCAGTCCAGCCCTGGTTTGAGGTTATACCGAACCTGGTCAATATCGCCCCTTTTAGTAAAATTCAGTAGGAGTGTTGTTATTTCCTAATTGTCAGCCCTGAATTATGAAATTGTCTTCTCACTCCATTTTTCAAGCACTAACTCAGTTAGAAGAGAACTCCTGAAATGGTAAATTCTGTTTCTGTGAATCAAATGCTTGTATGTTTAAGCACATTTAACTAGCTGCATGTAACAAAGGACTGCAACCTGTGATTATATTTGTACATTTGCAGCTGCCACGACTCATTCTTTAAAATTTATGAGACCCTGGCTTGGAGTGGGAGGAAAAATTCACGATTTGTTTTGGCTTGCATTTTTCCAACTGTGTGTAAAAAACATGTGGCTGTAAAGCAGAGGTTGAGCATTAGTGTATGAAACTGAGGAAACGATGATGTCATTAAAATAAATAAGGACTGACTGCATTAAAAAAAACTTGTGCAGGATTTTGAAGGTCCCTTATGTCATTTACAGTACAAATTATTGGCTGTGTACCATGATCTTAAACCTTTAGATCATTAATTTTCCTAGTTAATACTGTTTTCCAAGCTTGTTTTACTTTTGTTATTTTTTTACCGTATTTCTCTTATTTTAGCATGTCAAATCCATAAGAAGTTGTGTTTATGATGAATGGCAACCTTTAATATCTTCAAGCAGTCTACTACGTGGCATGCAACGCACAATATTGTTCTTAGCCATCAGTGGCGGCTGGTAATTTTAGCAGGGAGAGGGGCTGGGGGGCCACACACAGACACACTCACTCACACCCATGCATTCACACATGCGCACACACACACCCATTCACAACACTCACTCACAAATACACATACATACATACATTCAAGCATACACGTATGCATGCACCAAACCTCAAAAAACATAAAACTTACCTACACTGCAGCTCTCCGAGAGGCCAGGGCATAACGGAGCCCCCCCAGCCCCTTCGGTGAGGGGGGACCCCATGATTTCCTGATTTGGAGGAGGCCCCCTCACCCTCTGGGCCATGCCATTTCATGCCTTGCAGAATGCATGCAATGGCATGGAATAAGAAACAGTTAAATGCTCTGGAAAGCCACTCTGCTTTGCCGAGTAGTCCCCTGCAATGTATGGGGGGTAAACTTTCAGGGGGCCCCCATTGAGTCCATTCTGTAGGAGAGCCCCGTCATTTTGCGTTATGCCACTGACCCAAGCAATGACAAATCATGAAAAACACAGGAAAGTCAACTGTTGTAGGAGGCTGACCCAAAGCCCACTCTTTCTCTGTAACTTCTTATTGTAAGGTTTTGAAGTCATTGTGATATAAGTAAGGTCTTTTGGAGATCTAACGCTGTTGACAGCCCGACCTAAAAAATGACAACAAACCCACAAGAAGAAAATAACCATAAACTGGGAAATTGGTGGAAAATCTGCTGGTTGAGATTTACAATTTTCTTAGGAACATCGTAGTGTGATTCTACAGCTGAGAAAGTGACTCTCTTGTCTGTGATTCAAGTCCGAAACGTGTTGACCACCAGTGCTGCCCTCACCCTGTACATTGTCCACTAGATTTGTCAACAGCAAGTGCACAGTTGCTTTTAGCAGTATAGGGCTTGATGTATCAAAGGGTTTTGTCCATTCCGTGTTTATGGGGAAAAGCTTGGATTCCTAAGGGCCTCTGTCACCACCACTTAACAGGGTACGGGTCTGAAAAGCTGAAGATTTAGAAAACTAAAAGGATTTAAAGGCAGGCCCTCCAGTTTCTTTTAAATATGTTTGCGACATGGAAATATAAATATAAACCAGATGCACGGCTCTTTAATCACACACAATGCTGACTGGAACTTGTTATGGAAAACTCATATGTTATTTAGTTGATTTACGCAGCTGATGAGTCACAGAGCAATGGTAATCAGGTAGGCTTGATTTATGCCAAAAATCTCTAATAAGGGACTTCATGCAGTACATATTTTATTTTTGAAGGACGACAGTAATAACCTAGTTTTGAGTTTTGACGTGGTGGTATTTTACATAGCTTAGATTTTTTTTTCAGCACAATTCCAATCAACCTAAGAGAAATGAATTTTAGAGCTTCATGTTTGTGCGTCATTGTGCTCGTTGTGGTACGTTTGTATGTTGAAACAATTACCGGGTCCTAAGCGACATCCACGAAGTAATCATTCTGTCGTGAAGTGTCCAACTGGTTTCTGTAGTTTCATGACTTAATTACAATATTTATTTAGATATCCTATCCTCTACACGCTTTTGGAACTCGTACAATCAGGCAATCTAAAAGCAAAACAAAAAAAACATTACATTAAAAAAACATACTAGATTCTTAAATGAGTGTCTGAAATTTGACCTAAATGTTTCATTTTTTGTGCAGAAAGTGTTGTCCCGGGCAGTTTTTCCCGATTCAGGCAAAAAATGCTGCCTGCTGTAAAGAGACGAAAGTGTCAGCGGGTGGCCTGTTGGAGAGTTGGGGGTGAAGTGGGTAGGCACGGGTGCATGGCAGGCTTGAGCCTGTCCGGGGAGGGAAATATAGTCTGCTCCCTATGGACAGTTTCATGGGGCAGGTGGTGGCCGGGCAATGCTGCTGTCTGAAACCCAGTAAAGAAATGTGAGGCCCCCCCTGCAAAGTACATGCAGGTGGGGAGGTGTGGGGGGTGGGGGGGGGGTTCGCTCCGGATCCAGTTCGGAGCTCTCAGGCCCAGGACCTGCCAGTGCTGGAGGTGGCTCCCCGGAGCTCGCCCCGCCCCCTCCCTCCCCCAACCCAACCAGCACCGAGGGGGCTACGGAGGCTTTTTTTTACCACTGACTTGGGTAGGCTGCCAATCAAGGCCATGTCATTTTGCGGATGGATATTTAATTCTGTCTCCATCAACACACTCAATGACATGGGAGGGTGTCTGCGAGTGCTACACACCCAGTTTACAATCTTAGACTAGTTATTGCAGATGCTAACTTTAGATTGCATAAATGAAGTATGAGGTACCATTGAAAAGGTTTGTGAATAACCACAAAAAATTGCTTAGTGCTCGTCAACTACCCTCTTAATGGCCAGCGCAGCCTCTTCCTTGACAACTCCACTCTTCATCCCACTAACCCTTTGATGGCTGCAAATCAGCCCAGTATTCCCCATCAGAATTACCGATACTGGAGATATTGCTAGTAGGACTATGTTGTAGTGCGTTTGTGCCCATGTAGTTTTGCAGTGTGGTTTTATATTTCTTGAGGAGTGTGTTAACATCCTGATCTGTTGTTCGGGGATGGGTGGTGGCGAACTTGATGAGTTCTTCTTATAGAAGTTCAACGGGAAGCCTTTGAAGGGCTGGAATGTTGGATTCTCTCAACTGGATGTGCCTCAAAGCGTTGGCATGGCATGAGGGAGGCAGAAGATGTTGCGATGATCAGCCCAGGCCAAAGATTCCAGGGGCTTGCACCAGATTGATGGAGAGGCCATTATGATGAGGCCAACTGGTTATGTATTGATTGATGATCAGGGTAATGACGAGTGTGTTAGGGAAGATGACATCACCATGGAATGTGGGCTGGGTGTAATGAATAAAGGCCGATTTGAGGAGGTCATAGATTTCCTCTGTGAAGTTCTTACGTGATCAAGGAGGTCTGTAGACCAGAATTAAGATTTCCATCTGGGATGGAGAGAGTGGCAAGTGAGGAGCTCAAATAACTTGAACATTTGTGTACCATTCACAGTGCAGAGCTAAGAGGAACTGTGGATGACAGAAAATCCTTCTCCTGTCTTATGGGTGCAATCTGCACATTTAATGTTGTAGTCTATAATGACGAGGCCATGTTTCCATGATAACATGTCCATTGAGGGTTGTGTTGTATTATGTTGTGTTGTAGTGTGCTGTGTTGTGTTACATTGTGTTGTGTTGTGTTACATTGTCGCAGAAAAAGGGGCTTAATGTTGGTCGCGGAAAGAAACAGGACTGACTGATAGTCACTCTCATAACATAGAACGCAATGCCAACTATGTATTCCCTTTATAACCCTACCTGCAGGGCTGGTATTGTTAGATCCCACAATTTTATTTATTATAAACTATTGGTTTTCAGTAAAAGAACGTTTTACATCGTTTGTTCTATTTAATTTAAGTAGCCCTCTAAATAATTCCTTCTATAGGAGCAGGACCACGTGCGAAGAGCAGACAAGGTGATCGTGTGCAGATTGGTTTGGAGTAGATTTATAAGAAAACAGTCACAAAGAAGGTCATTACAGAAATAAGTATCACAAAATATTTGTGTTCGAATAGCACGCAAACATCTCCTACCAGTGGGAGACAGGACTTTCTGACTTGTGTCTTCAGCTCAAAAGAGGCCTCATATTGAAACACCTTATCATTTGTTAGTGTAGATAACCATTTCCATTTTTGTATGAAAAGCTAAAAGTCGTCGGGGTCTCCTACGGCCTCTATGGGGACTTAAATGCAATACGAGAGCACATTCCTTTAATCAATGTGGAGGGGGTCTTTATTTTTTAGAAAAAAATAAGCTGTGGTCGGAGCACTGTTAATTGAAAGCAGTCCTCTGTTCGTGTAAAGAGGTATGAATGGCAGTAGTAAAACTGACTGAAAAATGGCGGATCAGGGCTATTCATGCCACGGCTGTCAGCAGGTGCTGTGCAGGTGGTCCCTGACCTCAGGGCGCTGACCTGGGACTTCCAGGTGGGGGCATTCGGCTGAAGCAACACAGGCAACACTGAGGCCCCTATTTACCTTGCTCAGCAGATATGTTGTTTTGAATATTTAACCACCCCAAGAACTAAGCAAAAAAATAACTATTTATAGTAATAGGCACCTTTTGGCTCTCGTACCAAGGCCGCCAGGTTGCTTTAATGACTTAAACGTTCACTGCTGACACCTGCTGTGATCTGTGGATCACAACGAGTTGGCAAGGCCAACGAAGATTTCCATTATTCCGAGCAAGTTGTTCCATGTACGCTTAAAAATAGAAGAAGTGCGACGTGAAACCCTATATAATATTAAATATGTATTTTATTATGATCATTCGCATGATGATTTAGGTAAGGCAGGTGCACTTGAGGCGACCCCTACTGTTAAGGTTATCACATACCATGTCACAGGAGCATCTTTTTCCATTTATGGGCATACTTTTAGCGACCTAATGCATTCCGGTAGTTTTAGCTTTAGCCATTTTCATAAAGCCAAATTGACTAACACACCTGAAAGCAATTAAGAATGAAAGGAAAGCCCATGACTGGAACATTGTGTCTCTGATGTCATGTTGTAGTTTCTTCAATTACCTGCTGAAGGCATGTCACGGCTGCTGCCGCCCAGGCATTTTAGTAGCTAGCCCTTTAAATACTGGGATTGTTCGTCTGATGTTTACAATATTAAATGTCTTTCTACATCTCCAGTAAAAAAACGTGCAGAGCCGGACAGCCCTTTTATTCCACCGGGCATTTCAAGGTCGGTTGGAGCCCTTTAAATGTGCTGTTAGCTGAAAAGCCAGCACTGGCCCAAGGTGTCACACATGACATGGGGCCACTTAGTAGCAATGCATCCTCCCATCTACATGGAGGTAATGTGAGCTAAAACCAGGCCAGGAAAATGAACAGCAGTTAAGTGACACAATTTCATGTGTGACAGTTTCAGCTAGTCTAGTTCAGCCAAGAGCACTCCTCAACACACATTCCTTGTAAACACAGCCACTCTTCAGATTGTTACAATTAAGAAGCACTTCTGTGATTCTAAAAATAACAGCATGGACTCAATCCCTGGTAGGCACTATTCATTCATGCATCATTTACTTTAACAATAGAACACATGCAGAGGCCCATTGTCAACTGTGCCGTTAATATAAGGCTCACTAAAGTATACAAAAAGCGATGGATGGAATGCTTGAATTAATCTCAGCCACTTGTAATTACTCGGGCCACATCCCAGTCCATCGTTATTTTGCACACCATGTCTCCTCAGTTTGGACCCAGCCATATGCAAATCAGTCTTGACTCTGTTCCTGAGGGAACAGTCCATCTTAAACTGCCAACCCAGGCCCTCCCTGAACCAGAATACAAGTAACCTAGGACCGGTTGCGCCCTAATTAGGGCTCATCAGCCAGGTATAACTTAGTTCCAGTGACACAGAGTGCACAGGTCCCACATCTTGGCATACCTGTCCCACTTAGGGCGACACACTACAGTATACAAAAAAGTGATGGGTGAAATGCTTGAGTTATTCTCAACCACTGGTAATTTTTAGTGAGAGGATGCATTTTAACAAAAGCACTGCCCACAACAGTTGCTTGCATTCTGTTGTTCGCATGTGTTCACAGTAAATTTATACTGCGAATACCATGTTTCATGGTGTACTTTTACCACAAAGGGACATCATTTAAATTTGCGTAATTTCCAGAATTTCGTGTACAAAGCGTAATGTGAAAATCCCTAAATTACGCAAATTGGACTCTGTAATGGGAAACACACAGTTTTATAACCCCTCCCCCCCTTAATTTCTGCCCACCTGGATGAATCTACATGAAGCTTGGCATGTCTAAACAAATCCAGTTTGACTTTTTTTTTTTTTTAAACGTTTCTCGCAGATTTGTCAAACAGAGCAAAGTTATAAACAAAGCAGAAATCCAATTTTAATGAAAACTCATACTGCTTGAGGTGGTCAGAAAGGGGATTAGTGATATCTGGATGGTTGGTCTTGTGGGAGCACCGTGGGAGTCCCATGGTACAATAAATAAAAAAAATAAGGGCCCTTGATTGGCTGAGAAGCTTTTCTCCTGTCAGCTTTTTCAGTTCTGTGGAATCTCTAACTCTTCTGTATGATTTAACTATCTAATTGGCCAGCCCCAACTTGAATAAAAATGCTCCAGTCACCATTTCAGGACATGGAGAGTCAGTCCCTGTGTCCTGAACTAGTGGAAAATAATCATAAGGGTGCAGGGTAGGAGCACCATGACACTATGGTATTCATGGGGAACCCGAAGAAATCCCCCAATGGAAAAAGAATTAAAAAAAATAAAAATCATTCCATGGGTTCCACAGTATCCCGCTGGACTCAGAGTGGCCCCAACTCGAGGTATCACAATAGTTCGTATGAGCCATACAGTGGAACCATGCTATCTTTACTGGCTGAGGTTTGCACAGCTGGGCAGTACCATGGAGGTGATACATGGGCATGGTACAATGAAATAATGAAAAGAAGATCATAAATAGAATTCTTGGCTGGGGGTCCGTGGTGGGTTGTGTGCCTGTGGGGGGTTGGGTGCAGGGCCTGGCCCGGGCCTGTCCCAGAAGCCAACGCCTCACTGTGCATGGTAGAAGGTCAAGTGTGGTGGGGAACCGGAGCCTGCTGGGGGTGGTACTCAGGGTCTGGCCTGTACAAGCTACACCACACTACGAAGGCTGTGCATGGCAGGGGGTTGGCTGCCCTCAGGGAGTTGGGGTCTCACAGGTGAGTTGGTAGCCCACGTGGATTGGCACAGAGACTAGCCAGAGGCAGGGCTCTGCCGGCAACCCACCACTGTGCAAGACCAGAAGCTTTGCTCGGCAGAAGAGTTGGGTGAATGTTATCAAAAAACCCTAGATATTCACTGAATAAAACAAAGGTTAAAGTGCCATTATAGTTAGGCATAGCAATAGGATCTTACCTTAAACTAAAAAACCCTCAGAAATTTACTGAAAAAACTAAAGGTTAAAATGGCATTATAGTTAGGTATAGAAATACAATTTTCGCTTACTTTAAGAAGCCCTATAAATTCACTGAAAAAAGAAAAAAGTTAAAGTGATGTTATAGTTAGATGTTAAAATAACACAAATTTATTGTTAGAAACCAAACATCTCTAGAAATCACCAGTTATAGTTCACTGATCTAAATATAATTTGCACCTCTGCCATGCACTGCTTATGACCTCACATATTACATCACACATGACATGTTAAATGACATCATGGCAAATCACAATCTTGCAATTTGAAATACCGAGGCCGACGGACCCCCCTCACAGTTGGAACTACAATTTAAGCATGAAATTGAATGTAACAGGGCAGTGACTTTACGGAAGTGATGTGGTGGCAGAGTCGCAACCCAATAGTTTCCGTCCACTGCGAATGAGTGGAAAAGATGAAGATGAAACAATAAATATATGGCATCTGGATTTTGCTGGTTTTGGTAGCTGAGATTTGTGAAAGAGCAGACTGGAAGGTGTGTTTTCAGAGCAAGCTCCCCAGAACAAAGTAGTAATTCACATGCCTCTGAAACTTACTGATTTTGGGAGAGGAAAGTTATCTGAACTGCTAGCTATATATAAGTAAATATTGGTAAACAGGGATGACCTTGAACAGTACAGATAGAAGTAAAAATGGCAGATGAATTGTTGAGGAAAAGGCAGGAAGCAACGTCCAAGACGTTTATTTTATGAAAAGTCTCACAACAATACAAACAAAAGATGTGCTCTTGACCAATGAGAGTATAAAATTGGATGTACATCAAAAGCCTAGAAAATTAGAGAAATTGTGAATATTTAAGATGATGAAATGGCTGGAGAGCTCCTCGTTACAAGGGTATTTGGATGTCAAGAGAGTACCTAGAGAAATGAGGATTTTAATAATCCCCAGTTATGGGAGCTCCAACCAAGAAATACTTATTCAGTGGGAAAGAAACAATGCTACAGCATCAACTCAAAAGTGTGAATTTTGGTGAGCTATCCAATTAATGACAAAGAAAAGGCTTTAAAGGAGGCTAGGAGCCTGTGAAATGCAGTAAGGAAAGAACCTAGCAAAGGATATATCTGAAATTTTATAGAGTGGTGAATAACAGATTGATGAAAAATGAAATGAAGATAACATAAAAAGAAAGTATTAAAATACCAAATAGATAAAAGGGATTGTGAACAAGGAATGATATATACTTTTGCTCAAGGATTTGACTCCCTACGAAAAGAGCAAATTGGAGAGAGAAATAGATGAAGGCAGGAATCTTACACTTCAATTGTTTTGAGTTCTGATGTGAGTTCAGAAAATGAAAATGATCTGGAGGAGGGTACCTGTTGGAAACGGGGGTACCGATTCCGGCACGGTAGCTTGGCGCGAGGTAGGAAGGTACCCGAAGGCAATGTGTTAAGCACTTGTGCAGCACACTCTCACACTGAATCAATAATGCGCAACAATAAAGGGGGACACCACACCAGGCTTGTGTATTAAAAACAAGTTCTTTTATATAAATCAATGCAGCATCAGATGAGGCAGATCAATTCAGGGCAACATTTAAACTCATTGCAGTACTCAACTAGTGCGTAATTTCATTAAAGCACCATAGCTCATCAACACTGTAGGCCACTAAAAGGCCGCAGGAATCATCTCCTAAACGTAGCACCACCAATGATCACAGGGTGCTGGAATAAAACATGGGCCTAAAACATGCAGTTCACCTCATGAGTATTCAATCACTTGTAAATAGGCATTTCACACTACATTTAAAACAGGGCCTGCGTTAATCTAGGCGCACCCACATTCAGTACAGTGGGCGTCGCAAATCCGGAACACCTGCAACATAAAACACTTCAACTCTTGGCGGTGTACACTTCAGCTCAATTCAGTTAAGCACCTTTACACTAGGCAAAGACATTTCATTAGTGCGGATCTGCATCAGGCCTAAACAGTAATTAAAGCAGGCAAAACAATTAGGCTGGTGAATAGCTTAGGGAACCCCTCAACATGTCCTTCTCTCTGGGGCTTCCCTGTTAATTAGGGCTTCTGTGTCTCTCAGGGTTATTCAGGGGTTAATGTAGGCCAGGCCCACTCCTCTCTGGGGCCTCGCCTCGTGGGGATAGTTTCTGTTGGCTTCCCCCTTTACTCCACAGGCTAATGATGGCCCCCGGCCCCCAGTGGCGTCTCGGCATGCCCTAGGGGCCTCCCGGGCTCACCTGCGGTCGTTTCGTTGGTCGCTCTTCGAAGCGACTGGCTTCTTCCCTGGCCGGCCCGTGTTTGGTAGGGCGGGGCCTGGATTGGGTTCTACGGCCTTCCGGCCGGAATTGCGGGACGTTGGGGGGCCGGTATCGCTCTCCTCCGGCCCCCGTAGTTAGCAGAGCAATGTAGGTCGTAGGGTAGGGGGGGGCGGAATCACTCTCCTCCGGCCCCCGTAGTTAGCGCTGTATGCGGGGAAGGGAGCGGGAGCCGGCAGTCCTCTCCGGCCGGCCTCCCGCCTCCTCTACTCACCAGGCACTCTTCACCGGCTTCCGTCGGCGCTGGGGGCGCGGCGGGAGCCGGCGTCCAATCCCTGCACGGCCTTCCCGGGGGCGCGGCCGATGACGCGGTCAGCGTCCCCGGTCGCCTGGCAACGGCGTCGACGGGGCCTGGAGGCCTCGTTCTTCCTTCTAGGCCTCAGCGGTGACTCCTGGCAGTAGTGCGCTTTCCCTACCACAGCGCGGGGCCGCGGCGGTGATTTACGGCGGCAGGGCGCTTTTCTTCGTTCAGCGCTGGGCCGCGGCGGTGATTTGGATACTGGCCGACTTCAGCCACGAGGTCAGTGGCTTAAGGGCGATTCCTCCCACGTGGAGGCACAGCGCGGGGGCGCGCCTGCAACAGGCTGGCAGGGGGGCTGATTTAACAGTGCTTTGGCAGCCCAGCAGCAGGGTAGCACTGTGTCAGCTAGGAGTGGATGGGGGTGAAGGTCTAGCGCTTCAGGGCACGGCGCTTTACCTGGTGATCCCCAGTTTGGCAGTTCAGGTTTCTGGCCTTGCTGGTCTGTCAGGCCTTGCAATTTCAGGTTACTTGCGGCAGTTCTTTGTTGGTTGCTTCTTGGGGTTTCTCCGTATGGGGGAGGGAATGAGTTGGTGGTACTTGGGGTGCTGGATGGTACTTCCCAGCATGCTGAAGATGGTTCCCTGGGTCCCCTCACGCTGGGCAAGGTCAGTGGGTGGTGGGCGTTCCTCAGCTAACTTATTACAGCAGTGCCTTAGCCCTGTCAGTAGCAGTAGTGTAGGTCTCCCCCTAGGCCCTAAAGCCTGTACTCCGGCAGAGGTTCTCCCAGGATCAGTGGTGCCCCAACTGACTAAAAGATTTCCCTCCAAACCTCTTATACCCCTAGGTCAGGTGACCCTCCTAAAGGCGGCAAAACATAACTCCTCCCACAGCCCGGAAGGTTCTGGAACCTTCCACCATATCTGGCTATGTGGCTCAGAGGCGGGACGGGATGGATACTGTATCCCTATGTCCCAGCCTGACCCTGGCTACTAGTATGTGTATGTGTGCAAGGCCACTCTGCAGTAGCAGGGGCCTGTGGCAGCCATCTTGGGTGAGAGAGCAC
Organism: Calotriton arnoldi; assembly: GCA_963921515.1. Taxonomy (NCBI): domain Eukaryota; kingdom Metazoa; phylum Chordata; class Amphibia; order Caudata; family Salamandridae; genus Calotriton; species Calotriton arnoldi. Next base: position 945,014 of record CAWUFW010006034.1, on the reverse strand, counting down.
CTGCACCTCAGCACTGGTTGGCAGTGGTAAGGCGCCCGGAGACCTAGGTCCAGTAAAAATACGGTGGCAAAAATGAGGCGCAAAAGGGAAAAAAACAGGGCAAGACCACCCTAGGGCTGACAGGTCTAACACGCGTCCCCCCAGCCGAAAGTGGGGAGAGCTTCCCAACCTCTAGGGAGTTCTCATCGCTAAGGCGGAAAACCGGGAGAGACCGTCAGCGTTGGCGTGGTCTACACCGGGTCGATGTTCCACCCGAAAGTCCATCCCCTGGAGGGAAATGGACCACCTCAACAATTTGGGGTTTTCGCCTCTCATCTGCATGAGCCAGCGAAGGGGTCTGTGGTCGGTCTGGATCAGGAAGTGACAACCAAAAAGGTATGGCCTCAACTTCTTTACAGCCCAAACCACGGCAAAGGCTTCTCTTTCGATGGTACTCCACCGCTGTTCCCGGGGAGTAGTCTTCGGGAAATGAAGGCCACTGGCTGGTCTTGGCCATCGTCATTCAGCTGTGAGAGCACAGCTCCTATGCCATGCTCAGAAGCGTCTGTCTGCACGATAAATTCCCGTCCAAAGTCTGGAGTCCTGAGCACCGGTGCGGTGCACATCGCACGTTTGAGGGTCTCAAAGGCTTCCTGGCAGGCAGCCGTCCAGATGACTCTGCGTGGCTGCTTCTTCGAAGTCAACTCCGTCAAAGGGCCCACAATGTTTCCATATCCCTTGACGAACCGGCGGTAGTATCCCGTGAGGCCGAGAAAAGCCTGGACCTCTGTTTGGGTCTTGGGGGCTCCCAGGCCAAGATGGTCTCGATCTTGGCTTGGAGGGGTTGCACCTTACCCCCGCCCACCAGATGTCCCAGGTACACGACAGATCCCTGTCCAATCTGGCACTTGCTAGCCTTGATGGTTAGACCAGCCCGTTGCAGAGCCTGTAGCACCTCCTGGAGATGCTCCAGATGGTCCTCCCAGCTGCTACTGAAGACAGCTATGTCATCCAGGTAGGCAGCAGAGAAGGCCTCTAGGCCAGACAGCACCTGGTTCACCAACCGCTGGAAAGTGGCTGGAGCATTTTTCAATCCGAAGGGCATCACCCGAAATTGAAAGTGGCCCTCGGGGGTGGAGAACGCAGTCTTCTCCCTTGCTCCTTCTGCCATGGCGATCTGCCAATAGCCTGACGTCAAATCGATGGTACTCAGATACCGGGCTGCTCCCAGCCGGTCAATGAGCTCATCCGCCCGAGGGATCGGGTGAGCGTCGGTCTTGGTTACTGAGTTGAGTCCGCGGTAATCCACACAGAACCGAAGTTCTGGTGTGGTGCCCGGTGGGGCCGCTTTCGGCACCAACACCACCGGACTAGCCCAAGGGCTACTGGAAGGCTCAATCACCCCCAGTTCTAGCATCTTGGTAACCTCACTCTGGATACTAGCCTTGACCTTATCGGACAGCCGGTAAGACTTGGTTTTTACTGGCGGACTGTCCCCTGTGTCCACATCATGGGTACACAGGTGCGTGATCCCAGGCGTGAGGGAGAACAACGAGGCGTACTGCCCCAAGACCTGGCGGCAGTGCCTCTGTTGCTCTGGGGTCAAGGATGGGGCGAGGACCACTCCCTCTACAGAGCCATCCTTCTCATGGGCCGCCAGAAGGTCTGGAAGAGGCTCACTCTCCTCCTCCTCACTTCCATCTGTTATCATCAGGAGAGTGAGCTCTGAACGCTCCTGGTGTGGCTTCAGGCGGTTGACGTGGAACACCCTGTGGGGTTGACGGGGGGTCTTCACATCGACGACATAAGTGGTCTGGCCTCTCCTTTCCAGGATCTCAAACGGTCCAGTCCACCTGTCCTGGAGGGCGCTAAGCTCTCCTGGCTCCATGACCCACACCTTCTGTCCAGCGTCCAACTCTACCGTCCGAGCGTTCCGGTCATACCACTTCTTCATGACGGCCTGACTAGCCTCTAGGTTGTCCGAGCCTTCCTTCCACAGCTTGGCCACTTGGCTGCGGAATGCCAGCATATAGCTGACCACATCACGGGGAAGCTTCGAGGAAGACTTCTCCCACCCCTCCTTGACAAGACTGAGGGGCCCCCGAACGGGGTGGCCATAGAGCAGCTCAAAGGGGCTGAAACCGACCCCCTTCTGCGGCACCTCTCGGTAGGAGAAGAGCAGACAGGGTAAGAGGACATCCCACTTCCTTCTCAAGTCCTCGGGTAGGCTCCTGATCATCCCCTTCAAGGTCTTATTGAAACGCTCCACGAGCCCGTTCGTCTGGGGGTGGTAAGGAGTGGAGAACCTGTAGGTCACTCCACACTCCTTCCACATGGCCTGCATGTAGGCCGACATGAAGTTCGTGCCCCTGTCTGACACCACGACCTTGGGGAATCCCACTCGGGTAAAAATCCCCATCAGGGCCCGCGCCACCACCGGTGAAGTGATGGTCCTCACGGCGATTGCCTCTGGGTACCGGGTGGCGTGGTCCACCAACACCAAGATGAACCTGTGTCCCGAAGAAGTCGGCGGGTCCAACGGCCCGACAATGTCAATCCCTACCCGCTCAAAAGGGGTACCGACAACCGGGAGAGGTTCCAGAGGGACCTTCACTTTAGTCCCTGTCTTGCCGCTCGCCTGGCAAGTGGTGCAGGTCTTGCAGAAAGTGTCAGAGGTGTCGCGCATCCTGGGCCAGTAAAAATGTGGGACCAAACGCGCAAACATCTTGTCCTGGACCAGGTGTCCTGCTAGGGGTATCTCGTGTGCCAACTCTAGCAGAAAGGCTCGGTAGCATTGGGGGACCACTACGGCCCTTGATGACCCATGCACCGGAGCCTTAGGCTCACTGTAGAGGAGACCATCCTCCCAGTAGACATGGTAGTTACCAGTCTCTGTTCCAGTTGCTTGGGCTTCGGCCTGCTGCCGCATGCCTTCAAGCGTAGGGCACTCCTTCTGCGCCCGGCAGAATTCCTCCCGGGTAGGCCCTCCTTCCACCTGCCACTCTGCAGGAGTCGGCAGGTCCCCTCCGGGAACACCATCCACCTCAGCGGACTCCGGGGTCACCTCCCAGGGCTCCCCATCCATCTCACCGGGTGTTTCCTCCTGGACATCTCCTCGTCCAGCAGTGGGCTGGGCCATTATTTCAGGCTCCAACCCGGGCTGAGTTCCTTGCCGGGCAGCCATGGACCGCGTGACGACGCAAGTCCATCCTGGTAATCCCAACATCTCAGCATGGGCATTGAACTCTACCTCCCTCCAGGCAGTATGTTCCAAGTCGTTTCCAAGCAGACAGTCAACTGGCATGGCAGGGCTCACCGCAACCTTCAACAGGCCTGAGACTCCTCCCCACTCAAAGGGAACTTGGGCCACGGGGTAATGACCCAGGCTATTATCCACCATAACAACCGGGTGGAATACCTCAGGAATCACCTGCTCTGGGGACACCAGCTGACGTCTTACCATCGTCATGCTGGCACCTGTGTCCCTCAGAGCCTCCACCTGCTCCCCGTTCACCAGGACCCTCTGCCGATACTTGGCAGTGTTCGAGGGTACCTGAACCCGTGGGATGATCTCTCTATCCCCCAGGGAAACTAAGGTCAAGCCTGTCCACTCACCTCCCCTACCTAGGGACAACTCCTCCCCAAGCGCTACACTGGCCACCCCGGGGCTCTTACCTCCTGTGGGGGCTGGGGTTCTCTTGCGACACTGGGGATCCCCCTTGTAGTGTCCAACCTCCCCGCACTCGTAGCACCGGACAGTTCTGGGCTGCTGACTCCTGTCAGGGTACGTGGGTTTCTGGAATCCAGATTGGGATGGGGAACCTACCCCTCTCCCAGGCGGTCTATTTTGGGGGCCTTTAAAGAACTCCCTCCTTTTATCTCCCCCTCTTTCTTCTGGGGGAACCCCTGTCCACCTTTTGGGGGGTCCGCCCCGGCTCCCTTGTGGGACACCCGAGTGCTGACCCACGTGTCTGCCTCCTCTGCAAGCTCCCGTGGATTGGTCAGCTTGCGGTCCACCAAGTACTGGCGCAGCTCCGGAAAACATTTCTCTAGGAGGTGCTCTCTCAAGAACAGGTCGTACAGCCCTTTGTAATCATCAATGTTGCTGCCACGCACCCAACCCTCCAATGCCTTCCAGACATAATCAAAAAAATCCACCCAGTTCTGTGTGGGAAGCTTGTGGCTGTTGCGGAACTTTTGGCGGTACTTCTCTGGGGTGAGGCCAAACTTCTTAAGCAGGGCCTCCTTCATGATAGGGTTGTTCGTCTGATCCCCCTTGTCCAAGGTCAAAAGTGTGTCCCTTACTAGTGGAGGTATGTACCTGTAGAGACCTTCCCCCCAGTAGCTCTCAGGAACCCTATGGGCCACCAAAGACACCTCGTACGCCGCCAACCACTTATCAATGTCATCTCCCACACTAAAACTGGTTATCACCTCTCTAGGTAGATAGAACTTGGGCTCCTGGGGAACCTCAGCGGGTTTTGCTGCCACCATTCAAGTTGCCCTGCCTCTCCATCTGCAAGGCCCGGAGCTCTAATTCTTTCAGGCTAAGCTCATGCGCAAGCTTCCTTTCTTCCATGGCTAGCCTTGCCTGTTCTCGCTCCCTGTCTATCCTAGCAAGTTCTAGCTTCAATTGCCTCTCCTCCCTCCTGTCCTCAAATTCCTCTGCAGACAAACTCCCCCTGACGCACTACTGCCTGCCCTGGAACGTCTTCCTGGCAACACATTCTCGCTAACGTCAATGTGCAGTAGGTCCAGTTCTCCTGGGTCGTCTGCCTCCCTCTGCTCCTCGTCCCCTCTTCCCCCCTGGTGGGCCATTACCCATGCCCTCAAAGCTTTCTGAAGCTCCTCTTTCCTGGCTCCTCGCTTGACGGACACCCCCCTCTCTAGACAGAACTCCTTGAGCTGCGCCACCGTATACCTTTCTAGGTCGGCCAACTCAAACTCCATCCTGCTAGGTGGGGCCCCAGACAATTTAGAGAAAGGGTTCTAGACTGTAGGTAGCAGGTCTAACGCAGGAATGTACACAGTCAGGCAATCACAAAAGAATTCTTAGCACTTGCATTTATATAGGTGTCCAATTGCGGCGCACACTGAGTCCCTGTGGGGTGCTGCACAAACACCAGTCCTTATCCCACCGCTGAACACCAATGTTGGAAACGGGGGTACCGATTCCGGCACGGTAGCTTGGCGCGAGGTAGGAAGGCACCCGAAGGCAATGTGTTAAGCACTTGTGCAGCACACTCTCACACTGACTCAATAATGCGCAACAATAAAGGGGACACCACACCAGGCTTGTGTATTAAAAACAAGTTCTTTTATATAAATCAATGCAGCATCAGATGAGGCAGATCAATTCAGGGCAACATTTAAACTCATTGCAGTACTCAACTAGTGCGTAATCTCATTAAAGCACCATAGCTCATCAACACTGTAGGCCACTAAAAGGCCGCAGGAATCATCTCCTAAACGTAGCACCACCAATGATCACAGGGTGCTGGAATAAAACATGGGCCTAAAACATGCAGTTCACCTCATGAGTATTCAATCACTTGTAAATAGGCATTTCACACTACATTTAAAACAGGGCCTGCGTTAATCTAGGCGCACCCACATTCAGTACAGTGGGCGTCGCAAATCCGGTACACCTGCAACATAAAACACTTCAACTCTTGGCGGTGTACACTTCAGCTCAATTCAGTTAAGCACCTTTACACTAGGCAAAGACATTTCATTAGTGCGGATCTGCATCAGGCCTAAACAGTAATTAAAGCAGGCAAAACAATTAGGCTGGTGAATAGCTTAGGGAACCCCTCAACATGTCCTTCTCTCTGGGGCTTCCCTGTTAATTAGGGCTTCTGTGTCTCTCAGGGTTATTCAGGGGTTAATGTAGGCCAGGCCCACTCCTCTCTGGGGCCTCGCCTCGTGGGGGTAGTTTCTGTTGGCTTCCCCCCTTTACTCCACAGGCTAATGATGGCCCCCGGCCCCCAGTGGCGTCTCGGCATGCCCTAGGGGCCTCCCGGGCTCACCTGCGGTCGTTTCGTTGGTCGCTCTTCGAAGCGACTGGCTTCTTCCCTGGCCGGCCCGTGTTTGGTAGGGCGGGGCCCGGATTGGGTTCTACGGCCTTCTGGCCGGAATTGCGGGACGTTGGGGGGCCGGTATCGCTCTCCTCCGGCCCCCGTAGTTAGCAGAGAAATGTAGGTCGTAGGGTAGGGGGGGGGCGGTATCGCTCTCCTCCGGCCCCCGTAGTTAGCGCTGTATGCGGGGAAGGGAGCGGGAGCCGGCAGTCCTCTCCGGCCGGCCTCCCGCCTCCTCTACTCACCAGGCACTCTTCTCCGGCTTCCGTCGGCACTGGGGGCGCGGCGGGAGCCGGCGTCCAATCCCTGCACGGCCTTCCCGGGGGCGCGGCCGATGACGCGGTCAGCGTCCCCGGTCGCCTGGCAACGGCGTCGACGGGGCCTGGAGACCTCGTTCTTCCTTCTAGGCCTCAGCGGTGACTCCTGGCAGTAGTGCGCTTTCCCTACCACAGCGCGGGGCCGCGGCGGTGATTTAAGGCGGCAGGGCGCTTTTCTTCGTTCAGCGCTGGGCCGCGGCGGTGATTTGGATACTGGCCGACTTCAGCCACGAGGTCAGTGGCTTAAGGGTGATTCCTCCCACGTGGAGGCACAGCGCGGGGGCGCGCCTGCAACAGGCTGGCAGGGGGGCTGATTTAACAGTGCTTTGGCAGCCCAGCAGCAGGGCAGCACTGTGTCAGCTAGGAGTGGATGGGGGTGAAGGTCTAGCGCTTCAGGGCACGGCGCTTTACCTGGTGATCCCCAGTTTGGCAGTTCAGGTTTCTGGCCTTGCTGGTCTGTCAGGCCTTGCAATTTCAGGTTACTTGCGGCAGTTCTTTGTTGGTTGCTTCTTGGGGTTTCTCCGTATGGGGGAGGGAATGAGTTGGCGGTACTTGGGGTGCTGGATGGTACTTCCCAGCACGCTGAAGATGGTTCCCTGGGTCCCCTCACGCTGGGCAAGGTCAGTGGGTGGTGGGCGTTCCTCAGCTAACTTATTACAGCAGTGCCTTAGCCCTGTCAGTAGCAGTAGTGTAGGTCTCCCCCCTAGGCCCTAAAGCCTGTACTCCGGCAGAGGTTCTCCCAGGATCAGTGGTGCCCCAACTGACTAAAAGATTTCCCTCCAAACCTCTTATACCCCTAGGTCAGGTGACCCTCCTAAAGGCGGCAAAACATAACTCCCACAGCCCGGAAGGTTCTGGAACCTTCCACCATGTCTGGCTATGTGGCTCAGAGGCGGGACGGGATGGATACTGTATCCCTATGTCCCAGCCTGACCCTGGCTACTAGTATGTGTATGTGTGCAAGGCTACTCTGCAGTAGCAGGGGCCTGTGGCAGCCATCTTGGGTGAGAGAGCACCTGCACCTCAGCACTGGTTGGCAGTGGTAAGGCGCCCGGAGACCTAGGTCCAGTAAAAATACGGTGGCAAAAATGAGGTGCAAAAGGGAAAAAAACAGGGCAAGACCACCCTAGGGCTGACAGGTCTAACAGTACCTCACAGAAGCAACAAGAGAAAGTTGTGTCTTTTTTAAAGGAGTTTATAATGATTCACCTAAACAAACAATTACAGATGAATCTGACGAGAGGACAATACAAAACCAGAAGGTGACAACTAAGAGTGGGGAGAAGGACAACGCAAAATAGAGCAATCAAGGAGCAGGCTGGGGAGCAGGCAAAATAAATGAGGACGATAAAGACTGTGGACATAGAGACAATATCAAAAGACATTTAGAACAATACAGTGACTAATTTGAGTAACAAAGGGCCAGATGTACAAAGCATTTTTCCGGTCGCAAAAGGCCCGTATCACAGAATCAGGCTGTTTGCAACTGGAAAAATGCTTTTTCAAATGCACAAAGTGCAAAAGGCAATTCGGTAACTTCTTATCGAATCGCAATTTGCATTTGCAATTTGGTATTTGGAAGTGGCATGTTTTAGGCATCCTTTCCAAATACCGAATCAGTATGGTATGTGTTGTTGTTTTGAGACCGAATTTCGGTCGCAAAACAGTAATACTTTATCACCATGTTAAAAAGGGGTGGTAACCCATTCGCAAGTAGGAAGGGATCCCTTTGGGACCCCTTACCCTTTAAGAATGTTGAAAAAATATTTTTAAGAGCAGGTAGCGGTCCCACGGTCCACTGCCTACTCTTAAAAATGAAGCTTAAAAGTTTAATTTTTTTTCTTTTTAAAGGCATCCTGTTTTCTCTTAAAGAAAACGGGCTGCATTTAAAAGGAAAAAGATTGCTTTATTTAAAAGCACAATCAAATGCGATATCCCCAACATATGGGATCCTCACTCAGTATAGATCCATTACAATTGTCAAAAAAAGTTTTGAAAAAATCCATGCATGGACAATTGTAATGGATCTATACTGAGTGAAGTTTTGTCTATGTTTGAATGGAACTATACTGAGTGAAGTTTCTTCTATGTTTTTAGGACTTAGCCCATGATGAAGGGCACAGCACAAAATGCATTGGACATATTTGCGTTGAGAAGAATTGTAAAAATGGAATAATAATAAAATTCAGAGTTTGAAATAAAAAAGACATCAGAAAGAAAAGAAAATATAAGAAATTTCTTGGAATGACAAAGTTGACCTTTTGAATTATTTGAATAGTGCATATCAGAGTGCGGATTGGGGATGCTCCCCACATGTTGAGGATATCGCATTTGATCGTTTACTAAATACCTCATACTCAGGAGGTTTAACCGATCTGCACCATCAAAGAGAGTACTTGATTCATTTATGCGTGAGTGCGGGGGTCTCACCATTCGTTTGGATCCATTTTACTTTATTTAAAATCACTCACAGACATGGTGGTCTGCTGACCTCAGCAGGCCACCATCCCTGTGATGGCTGCGATTCATTATGGGTCACAAAATGTGACCTACCTCATTATTATTGAAGAGGTAGATTCATTTGCGACCTACTAGGAAGCGCTATTTAGAAATAAAAGGTTTTGTACATTAGGAACACCGATTTCCTAATTGCAATTCAGATATAATCGCAATTAAGAAATTGGTATTCCTAATGTTAGTACATCTAGCCCAAAATCCTTACAGAGATTAAAGCAACAATATTGTCCAGTGGACTATCCTATTGTCTAGAAACATGTTTTGACTGTTCTCAAGCATGGATTGATGTTTATAAGTTTATGCTTAAACTGAAATTGTTAAAACATTTTTCTCTGAAGAATCAAAGAAAATAATGTTCGTGTATTAAACAATAAGGACAGGTTGGGGTCAATTGAGATTTCAGCTATTGAATAAAGGAGGAACGTAGGAGAGAAGGAAAGTACACAAGACCAAACAAATGAAAAAGGTATGTTTGATATTATGACATTTGGGGTTTGTGTCACTTATAGTGCAAAGACTAATTTCAGATCAAAATCCAAATAAATATCCTAGATGCATCGGATGTCTTAAACAATAGACTCCACAACATTAATAAATATGACTATGAAATAGGGAAAAGCTTCCAGAAAGGCACTGATAAAATGGTGAAGATAAATGGGGAAATATTTTTTATGGCCCCAGAATATCTATATAATTGAAACGTTCCAAAAACATGAAAATAGAAAATCGTAGGAAGTAATCAGTAGAGAGAAATATACTAAAGAGAATGAGAGTTTTTATAATTATGTCTGTGGACGTTTCCTCCCTCTATACCACTATTAGACACTGTGACAGGAGCTGCTTATTTATTATTTACTGCTCCCTGCCATAATGTCCTTAAAGGGCACATTTACATATTAGTTCCTGTCTTATGGTGCCCAATATGGTCCACGGCTCCACAAATATTTTACAAAAATTATGTGGGAGCTGCAGGGAGCACAGCAACCACCCAGGAAATAGCAAAACGGTAAGTCTCTTGGGTCATTAAATGCGTGGCCCCCAGGAGAGGTTACCATTATTTTTAAAACACTCTGAGCTGGAATTCCATGCGTTTCCGCTGGAGTGCGGGCATCTGTTGTGGTTGGATCTATGACTGCATTTTGTGGCCTGAAGAGTGTTAAAGAACATCTATACACACATTTTGAGTTGTTTGCAATAAACATGCTTTAATTAAAATATTTTTGAAATAATAGTTGTTATGCATTGTTATGTGTATATTTATAAGGATTACTTTGGAATATGGCTATTTATAAATTATTGGGGTGATTTTTTGGCAAAGCCAATAGGTCTGCTTTATATGGCTTGATTTGCTGACCCATTGCCAAAGCCAATAGCCAGCTTTTTATACTTTGGTGTTTTAACTCTTTGACAAAGCCAGTAAGTAGTCTGCCTTACTTAAAATGACATCTCTTTATATTCTTAAGTGACATAAAAAAAACCTCAGAAATTCACTGAATAACACAAAAGTTAAATTTATGCTATAGTTAGGTCTGGTAATAATATCTTACTATCCAGTAAAAAAAACTCAGAAATTCACTGAAAAGACCAAAGGCTAAAGTGACAGTATAGGTGAAAATGTAGCGTTTTAAACTAGAAAAACCACAGAAACTCACCAATTATAGTTAACTAATGTAACTGAAGTAACTAAAACTTGTCACTCGTCATGCACTGCTTATGAACGCACATATTGCACCACTCATGACACGTTCAATGACATCATTGATAACATCACCGATGACAACTGAAATGACAACACTGTGCATGGTGAATAGGGGAGGGTGGTAAACTCCGCTCTGCCGACGGAGTTCGAAGAGTTTTGCCCATTCCCTGCTCCGACTGGAGCTCGAAGTTCCAGAAAACGAAGTGAACCGCCACTTGGCAGAGTTTTTCTCGGGGGTGGCTCACCAACTTTAAGTTGATGAGCGAGAAAAATTGAGCGCTAGGACATGTCCCGGCATGATTTTTCAACGTGGGCAGTCGTGGCAGGTTCTACCATTCATGTTGAAAAAAGCTGCTGCTCAAGTAGAAAATCTACTTGAGGAGGTAGAAAGAAGCAGCACCCTCTGGTGCAGAGCGTGGTGCCGTTCATGCCGATTTTACATGCAGAACAAGCCCCCGACACTAAAAATCAGCAGAACTCTACAGACTATTGCAGAGTTTTTATGTAACTCCATGGAGTTCCGCATAGTAAAATTCCACAATCTCCGCCCACCTCTAATGGTGAAGGTGTGAGTCATAGTTACATTAGGTAACTATACTTGGGGGATTTCAGTGGGTTGTAAAGTAGAAAACATTACATTTTAACTGACATTTTCACCTAACAATAGTGTCACTTTACCCTTTGTTTTTTTCAGTGATATATATAGTTACAAACATCCGCAAAATTGATGTCTGACCCAAGTGGCAGTGATTCATGGTACAAAGGGAGCGGAACCCAGTGGAAAACACTGAAATGATTCCTGATCATGTAGAGCAGGACGCACAAGCCCTCAGGACAAGTTAGTGCCAAAATTTGTATTTCCTCACATGTGATCAAGACTAGGTAGAGCTAAAACACGTCATGAGGAAATAAATGAATTAACATTTTGCCACTAACTTGACCTGAGGGCTTGTGTGTTTCACTCTACGTGGTCAGGAGGAATTGCTAAAAAAAAATATATATATATATATATATACATATATATACATATATATATTCACTGAAAAAACCGTAGGTTTCAGACATGTTATAGTTACAAATTAGCATTTAAAAAACCTTTGAAATTCACTGAAAAAACCATAGGTTTCATGGACGTTATAGTTACAAATTAGCATTTAAAAAACCTTTGAAATTCACTGAAAAAACCATAGGTTTTAGGGACAGTTATAGTTAGTTGGACATTGCACTCGTACAAAACCCGTGAAATTCCCCGTTATAGTTAGTCCAGCTAACTATAACTCGCGCCCGCAATGCACTGCTGATGACGTCACATATTACATCACTCATGACATGGTCAGTGACATCACTGATGACATCACTGATGACATCTCAAATGACATCACTGATGACATCATCCAGTGACTGTGTGTTTCTGTAAAGTTTAAATATTTTTAATATATATAGGAAAAGACGTATTGAAGAATGAGTGGGTGTGTAAGTGTCTGTATGGATGATTTAGTAGGTGCGTGACTGACTCTATAAGTGAGTGATTTAACGTATCTTACTGAATGCATGGGTTAGTGACTAAACTGGGTGAATGTCTGTATCCGTCTGTCTGTTGCTGTGTAAGTGGCTGCATGTGTTTGTGAATAGCTACATGAGTGTCTATATGAGTTATTGAATGCTTGTCTGAGTATCTGTATGGGTGCCTGAGTGTTTGTGTGGGTGGGGTGTGTGTGACTCTGTACATAGATGTGTGAGTGGGTGATTCACTGGGTGGATGGTTTCAAGAGTGCATCTGTGATAGACTGTATGGGTGGGTGAGTGTGTGTATGGGTGTGTTAGTGAGTGAATGTATGTCCCAGTGGTACATGTGTGAGTAACTACATATGTAAAAGGCAGTATATATGTGTGTTAGAGTATTTAAATGGCTATAAGTGAGAGTGTGTGATAGTGAGAGTGGCTGTATGGATGCGTGTGTGCTTGTATCAGTGATTGTATAAGAGCGTAAGAATGTGCTAGTATTTGTATGAGTAAGTGAGCTGGTGTGTGTATAACTGTATAGGTGAGTAAATGGGTGTGTGATTAATTTTTTGCATGACTGACTAGGTGTGTGAGTACCTCTATGGATGAGTGGCGGTGTGTGAGTGTTTATATAGGTGTATGAGTGCATATGATAGTCCTGTACTGAGTGACTGTGAGTATGAGTGACTGTACGGGTGAGTGAGTGGATGTGTGTGTAGACCTAAGAATCAGTGAGTGGGAATGTAGTTTTTGGTGTTGGAGTGTCTATGGTTTTGAGAATGGCAGTCTGTAATTTAGAGTGGGTGTATCAAAAGTTATATTAGGGTGTGAGAAGATGCATGAAATTAACACATGGATGATGTCATCAGTGATGTCATTTGAGATGTCATCAGTGATGTCATCAGTGATGTCACTGACCATGTCATGAGTGATGTAATATGTAACGTCATCAGCAGTGCATTGCGGGGGCGCGAGTTATAGTTAGCTGAACTAACTATAACGGGGGAATTTCTATGCTTTTGTACGAGTGAAATGTCCAACTAACTATAACTGTCCCTAAAACCTATGGTTTTTTCAGTGAATTTCAAAGGTTTTTAAATGCTAATTTCTAACTATAACATGTCTGAAACCTATGGTTTTTTCAGTGAATTTCAAAGGTTTTTAAATGCTAATTTCTAACTATAACGTGCCTGAAACCTATGATTTTTTAAGTGAATTTCAAAGGTTTTTAAATGCTAGTTTCTAACTATGCCTACAGAGGTAGGACATGTGAAGAAAGAAGAAAAAACGCACAGAAAGAAGCAAAAGAAATGCAGAAAGAAGCAACAGAAGTCCACAAAGACGAAGAAAAGTGCAGGAAGAAGCAAGACATGTGCAGAAAGAACCAACAGAGGAGCAGAAAGAGGCCTTGTTGCAAAATCATCCTGTGCCCACAACTTTTTCAGACGGGTACTGGTGGTAACTGACTCTGACTAACCAGAGCCAGTGCTATGCTAAAAGACACTTAGAATACAGTGAAAACACCTACATACACTAGGGAACACTATGCGTTGGGGTACCCCTGTCATTAGCATGACCTCCTCTGCAAGTCCCTAGTACATAATAGGGCAGGGGGATTAAAACTACCTCTTAAAACGCGCTACAGGGCGCGTTTGCACAGTGGTGAAGGGAGGGGCGGCCTGAGGTGACATGTGTGCAAACGCACCCCGTGGCGCGTTTTAAGTTGCGGGATTAAGTCCCCTTGAATCCTGAGGGTCCCTGGGGCCCAACTAGCCCCCCAGGTACCTACAGTTAGGACCACAGAGCTGAGTTGCAGAGAGGCGTTCCGAGGCCACGCACCTTTTTCACCTCTCTGCAACGCAACTCTGTTGTGCTTACTGAAGGTACCTGGTGGGCTAGTTGGCCCCCAGGGTCCCTCAGGATTCAAAGGAATTAATTCCCCAACTTAAAACGCACCACAGGGCGTGTTTGCGCACATGTCACCTGAGGCCCCGCCCCTCCCTTCACCACTGTGCAAACGCGCCCCGTGGAGCGTTTTAAGTTGAGGGATTAGGTCACCTTGAATCCTGAGGGTCCCTGGGGCCCAACTAGCCCACCAGGTACTTCCAGTAAGCACCACAGGCCTGCGTTGCAACGCCTGTAACAAATTGTGCAGTTGTGTTTAGGTAGTGAAGAGGGTCGTGCTGGGGGTAGTGTTTTAGGGTTTAGGGTAGTGCAGTGGTGTTTGTGTAGTGTAGGAGGTCATGCTGGGGGTAGATTTAGGGTTTAGGGTAGTGCAGTGGTGTTTGGGTAGTGTAGGGAGTCGTGCTGGGGGAGTGTTTTAGGGTTTAGGGTAGTGCAGTGGTGTTTGGGTAGTGTAGGGGGTCATGCTGGGGTAGTGTTTTAGGGTTTAGGGTAGTGCAGTGGTGTTTGGGTAGTGTAGGGGGTCGTGCTGGGGGTAGTGATTTAGGGTAGTGCAGTGGTGTTTGGGTAGTGTAGGGGTACTGCTGGGGGTAGTGTTTTAGGGTTTAGGGTAGTGCAATTGTGTTTGGGTAGTGTAGGGGGTACTGCTGGGGGTAGTGTTTTAGGGTTTAGGGTAGTGCAGTGGTGTTTGGGTGGTGTAGGGGTTCGTGCTGGGGGTCGTTTTTTAGGGTTTGGGGTAGTGCAGTGGTGTTTGTGTAGTGTAGGGGGTAGTGTTTTAGGGTTTTGGGTAGTGCAGTGGTGTTTGTGTAGTGTAGGAGGTCTTGTTTTAGGGTTTAGGGTAGTGCAGTGGTCTTTGGGCAGTGTAGGGAGTTGTGCGGGGGTAGTGTTTTAGGGTTTAGGGTAGTGCAGTGGTCTTTGGGTAGTGTAGGGGGTTGTGCGGGGGGTAGTGTTATAGGGATTAGGGTAGTGCATTGGTGTTTGGGTAGTGTAGGGGGTCATGCAGGGGGTAGTGTTTTAGGGTTTAGGGCAGTGCAGTGGTGTTTGGGTAGTGTAGGGGGTCGTGCTTGGGGGAGTGTTTTAGGGTTTAGGGCAGTGCAGTGGTGTTCGGGTAGTGTAGGGGTCGTGCTGGGGGAGTGTTTTAGGGTTTAGGGCAGTGCAGTGGTGTTCGGGTAGTGTAGGGGGTCGTGCTGGGGGAGTGTTTGAGGGTTTAGGGCAGTGCAGTCGTGTTCGGGTAGTGTAGGGGGTCGTGCTGGGGGAGTATTTTAGGGTTTAGGGTAGTGCAGTGGTGTTCGGGTAGTGTAGGGGGTCATGCTGGGGGTAGTGTTCTAGGGTTTAGGGCAGTGCAGTGGTGTTCGGGCAGTGTAGGGGGTCGTGCTGGGGGTGGTGTTTTAGGGTTTAGGGCAGTGCAGTGGTGTTCGGGCAGTGTAGGGGTCGTGCTGGGGGTGGTGTTTCAGCGTTTAGGGCAGTGCAGTGGTATTCGGGCAGTGTAGGGGTCGTGTAGGGGGTGGTGTTTCAGGGTTTAGGGCAGTGCAGTGGTGTTCGGGCAGTGTAGGGGGTTGTGCAGGGGTGGTGTTTCAGGGTTTAGGGCAGTGGTGTTCGGGCAGTGTAGGGGTCGTGCTGGGGGTGGTGTTTCAGGGTTTGGGGCAGTGCAGAGGTGTTTGAGCAGTAAAGGGGGTCGTGCTGGGGTGGTGTTTCAGGGTTTAGGGCACTGCAGTGGTGTTCGGGCAGTGTAGGGGGCGGTGCAGGGGGTGGTGTTTCAGGGTTTAGGGCAGTGCAGTGGTGTTCGGGCAGGGTAGGGGGTGGTGCAGGGGTGGTGTTTCAGGGTTTAGGGCAGTGCAGTGGTGTTCGGGCAGTGTAGGGGGTCATGCTGGGGCTGGTGTTTCAGGGTTTAGGGCAGTGCAGTGGTGTTCGGGCAGTGTAGGGGGTCTTGCTGGGGCTGGTGTTTCAGAGTCTAGGGCAGTGCAGTGGTGTTCGGGCAGTGTAGGGGGTCTTGCTGGGGGTGATGTTTCAGGGTTTAGGGCAGTGCAGTGGTGTTCGGGCAGTGTAGGGGGTTGTGCTGGGGGTGGTGTTTCAGGGTTTAGGGCAGTGCAGTGGTGCTCCGGCAGTGTAGGGGGTCGTGCTGGGGCTAGTGTTTCAGGGTTTAGGGCAGAGCAATGGTGTTCAGGCAGTGTAGGGGGTTGTGCTGGAGGTGGTGTTTCAGGGTTTAGGGCAGTGCAGTGGTGTTCGGGCAGTGTAGGGGGTCTTGCTGGGGGTGGTGTTTCAGGGTTTAGGGCAGTGGTGTTCAGACAGTGTAGGGTGTCTTGCTGGGGGTGATGTTTCAGGGTTTAGGGCAGTGCAGTGGTGTTCGGGCAGTGTAGGGGGTCGTGCTGGGGGTGGTGTTTCAGGGTTTAGGGCAGTGCAGTGGTGCTCCGGCAGTGTAGGGGGTCGTGCAGGGGGTGGTGTTTCAGGGTTTAGGGCAGTGCAGTGGTGTTTGGGCAGTGTAGGGGGTCGTGCTGGGGGTGGTGTTTCAGGGTTTAGGGCAGTGCAGTGGTGTTCGGGCAGTATAGGGTGTCGTGCTGGGGGTGGTGTTTCACGGTTTAGGGCAGTGCAGTGGTGTTCGGGCAGTGTAGGGGGTCATGCAGGGGGTGGTGTTTCAGGGTTTAGGGCAGTGCAGTGGTGTTTGGGCAGTGTAGGGGGTCGTGCAGGGGTGGTGTTTCAGGGTTTAGGGCAGTGCAGTGGTGTTCGGCCAGTGTAGGTGGTCTTGCTGGGGGTGGTGTTTCAGGGTTTACTGCAGTGGTGTTCGGGCAGTGTAGGGGGTCGTGCTGGGGGCTGGTGTTTCAGGGTTTAGGGCACTGCAGTGGTGTTCCGGCAGTGTAGGGGGTCGTGCAGGGGGTGGTGTTTCAGGGTTTAGGGCAGTGCAGTGGTGTTTGGGCAGTGTAGGGGGTCGTGCTGGGGGTGGTGTTTCAGGGTTTAGGGCAGTGGTGTTCGGGCAGTGTAGGGGGTCGTGCAGGGGGTGGTGTTTCAGGGTTTAGGGCAGTGCAGTGGTGTTCGGCCAGTGTAGGTGGTCTTGCTGGGGGTGGTGTTTCAGCGGTTAGTGCAGTGGTGTTCGGGCAGTGTAGGGGTCTTGCTGGGGGTGGTGTTTCAGCGTTTAGGGCAGTGCAGTGGTGTTCGGGCAGTGTAGGGGGTCTTGCAGGGGCTGGTGTTTCAGGGTTTAGGGCAGTGGTGTTCGGGCAGTGTAGGGGGTCTTGCTGGGGGTGATGTTTCAGGGTTTAGGGCAGTGCAGTGGTGTTCGGGCAGTGTAGGGGGTCTTGCTGGGGGTGGTGTTTCAGGGTTTAGGGCAGTGGTGTTCGGGCAGTGTAGGGGTCTTGCTGGGGGTGATGTTTCAGGGTTTAGGGCAGTGCAGTGGTGTTCGGGCAGTGTAGGGGGTCTTGCTGGGGGTAGTGTTTCAGGGTTTAGGGCAGTGCACTGGTGTTCGTGCAGTGTAGGGGGTCGTGCTTGGGATGGTGTTTCAGGGTTTAGGGCAGTGCAGTAGTGTTCGGGCAGTGTAGGGGGTCGTGCAGGGGGTGGTGTTTCAGGGTTTAGGGCAGTGCAGTGGTGTTCGGGCAGTGTAGGGGGTCGTGCTGGGGGTGGTGTTTCATGGTTTAGGGCAGTGCAGTGGTGCTCCGGCAGTGTAGGGGGTCGTGCTGGGGCTAGTGTTTCAGGGTTTAGGGCAGAGCACTGGTGTTCAGGCAGTGTAGGGGGTTGTGCTGGAGGTGGTGTTTCAGGGTTTAGGGCAGTGCAGTGGTGTTCGGGCAGTGTAGGGGGTCTTGCTGGGGGTGGAGTTTCAGGGTTTAGGGCAGTGGTGTTCAGGCAGTGTAGGGGGTCTTGCTGGGGGTGATGTTTCAGGGTTTAGGGCAGTGCAGTGGTGTTCGGGCAGTGTAGGGGGTCGTGCTGGGGGTGGTGTTTCAGGGTTTAGGGCAGTGCAGTGGTGCTCCGGCAGTGTAGGGGGTCGTGCTGGGGGTGGTGTTTCAGGGTTTAGGGCAGTGCAGTGGTGTTTGGGCAGTGTAGGGGGTCGTGCTGGGGGTGGTGTTTCAGGGTTTAGGGCAGTGCAGTGGTGTTTGGGCAGTGTAGGGGGTCGTGCAGGGAGTGGTGTTTCAGGATTTAGGGCAGTGCAGTGGTGTTTGGGCAGTGTAGGGGGTCATGCAGGGGGTGGTGTTTCAGGGTTTAGGGCAGTGCAGTGGTGTTCGGCCAGTGTAGGTGGTCTTGCTGGGGGTGGTGTTTCAGGGTTTAGTGCAGTGGTGTTCGGGCAGTGTAGGGGGTCGTGCTGGGGGTGGTGTTTCAGGGTTTAGGGCAGTGCAGTGGTGTTCGGCCAGTGTAGGTGGTCTTGCTGGGGGTGGTGTTTCAGCGGTTAGTGCAGTGGTGTTCGGGCAGTGTAGGGGTCTTGCTGGGGGTGGTGTTTCAGCATTTAGGGCAGTGCAGTGGTGTTCGGGCAGTGTAGGGGGTCTTGCAGGGGCTGGTGTTTCAGGGTTTAGGGCAGTGCAGTGGTGTTTGGGCAGTGTAGGGGGTCGTGCTGGGGCTGGTGTTTGAGGGTTTAGGGCAGTGCAGTGGTGTTCGGACAGTGTAGGGGGTCGTGCTGGGGCTGGTGTTTCAAGGTTTAGGGCAGTGCAGTGGTTTTCAGGCAGTGTAGGCGGTCGTGCTGGGGCTGGTGTTTCAGGGTTTAGGGTAGTGCAGTGGTGTTCGGGCAGTGTACGGGGTTGTGCTGGGGCTGGTGTTTCAGTGTTTAGGGCAGTGCAGTGGTGTTCGGGCAGTGTAGGGGGTCGTGCTGGGAGTGGTGTTTCAGGGTTTAGGGCAGTGCAGTGGTGTTCGGGCAGTGTAGGGGGTCGTGCTGGGGCTGGTGTTTCAGGGTTTAGGGCAGTGCAGTGGTGTTCGGGCAGTGTAGGGGGTCGTGCTGGGGCTGGTGTTTCAGGGTTTTGGGCAGAGCAGTGGTGTTTGGGCAGTGTAGGGGTTCTTGCTGGGGGTGGTGTTTCAGGGTTTAGGGCAGTGCAGTGGTGTTTGGGCAGTGTAGGGGGTCTTGCTGGGGGTGGTGTTTCAGGGTTTAGGGCAGTGGTGTTCAGGCAGTGTAGGGGGTCTTGCTGGGGGTGATGTTTCAGGGTAAAGGGCAGTGCAGTGGTGTACGGGCAGTGTAGGGGTCTTACTGGGGGTGGTGTTTCAGGGTTTAGGGCAGTGGTGTTCGGGCAGTGTAGGGGGTCTTGCTGGGGGTGATGTTTCAGGGTTTAGGGCAGTGCAGTGGTGTTCGGGCAGTGTAGGGGTCTTGCTGGGGGTAGTGTTTCAGGGTTTAGGGCAGTGCACTGGTGTTCGTGCAGTGTAGGGGGTCGTGCTGGGGATGGTGTTTCAGGGTTTAGGGCAGTGCAGTAGTGTTCGGGCAGTGTAGGGGGTCGTGCAGGGGGTGGTGTTTCAGGGTTTAGGGCAGTGCAGTGGTGTTCGGGCAGTGTAGGGGGTCGTGCTGGCGGTGGTGTTTCAGGGTTTAGGGCAGTGCAGTGGTGCTCCGGCAGTGTAGGGGGTCGTGCTGGGGCTAGTGTTTCAGGGTTTAGGGAAGAGCAAAGGTGTTCAGGCAGTGTAGGGGGTTGTGCTGGAGGTGGTGTTTCAGGGTTTAGGGCAGTGCAGTGGTGTTCGGGCAGTGTAGGGGGTCTTGCTGGGGGTGGTGTTTCAGGGTTTAGGGCAGTGGTGTTCAGGCAGTGTAGGGGGTCTTGCTGGGGGTGATGTTTCAGGGTTTAGGGCAGTGCAGTGGTGTTCGGGCAGTGTAGGGGGTCGTGCTGGGGGTGGTGTTTCAGGGTTTAGGGCAGTGCAGTGGTGCTCCGGCAGTGTAGGGGGTCGTGCTGGGGGTGGTGTTTCAGGGTTTAGGGCAGTGCAGTGGTGTTTGGGCAGTGTAGGGGGTCGTGCTGGGGCTGGTGTTTGAGGGTTTAGGGCAGTGCAGTGGTGTTCGGGCAGTGTAGGGGGTCGTGCTGGGGCTGGTGTTTCAGGGTTTAGGGCAGTGCAGTGGTTTTCGGGCAGTGTAGGGGGTCGTGCTGGGGGTCGTGTTTCAGGGTTTAGGGCAGTGCAGTGGTGTTCCGGCAGTGTAGGGGGTCGTGCAGGGGTGGTGTTTCAGGGTTTAGGGCAGTGCAGTGGTGTTTGGGCAGTGTAGGGGGTCGTGCTGGGGGTGGTGTTTCAGGGTTTAGGGCAGTGCAGTGGTGTTCGGGCAGTGTAGGGGGTCATGCAAGGGGTGGTGTTTCAGGGTTTAGGGCAGTGCAGTGGTGTTCGGCCAGGGTAGGTGGTCTTGCTGGGGGTGGTGTTTCAGGGGTTAGTGCAGTGGTGTTCGGGCAGTGTAGGGGTCTTGCTGGGGGTGGTGTTTCAGGGTTTAGGGCAGTGCAGTGGTGTTCGGGCGGTGTAGGGGGTCTTGCAGGGGCTGGTGTTTCAGGGTTTAAGGCAGTGCAGTGGTGTTCGGGCAGTGTAGGGGGTCGTGCTGGGGCTGGTGTTTGAGGGTTTAGGGCAGTGCAGTGGTGTTCGGGCAGTGTAGGGGGTCGTGCTGGGGCTGGTGTTTCAGGGTTTAGGGCAGTGCAGTGGTTTTCGGGCAGTGTAGGCGGTCCTGCTGGGGCTGGTGTTTCAGGGTTTAGGGCAGTGCAGTGGTGTTCGGGCAGTGTACAGGGTTGTGCTGGGGCTGGTGTTTCAGTGTGTAGGGCAGTGCAGTGGTGTTCGGGCAGTGTAGGGGGTCGTGCTGGGAGTGGTGTTTCAGGGTTTAGGGCAGTGCAGTGGTGTTCGGGCAGTGTAGGGGGTTGTGCTGGGGCTGGTGTTTCAGGGTTTAGGGCAGTGCAGTGGTGTTCGGGCAGTGTAGGTGGTCGTGCTGGGGCTGGTGTTTCAGGGTTTTGGGCAGAGCAGTGGTGTTCGGGCAGTGTAGGGGGTCTTGCTGGGGGTGGTGTTTCAGGGTTTAGGGCAGTGGTGTTCGGGCAGTGTAGGGGGTCTTGCTGGGGGTGATGTTTCAGGGTTTAGGGCAGTGCAGTGGTGTTCGGGCAGTGTAGGGGGTCTTGCTGGGGGTAGTGTTTCAGGGTTTAGGGCAGTGCAGTTGTGTTCGTGCAGTGTAGGGGGCCGTGCTGGGGGTGGTGTTTCAGGGTTTAGGGCAGTGCAGTAGTGTTCGGGCAGTGTAGGGGGTCGTGCAGGGGGTGGTGTTTCAGGGTTTAGGGCAGTGCAGTGGTGTTCGGGCAGTGTAGGGGGTCGTGCTGGGGGTGGTGTTTCAGGGTTTAGGTCAGTGCAGTCGTGTTCGGGCAGTGTAGGAGGTCATGCAGGGGGTGGTGTTTCAGGGTTTAGGGCAGTGCAGTGGTGTTCGGGCAGTGTAGGGGGTCGTGCTGGGGCTGGTGTTTCAGGGTTTAGGGCAGTGCAGTGGTGTTCGGGCAGTGTAGGGGGTCTTGCTGGGGGTGGTGTTTCAGGGTTTAGGGCAGTGGTGTTCGGGCAGTGTAGGGGGTCTTGCTGGGGGTGATGTTTCAGGGTTTAGGGCAGTGCAGTGGTGTTCGGGCAGTGTAGATGGTCTTGCTGGGGGTAGTGTTTCAGGGTTTAGGGCAGTGCACTGGTGTTCGTGCAGTGTAGGGGGTCGTGCTGGGGATGGTGTTTCAGGGTTTAGGGCAGTGCAGTAGTGTTCAGGCAGTGTAGGGGGTCGTGCAGGGGTGGTGTTTCAGGGTTTAGGGCAGTGCAGTGGTGTTCGGGCAGTGTAGGGGGTCGTGCTGGGGGTGGTGTTTCAGGGTTTAGGGCAGTGCAGTGGTGTTCAGGCAGTGTAGGGGGTCATGCTGATGCTGGTGTTTCACGGTTTAGGGCAGTGCAGTGGTGTTCGGGCAGTGTAGGGGGTCGTGCTGGGGGTGGTGTTTCAGGGTTTAGGGCAGTGCAGTGGTGTTCGGGCAGTGTAGGCGGTCGTGCTGGGGTAGTGTTTTAGGGTTTAGGGTAGTGCAGTGGTGTTTGGGTAGTGTAGGGGGTCGTGCTGGGGGTAGTGATTTAGGGTAGTGCAGTGGTGTTTGGGTAGTGTAGGGGGTACTGCTGGGGGTAGTGTTTTAGGGTTTAGGGTAGTGCAATTGTGTTTGGGTAGTGTAGGGGGTACTGCTGGGGGTAGTGTTTTAGGGTTTAGGGTAGTGCAGTGGTGTTTGGGTGGTGTAGGGGTTCGTGCTGGGGGTCGTTTTTAGGGTTTGGGGTAGTGCAGTGGTGTTTGTGTAGTGTAGGGGTAGTGTTTTAGGGTTTTGGGTAGTGCAGTGGTGTTTGTGTAGTGTAGGAGGTCTTGTTTTAGGGTTTAGGGTAGTGCAGTGGTCTTTGGGCAGTGTAGGGAGTTGTGCGGGGGTAGTGTTTTAGGGTTTAGGGTAGTGCAGTGGTCTTTGGGTAGTGTAGGGGGTTGTGCGGGGGGTAGTGTTTTAGGGATTAGGGTAGTGCATTGGTGTTTGGGTAGTGTAGGGGGTCATGCAGGGGGTAGTGTTTTAGGGTTTAGGGCAGTGCAGTGGTGTTTGGGTAGTGTAGGGGGTCGTGCTTGGGGGAGTGTTTTAGGGTTTAGGGCAGTGCAGTGGTGTTCGGGTAGTGTAGGGGTCGTGCTGGGGGAGTGTTTTAGGGTTTAGGGCAGTGCAGTGGTGTTCGGGTAGTGTAGGGGGTCGTGCTGGGGGAGTGTTTGAGGGTTTAGGGCAGTGCAGTCGTGTTCGGGTAGTGTAGGGGGTCGTGCTGGGGGAGTATTTTAGGGTTTAGGGTAGTGCAGTGGTGTTCGGGTAGTGTAGGGGGTCATGCTGGGGGTAGTGTTCTAGGGTTTAGGGCAGTGCAGTGGTGTTCGGGCAGTGTAGGGGGTCGTGCTGGGGGTGGTGTTTTAGGGTTTAGGGCAGTGCAGTGGTGTTCGGGCAGTGTAGGGGGTCGTGCTGGGGGTGGTGTTTCAGCGTTTAGGGCAGTGCAGTGGTATTCGGGCAGTGTAGGGGGTCGTGTAGGGGGTGGTGTTTCAGGGTTTAGGGCAGTGCAGTGGTGTTCGGGCAGTGTAGGGGGTTGTGCAGGGGGTGGTGTTTCAGGGTTTAGGGCAGTGGTGTTCGGGCAGTGTAGGGGGTCGTGCTGGGGGTGGTGTTTCAGGGTTTGGGGCAGTGCAGAGGTGTTTGAGCAGTAAAGGGGGTCGTGCTGGGGTGGTGTTTCAGGGTTTAGGACACTGCAGTGGTGTTCGGGCAGTGTAGGGGGCGGTGCAGGGGGTGGTGTTTCAGGGTTTAGGGCAGTGCAGTGGTGTTCGGGCAGGGTAGGGGGTGGTGCAGGGGGTGGTGTTTCAGGGTTTAGGGCAGTGCAGTGGTGTTCGGGCAGTGTAGGGGGTCGTGCAGGGGGTGGTGTTTCAGGGTTTAGGGCAGTGAAGTGGTGTTCGGGCAGTGTAGGGGGTCATGCTGGGGCTGGTGTTTTGGGGTTTAGGGCAGTACAGTGGTGTTCGGGCAGTGTAGTGGGTCGTGCTGTGGCTGGTGTTTCAGGGTTTAGGGCAGTGCAGTGGTGTTCGGGCAGTGTAGGGGGTCATGCTGGGGCTGGTGTTTCAGGGTTTAGGGCAGTGCAGTGGTGTTCGGGCAGTGTAGGGGGTCTTGCTGGGGCTGGTGTTTCAGAGTCTAGGGCAGTGCAGTGGTGTTCGGGCAGTGTAGGGGGTCTTGCTGGGGGTGATGTTTCAGGGTTTAGGGCAGTGCAGTGGTGTTCGGGCAGTGTAGGGGGTTGTGCTGGGGGTGGTGTTTCAGGGTTTAGGGCAGTGCAGTGGTGCTCCGGCAGTGTAGGGGGTCGTGCTGGGGCTAGTGTTTCAGGGTTTAGGGCAGAGCAATGGTGTTCAGGCAGTGTAGGGGGTTGTGCTGGAGGTGGTGTTTCAGGGTTTAGGGCAGTGCAGTGGTGTTCGGGCAGTGTAGGGGGTCTTGCTGGGGGTGGTGTTTCAGGGTTTAGGGCAGTGGTGTTCAGACAGTGTAGGGTGTCTTGCTGGGGGTGATGTTTCAGGGTTTAGGGCAGTGCAGTGGTGTTCGGGCAGTGTAGGGGGTCGTGCTGGGGGTGGTGTTTCAGGGTTTAGGGCAGTGCAGTGGTGCTCCGGCAGTGTAGGGGGTCGTGCAGGGGTGGTGTTTCAGGGTTTAGGGCAGTGCAGTGGTGTTTGGGCAGTGTAGGGGGTCGTGCTGGGGGTGGTGTTTCAGGGTTGAAGGCAGTGCAGTGGTGTTCGGGCAGTATAGGGTGTCGTGCTGGGGGGTGGTGTTTCACGGTTTAGGGCAGTGCAGTGGTGTTCGGGCAGTGTAGGGGGTCATGCAGGGGGTGGTGTTTCAGGGTTTAGGGCAGTGCAGTGGTGTTTGGGCAGTGTAGGGGGTCGTGCAGGGGGTGGTGTTTCAGGGTTTAGGGCAGTGCAGTGGTGTTCGGCCAGTGTAGGTGGTCTTGCTGGGGGTGGTGTTTCAGGGTTTACTGCAGTGGTGTTCGGGCAGTGTAGGGGGTCGTGCTGGGGGCTGGTGTTTCAGGGTTTAGGGCACTGCAGTGGTGTTCCGGCAGTGTAGGGGGTCGTGCAGGGGTGGTGTTTCAGGGTTTAGGGCAGTGCAGTGGTGTTTGGGCAGTGTAGGGGGTCGTGCTGGGGGTGGTGTTTCAGGGTTTAGGGCAGTGGTGTTCGGGCAGTGTAGGGGGTCGTGCAGGGGTGGTGTTTCAGGGTTTAGGGCAGTGCAGTGGTGTTCGGCCAGTGTAGGTGGTCTTGCTGGGGGTGGTGTTTCAGCGGTTAGTGCAGTGGTGTTCGGGCAGTGTAGGGGTCTTGCTGGGGGTGGTGTTTCAGCGTTTAGGGCAGTGCAGTGGTGTTCGGGCAGTGTAGGGGGTCTTGCAGGGGCTGGTGTTTCAGGGTTTAGGGCAGTGGTGTTCGGGCAGTGTAGGGGGTCTTGCTGGGGGTGATGTTTCAGGGTTTAGGGCAGTGCAGTGGTGTTCGGGCAGTGTAGGGGGTCTTGCTGGGGGTGGTGTTTCAGGGTTTAGGGCAGTGGTGTTCGGGCAGTGTAGGGGGTCTTGCTGGGGGTGATGTTTCAGGGTTTAGGGCAGTGCAGTGGTGTTCGGGCAGTGTAGGGGGTCTTGCTGGGGGTAGTGTTTCAGGGTTTAGGGCAGTGCACTGGTGTTCGTGCAGTGTAGGGGGTCGTGCTTGGGATGGTGTTTCAGGGTTTAGGGCAGTGCAGTAGTGTTCGGGCAGTGTAGGGGGTCGTGCAGGGGGTGGTGTTTCAGGGTTTAGGGCAGTGCAGTGGTGTTCGGGCAGTGTAGGAGGTCGTGCTGGGGGTGGTGTTTCATGGTTTAGGGCAGTGCAGTGGTGCTCCGGCAGTGTAGGGGGTCGTGCTGGGGCTAGTGTTTCAGGGTTTAGGGCAGAGCAATGGTGTTCAGGCAGTGTAGGGGGTTGTGCTGGAGGTGGTGTTTCAGGGTTTAGGGCAGTGCAGTGGTGTTCGGGCAGTGTAGGGGGTCTTGCTGGGGGTGGAGTTTCAGGGTTTAGGGCAGTGGTGTTCAGGCAGTGTAGGGGGTCTTGCTGGGGGTGATGTTTCAGGGTTTAGGGCAGTGCAGTGGTGTTCGGGCAGTGTAGGGGGTCGTGCTGGGGGTGGTGTTTCAGGGTTTAGGGCAGTGCAGTGGTGCTCCGGCAGTGTAGGGGGTCGTGCTGGGGGTGGTGTTTCAGGGTTTAGGGCAGTGCAGTGGTGTTTGGGCAGTGTAGGGGGTCGTGCTGGGGGTGGTGTTTCAGGGTTTAGGGCAGTGCAGTGGTGTTTGGGCAGTGTAGGGGGTCGTGCAGGGAGTGGTGTTTCAGGATTTAGGGCAGTGCAGTGGTGTTTGGGCAGTGTAGGGGGTCATGCAGGGGTGGTGTTTCAGGGTTTAGGGCAGTGCAGTGGTGTTCGGCCAGTGTAGGTGGTCTTGCTGGGGGTGGTGTTTCAGGGTTTAGTGCAGTGGTGTTCGGGCAGTGTAGGGGGTCGTGCTGGGGGTGGTGTTTCAGGGTTTAGGGCAGTGCAGTGGTGTTCGGCCAGTGTAGGTGGTCTTGCTGGGGGTGGTGTTTCAGCGGTTAGTGCAGTGGTGTTCGGGCAGTGTAGGGGTCTTGCTGGGGGTGGTGTTTCAGCATTTAGGGCAGTGCAGTGGTGTTCGGGCAGTGTAGGGGGTCTTGCAGGGGCTGGTGTTTCAGGGTTTAGGGCAGTGCAGTGGTGTTTGGGCAGTGTAGGGGGTCGTGCTGGGGCTGGTGTTTGAGGGTTTAGGGCAGTGCAGTGGTGTTCGGACAGTGTAGGGGGTCGTGCTGGGGCTGGTGTTTCAAGGTTTAGGGCAGTGCAGTGGTTTTCAGGCAGTGTAGGCGGTCGTGCTGGGGCTGGTGTTTCAGGGTTTAGGGCAGTGCAGTGGTGTTCGGGCAGTGTACGGGGTTGTGCTGGGGCTGGTGTTTCAGTGTTTAGGGCAGTGCAGTGGTGTTCGGGCAGTGTAGGGGGTCGTGCTGGGAGTGGTGTTTCAGGGTTTAGGGCAGTGCAGTGGTGTTCGGGCAGTGTAGGGGGTCGTGCTGGGGCTGGTGTTTCAGGGTTTAGGGCAGTGCAGTGGTGTTCGGGCAGTGTAGGGGGTCGTGCTGGGGCTGGTGTTTCAGGGTTTTGGGCAGAGCAGTGGTGTTTGGGCAGTGTAGGGGTTCTTGCTGGGGGTGGTGTTTCAGGGTTTAGGGCAGTGCAGTGGTGTTTGGGCAGTGTAGGGGGTCTTGCTGGTTGTGGTGTTTCAGGGTTTAGGGCAGTGGTGTTCAGGCAGTGTAGGGGGTCTTGCTGGGGGTGATGTTTCAGGGTAAAGGGCAGTGCAGTGGTGTTCGGGCAGTGTAGGGGGTCTTACTGGGGGTGGTGTTTCAGGGTTTAGGGCAGTGGTGTTCGGGCAGTGTAGGGGGTCTTGCTGGGGGTGATGTTTCAGGGTTTAGGGCAGTGCAGTGGTGTTCGGGCAGTGTAGGGGTCTTGCTGGGGGTAGTGTTTCAGGGTTTAGGGCAGTGCACTGGTGTTCGTGCAGTGTAGGGGGTCGTGCTGGGGATGGTGTTTCAGGGTTTAGGGCAGTGCAGTAGTGTTCGGGCAGTGTAGGGGGTCGTGCAGGGGTGGTGTTTCAGGGTTTAGGGCAGTGCAGTGGTGTTCGGGCAGTGTAGGGGGTCGTGCTGGCGGTGGTGTTTCAGGGTTTAGGGCAGTGCAGTGGTGCTCCGGCAGTGTAGGGGGTCGTGCTGGGGCTAGTGTTTCAGGGTTTAGGGAAGAGCAAAGGTGTTCAGGCAGTGTAGGGGGTTGTGCTGGAGGTGGTGTTTCAGGGTTTAGGGCAGTGCAGTGGTGTTCGGGCAGTGTAGGGGGTCTTGCTGGGGGTGGTGTTTCAGGGTTTAGGGCAGTGGTGTTCAGGCAGTGTAGGGGGTCTTGCTGGGGGTGATGTTTCAGGGTTTAGGGCAGTGCAGTGGTGTTCGGGCAGTGTAGGGGGTCGTGCTGGGGGTGGTGTTTCAGGGTTTAGGGCAGTGCTGTGGTGCTCCGGCAGTGTTGGGGGTCGTGCTGGGGGTGGTGTTTCAGGGTTTAGGGCAGTGCAGTGGTGTTTGGGCAGTGTAGGGGGTCGTGCTGGGGGTGGTGTTTCAGGGTTTAGGGCAGTGCAGTGGTGTTCGGGCAGTGTAGGGTGTCGTGCTGAGGGGTGGTGTTTCAGGGTTTAGGGCAGTGCAGTGGTGTTCGGGCAGTGTAGGGGGTCATGCAGGGAGTGGTGTTTCAGGATTTAGAGCAGTGCAGTGGTGTTTGGGCAGTGTAGGGGGTCGTGCTGGGGTGGTGTTTTAGGGTTTAGGGCAGTGCAGTGGTGTTCGGCCAGTGTAGGTGGTCTTGCTGGGGGTGGTGTTTCAGGGTTTAGTGCAGTGGTGTTCGGGCAGTGTAGGGGGTCGTGCTGGGGGGTCGTGTTTCAGGGTTTAGGGCAGTGCAGTGGTGTTCCGGCAGTGTAGGGGGTCATGCAGGGGGTGGTGTTTCAGGGTTTAGGGCAGTGCAGTGGTGTTTGGGCAGTGTAGGGGGTCGTGCTGGGGGTGGTGTTTCAGGGTTTAGGGCAGTGCAGTGGTGTTCGGGCAGTGTAGGGGGTCATGCAAGGGGTGGTGTTTCAGGGTTTAGGGCAGTGCAGTGGTGTTCGGCCAGGGTAGGTGGTCTTGCTGGGGGTGGTGTTTCAGGGGTTAGTGCAGTGGTGTTCGGGCAGTGTGTGGGGGTCTTGCTGGGGGTGGTGTTTCAGGGTTTAGGGCAGTGCAGTGGTGTTCGGGCGGTGTAGGGAGTCTTGCAGGGGCTGGTGTTTCAGGGTTTAAGGCAGTGCAGTGGTGTTCGGGCAGTGTAGGGGGTCGTGCTGGGGCTGGTGTTTGAGGGTTTAGGGCAGTGCAGTGGTGTTCGGGCAGTGTAGGGGGTCGTGCTGGGGCTGGTGTTTCAGGGTTTAGGGCAGTGCAGTGGTTTTCGGGCAGTGTAGGCGGTCCTGCTGGGGCTGGTGTTTCAGGGTTTAGGGCAGTGCAGTGGTGTTCGGGCAGTGTACAGGGTTGTGCTGGGGCTGGTGTTTCAGTGTGTAGGGCAGTGCAGTGGTGTTCGGGCAGTGTAGGGGGTCGTGCTGGGAGTGGTGTTTCAGGGTTTAGGGCAGTGCAGTGGTGTTCGGGCAGTGTAGGGGGTTGTGCTGGGGCTGGTGTTTCAGGGTTTAGGGCAGTGCAGTGGTGTTCGGGCAGTGTAGGTGGTCGTGCTGGGGCTGGTGTTTCAGGGTTTTGGGCAGAGCAGTGGTGTTCGGGCAGTGTAGGGGGTCTTGCTGGGGGTGGTGTTTCAGGGTTTAGGGCAGTGGTGTTCGGGCAGTGTAGGGGGTCTTGCTGGGGGTGATGTTTCAGGGTTTAGGGCAGTGCAGTGGTGTTCGGGCAGTGTAGGGGTCTTGCTGGGGGTAGTGTTTCAGGGTTTAGGGCAGTGCAGTTGTGTTCGTGCAGTGTAGGGGGCCGTGCTGGGGGTGGTGTTTCAGGGTTTAGGGCAGTGCAGTAGTGTTCGGGCAGTGTAGGGGGTCGTGCAGGGGTGGTGTTTCAGGGTTTAGGGCAGTGCAGTGGTGTTCGGGCAGTGTAGGGGTCGTGCTGGGGGTGGTGTTTCAGGGTTTAGGTCAGTGCAGTCGTGTTCGGGCAGTGTAGGAGGTCATGCAGGGGTGGTGTTTCAGGGTTTAGGGCAGTGCAGTGGTGTTCGGGCAGTGTAGGGGGTCGTGCTGGGGCTGGTGTTTCAGGGTTTAGGGCAGTGCAGTGGTGTTCGGGCAGTGTAGGGGGTCTTGCTGGGGGTGGTGTTTCAGGGTTTAGGGCAGTGGTGTTCGGGCAGTGTAGGGGGTCTTGCTGGGGGTGATGTTTCAGGGTTTAGGGCAGTGCAGTGGTGTTCGGGCAGTGTAGAGGGTCTTGCTGGGGGTAGTGTTTCAGGGTTTAGGGCAGTGCACTGGTGTTCGTGCAGTGTAGGGGGTCGTGCTGGGGATGGTGTTTCAGGGTTTAGGGCAGTGCAGTAGTGTTCAGGCAGTGTAGGGGGTCGTGCAGGGGTGGTGTTTCAGGGTTTAGGGCAGTGCAGTGGTGTTCGGGCAGTGTAGGGGGTCGTGCTGGGGGTGGTGTTTCAGGGTTTAGGGCAGTGCAGTGGTGTTCAGGCAGTGTAGGGGGTCATGCTGATGCTGGTGTTTCACGGTTTAGGGCAGTGCAGTGGTGTTCGGGCAGTGTAGGGGGTCGTGCTGGGGGTGGTGTTTCAGGGTTTAGGGCAGTGCAGTGGTGTTCGGGCAGTGTAGGCGGTCGTGCTGGGGCTGGTGTTTCAGGGTTTAGGGCAGTGCAGTGGTGTTCGGGCAGTGTAGGGGTCGTGCTGGGGCTGGTGTTTCAGGGTTTAGGGCAGTGCAGTGGTGCTTGGGCAGTGTAGAGGGTCGTGCTGGGGGTGGTGTTTCAGGGTTTAGGGAAGTGCAGTGGTGTTCGGGCAGTGTAGGGGGTCGTGCTGGGGCTGGTGTTTCAAGGTTTAGGGCAGTGCAGTGGTGTTCGGGCAGTGTAGGGGGTCGTGCTGGGGCTGGTGTTTCAGGGTTTTGGGCAGAGCAGTGGTGTTCGGGCAGTGTAGGGGTCATGCTGGGGGTGGTGTTTTAGGGTTTAGGGCAGTGCAGTGGTGTTCGGGCAGTGTAGGTGGTCGTGCTGGGGGTGGTGTTTCAGGGTTTAGGGCAGTGGTGTTCGGGCAGTGTAGGGGGTCTTGCTGGGGGTGATGTTTCAGGGTTTAGGGCAGTGCAGTAGTGTTCGGGCAGTGTAGGGAGTCTTGCTGGGGGTAGTGTTTCAGGGTTTAGGGCAGTGCAGTGGTGTTCGGGCAGTGTAGGGGGTCGTGCTGGGGGTGGTGTTTCAGAGTTTAGGGCAGTGCAGTGGTGTTCGGGCAGTGTAGGGGGTCGTGAAGGGGGTGGTGTTTCAGGGTTTAGGGCAGTGCAGTGGTGTTCGGGCAGTGTAGGGGGTCGTACTAGGGGTGGTGTTTCAGGGTTTAGGGCAGTGCAGTGGTGTTCGGGCAGTGTAGGTGGTCGTGCAGGGGCTGGTGTTTCAGGGTTTAGGGCAGTGCAGTGGTGTTCGGGCAGTGTAGGGGGTCGTGCTGGGGGTAGTGTTTTAGGGTTTAGGGTAGTGCAGTGGTGCTTGTGTAGTGTAGGGGGTCGTGCTGGGGGTAGTGTTTTAGGGTTTAGGGTAGTGCAGTGGTGTTTGTGTAGTGTAGGGGTCATGTTTTAGGTTAGTGCAGTGGTGTTTGGGTAGTGTAGGGGGTCGTGCTGGGGGTAGTGTTTTAGGATTTAGGTTAGTGCAGTGGTGTTTGTGTAGTGTAGGGGGTCGTGCTGGGGTAGTGTTTTAGGGTTTAGGGTAGTGCAGTGGTGTTTGTGTAGTGTAGGGGGTCATGTTTTAGGGTAGTGCAGTGGTGTTTGGGTAGTGTAGGGGGTCGTGCTGGGGGTAGTGTTTTAGGATTTAGGTTAGTGCAGTGGTGTTTGGGTAGTGTAGGGGGTCGTGCTGGGGGTAGTGTTTTAGGGTTTAGGGTAGTGCAGTAGTGTTTGTGTAGTGTAGGGGGTCATGCTGGGGTAGTGTTTTAGGGTTTAGGATAGTGCAGTGGTGCTTGTGTAGTAGAGGGGTCTTGCTGGGGGTAGTGTTTTAGGGTAGTGCAGTGGTGTTTTTGTAGTGTAGGGGGTCATGTTTTAAGATGCAACGCTCCAATACCTGACCAGTCTGCACTACATAAAACTGCAAAAACTAAAAATAAAAAGTGTTTTGCACACTTTTGTCATTGGGCTATATGTGGGCTACATCTGGGTAATATTTGTGCTACATTTGGGCTCTTTTTTCACTGGTGGCCATCTTGGAAGACTTCATTGTTATGAAGTTTCCTAATTTCCTCATTTACTGCAGTCTCCTCAGTAGGAAATGCTTTCAGTTTTTTACTTTGATTCCATCAAGAAGGCATTCAGATGTGTCTCACATTTACCATAAATTCAGAGTGTTAGCACTCTAGTTGCTCATTAGATCACTGTAGTAAAGCTACTGCTCACCAGGGAGTTAACTGGAAGTCTGCTGCTGGTATTGAAAGTGATTGTTTCAGTCTGCATGTCAGAATTTTCTAATGAAATAGAAGAGGATTTGAGATCTCACTTAAAACATGCCCTAATTTTTCTTTCTGCAGCACTAACCATAATTTCTATTTCAAAAGAACCCCCTCATTTTGTTCCTTTTTAAATTAAATGTTTTAAGTGTTACCGGTTTATTCCAATCAAGATGGCTTCAGGTGTGCCATACTTTTGTCATAAGTAAGGCTGTTAGCGCTCTAGTTGTTCTTTAGAACACTCTGGGAAGCTGCAGTAGAACACAAAGGCATCAACTGGCAGGCTGCTCCTGTTGAAATATAACAGGAAGATATTTGAGATCACACTTGAAACATGTCCTAATTTTTCTTTCTACAGCACTAACCATAATTTCTATGACAAAATGAACCACATCATTTTGTTCCTTTTTAAATTAAATGTTTTAAGTGTTACCAGTTTATTCCAATCAAGATGGCTTCAGGTGTGCCATACTTTTGTCATAAGTAAGGCTGTTAGCACTCTAGTTGTTCTTTAGAACACTCTGGGAAGCTGCAGTAGAACACAAAGGAATCAACTGACAGTCTCTGCCCTTGTTGGATGTACATGTTTTACTGAGAATGTCAGACTTTATTCTCACATGACTGAGAAAGATAATGTGAATTTATAGAAAATATGCTCTCATTTTAGCTTCTGGAGCACCTTCCAAAACTCTATGGGACAAGCATGTGAAAATAGTTTTCTCTCAAACATGATTCATGATATCCCAGCAGAAGGTTTTTCACAGGGTAAAATCACCTTAGAACACGCCACAATTCCTGAAATTAGTATGGTACCATCAACAAATGAATTCTAATGTAACTAAAGTCTGTTATCACCCTTTATAGTTCTCCTTTTGGTAACCCTCAAAATCTTTGATTCACTACAATGCATTTCAATGGGGTACTATCATTTATATTGGTCCCAAGATGGCTGCCAGCAATTCCAGGATGAAGTGCTGACAGCCAATCAGATCTCACGATGACATGTGTGGTTAGGCTCCGCCCATATATATATGTGATTTTACTTTTGATTTTCTCAGGAACTACTGAACGGATTTACACCATTTAAGCAAAAGGCATGACACTGAACCAAGGGCTACCTCTTTGCCAAATTTGGTGTAATTCCGTTCAGCAGTACGGGCTGTAGCTGCGACTAAAGGTTCCTATGGAAAAATGAATGGGGAAAACACGTTTTGGGACTCCCCTTTTTTCTTGGCCCCCGCTTGACAAATCACCCTGAGACTTTCAGGATAGGAGCGGACCGGAGCGCCCCAACAAGTTGGAAACGTTCGCGAAGATTCGTCAACCGGCGCCAACGTTATTTCAAATAGAATGTTGCGGATTTCCTATGGAAAATAGGTCCTAACTATAACTATCTACTGGCGACCGCCAGTAGATAATAAATACATCTATATATATATATATATATATATATATATATTCCATCCACATCCCTCTGCTCGAGGAAAAAACGAGCTCGCACTCCCAGGTTTAGTAGTTCACGTTCTTTTAATTTTCAATTCATCAGATATCAAGGTGTAGCCTTGATATCTGATGAATTGAAATTAAAAGAACGTGAACTACTAAACCTGGGAGTGCGGCCCATTTCCTCGAGCAGAGAGATGGATGGAATAAATTTGGCGTGGCTCAGCCAAGGGTTACGCACCGAAATAAGAAGCGCCGTAAATCTCAGCAAACCTTGAGCCACTTTTGGAAAATATATATATATATATAAATATTCACTGAAAAATACAAAGGTTACAGGGGCATTATAGTTAGGAAATGGAATTAAGAAAACCTTAGAAATCTACTGAAAAAAACAGAGGTTACAGGACATTATAGTTAGGCTCAGGTTTCACTCATACAAAACCAGTGAAATTCAGCAGTTGTAGTTCGCTGAGCTAACTATAACTCATGCCCCTGCAATGCACTGCTTATGACCTAACCTATTACATCACTTATGACATCACTGATGACATCCCTGATGACATCACTGATGACATCTCAAATGACATCACTGATGACATCATCCAGCGACTGTGAGTGTTTTAAAAAAGTTTAAATATATATACCGCGGTGTATTGGTGAATTAGTGGGTGTATGACTGCCTGTATGGATGATTCAGTGGGTGCGTGACTGACTGTATAAGTGACTGATTAGGTGTCCCAGTGAATGTATGGGTGAGTGACTGGTTATGTGAATGTCTGTATCAGTCTGTCAGTTGGCATCTGAGTGGCTGCATGGACATGTGAGTGTGCATTAGAGTGGCTGTGTGGGTGAGTGATTGATGTCTGAGTACCTGTTTGGGTGTCTGAGTGTCTGTGTGGGTGGGTGATGAGGTGTGTGACTGCCTGTATGGATGAGTGAGTGGGTGAGTCAGTGGCTGTATGGGTTCATGAGTGTATGTATGAGGGGCTGTATGGGTGAGTGAGTGTGTGCATGGTTCTGTGGGTGAGTGAGTGAATATGTCAGTGGTATATGGGTGAGTAATTAGGCATGTGAAAGGCAGTATGTTATGTTATGTTATGTATGGATTTTTATTGAGCGCATATTTCACCCGAAGGCCTCAGAGTGCTAGCCTGCTGCAGGAACGTGGAGGGGGGAAAGAGAGGGACTGACTGAGGAAGAGACAGCCAGGCTTTGAGAGACTTGCAAAACTAAAGCTGAGTGATGAGGTATATGAGTGACTGTATGGGTGAGTGAGTGAATGTGAGAGCGGCTGTATGGGTGCATGTGTGCTTGTGTCAGTGACTATAGGTGAGTGAGTACGTGTTAGTATCTGTATGAGTAAGTAAGTGGGTCTGTGTTTAACTGTATGGGTAAGTAAGTGGCTGTGTGATTGACTGTATTGGTGAGTGAATAGGTGTGTGAGTAGCTCTATGGGTGACTGACTCAATGTGTGAGTGGCTATATGGGTGTATGAGTGGATATGTCAGTGGCTGTATTAGCGAGTGGGTGGGTGTATGAGTGGCTGTATGGGTGAGTGAGTGGATGTGTGAGTAGATCTATGAATCAGTGAGTGGGTGTGTAAGTTCTGTTATGGGTCTGTGAATTGTTTTATAAAGGGTTTTGTGGAAGTGGGTCTATGAAAGGTTCTATAGGGGTATTAGTGGGTGCGTTAGTTATTTTGTGAATGAGGTCATCAGTGGTGTCATCAATGATGTCATCAATGATGTCATCAGAGACGTCACTGACCATGTCATGAGTGATGTAATATGTGAGGTCATAAGCAGCGCTCAGCTAACTATAAGTGCTGAATTTCACTGGTTTTGTATGAGTGAAACCTGAGCCTAACTATAATGTCCCTGTAACCTTTGGTTTATTCGGTGAATTTCTATGTTTTTTTAAAAGTAGTAATCGGGTTGCCGAGTGGTGAAGAAAGGGGCGGGGCCTCTGACCAGCTCTCAGAAATCCCGCTGTGTAGGACTTACAGGAGGTACCAGGAGGACTTCTTGGCCCCCAAGGTCTCTCAGATTCCAAGAGGTCTTCATTCCCCAACCACTAGTGCGCCAGGAGGCGCGTTTGCAGAGTGGTGGAGTAAGAGGGTGTGGCCTCTGAAGACTTCTCAGAAGTCCCGCTATGTGCACCATACTGTGGAGAGGTGTGGAGAGGTGTGGTGCAGTGGCCAGGGCAGATGACTTCGGAGCACAGGGTTCACGGTTCGATCCCCGGCTCCGGCGGCAGCTCAGCTCAGCACCATGTGACTCTGGGCAATAGCTCACTTAATTTCCACTACGGGCCCCCAGTGCCTGGAGACCCGTAAGGGTGAGTAGCTGCGCTATATAAAAACGGACTTACTTACTGGAGGTATTAGAAGGGGTTGTTCGCCCCCAAGGACCTTCAGCAGCCGATGGGACTTTATCCCCCAACTAGTTGGACACCAGGAGGCATGTTTGCAGAGTGGTATAGAAAGGGGGCAGGGGCCAAAAAGACCTCTCAGCAATCCCAGAATATGGGACTTACTGAAGGGAGCAGGAGGAGTAGTTGGCCCCCAAGGACATAATTGGGGGTCAACAACTCCTCCTGTTACCTGTTTTTCAAAATTAAAGCCCCAGGGAAATGGCGGCCCCCGGAGCTGCTGGGGGGGTCAGCGCACCCCTCATTCTTTTAAGAAAAGCCCCGGGGAAGTGGTGGTCTCCGGAGGCTGGGTATAATTTAAGAAGCCCAGGGTAGATGGCGGTCCCAGGGCAGGGTGGAAGGCTGTACGGGCCTCCCCCACATTAATTAGCAAAAAATCCCCAGAGAGGTGGTGGTCCCTGGGGCATTATAAGCCCCAGGAGGGGGTCTCATGTGCCTCCCCTACTTTATTTACACAATGCCCCCGGGACCTGGCCCACTCTGGGCCAATTAAGAACGAAGCGCAAGAGCCCACACTTTGTTTTTTTTATTTTTGGCAGGACTTGCAGATCCAGCGCGACTCCCACCGAAAAAGAAAAACAAAATGCTTTTAACCCTGGCAGGGTTCCTATGGGACCCCCCCCCCCCACCATATCTGGGCGGTCAGGGTATTCCTACCTTGCCCTCTTTTCTTTATATTTAATTTTTTTTGTGGGACTCAGCTTTAAGCCAAGCCCCAAGATGGCTGCCAACACATACTGGTTAAGTGTTGGCAGCCAATCAAATTTCAGTAGGATCCGCGAGTCCACTGCAAGGACTTGGGTCCCCAGATATCTATATTTTTTTTACTTAAATATCTCTAAAACTACTGAATGGATTTACACCAAATCACAAAAGCATGCTTTTTGGACTAACTTCTAGCTTTCTGCCAAATTTGGTGTAATTCCATTCAGCGGTTTGGGATGTAGTTGTGTTCAAAAAAAGAAAAATCCCCTTAGACATAAAATAGGGAAAATGCATTTTGGGACCCCCTTTTTTCTCAGCCCCGCTTCACGGATCACCTCGAAACTTTCAACACAGCAGCTAAACCAAAAAGGGGAGGTTTTTGGGAAAGTTAGTGAAGATTCATCAAGCGGCACCAAAGTTATTGACAAAACTAAAAAAATGCATTTACTAGGCAAACTACATATATATATATATTCACTGAAAAAACCATAGGTTTTAGGGACAGTTATAGTTAGTTGGACATTTCACTCGTACAAAACCCGTGAAATTCCCCCGTTATAGTTAGTTCAGCTAACTATAACTCGCGCCCCCGCAATGCACTGCTGATGACGTCACATATTACATCACTCATGACATGGTCAGTGACATCACTGATAACATCACTGATGACATCTCAAATGACATCACTGATGACATCATCCAGTGACTGTGTTTCTATAAAGTTTAAATATGTTTAATATATATGCCAAGGTGTATTGAAGAATGAGTGGGTGTATAAGTGTCTGGATGGATGATTAGTAGGTGCGTGACTGACTCTATAAGTGAGTGATTAAACGTATCTTACTGAATGCATGGGTTAGTGACTAAACTGTGTGAATGTCTGTATCCGTCTGTCTGTTGCTGTGTAAGCGGCTGCATGGCTTTCTGAATAGCTACATGAGTGTCTATATGAGTTATTGATTGGTTGTCTGAGTATCTGTATGGGTGCCTGAGTGTTTGTGTGGGTGGGGTGTGTGTGACTCTGCGCATAGATGTGTGAGTGGGTGATTCACTGGGTGCATGGTTTCAAGAGTGCATCTGTGATGGACTGTATGGGTGGGTGAGTGTGTGTATGGGTGTGTTAGTGAGTGAATGTATATCTCAGTCGTACATGTGTGAGTAACTACATATGTGAAAGGCAGTATATATGTGTGTTGGAGTATATAAATGGCTATAAGTGAGAGTGTGTGATTGTGAGAGTGGCTGTATGGATGAGTGTGTACTTGTATCAGTGATTGTATAAGAGCGTAAGAATGTGCTAGTATTTGTATGAGTAAGTGAGCTGGTGTGTGTGTCACTGTATAGGTGAGTAAATGGCAGTGTGATTAATTATTTGCATGACTGACTAGGTGTTGTCATCAGTGATGTCATGAGTGATGTCATCAGTGATGTCATCAGTGATGTCACTGACCATGTCATGAGTGATGTAATATGTGACGTCATCAGCAGTGCATTGTGGGCGCGAGTTATAGTTAGCTGAACTAACTATAACAGGGAATTTCACGGGTTTTGTACGAGTGAAATGTCCAACTAACTATAACTGTCCCTAAAACCTATAGTTTTTCAGTGAATTTCAAAGGTTTTTTAAATGCTAATTTCTAACTATAACGTGCCTGAAACCTATGGTTTTTTCAGTGAATTTCAAAGGTTTTTTAAATGCTAGTTTCTAACTATGCCTACAAGGTAGGACATGTGAAGAAAGAAGAAAAAACGCACAGAAAGAAACAAAAGAAATGCAAAAAGAAGCAACAGAAGTCCACAAAGACGAAGAAAAGTGCAGGAAGAAGCAAAAGATGTGCAGAAAGAACGAACAGAGGAGCAGAAAGAGGCCTTGTTCCAAAATCATCCTGTGCCCACAACTTTTTCCGACGTGTACTGGTGGTAACTGACTCTGACTAACCAGAGCCAGTGCTATGCTAAAACACACTTAGAATACAGTGAAAACACCTACATACACTAGGGAACACTATGCGTTGGGGTACCCCTGTGATTAGCATGACCTCCTCTGTAAGTCCCTAGTACATAATAAGGCAGAGGGATTAAAACTACCTCTTAAAACGCGCTACAGGGCGCGTTTGCACAGTGGTGAAGGGAGGGGGGGCATGAGGTGACGTGTGCAAGCGCGCCCCGTGGCGCGTTTTAGGTTGCGGGATTAAGGCCCCTTGAATCCTGAGTGTCCCTGAGGCCCAACTAGCCCCCAGGTACCTACAGTTAGGACCACAGAGCTGAGTTGCAGAGAGGCGTTCCGAGGCCACGCACCTTTTTCACCTCTCTGCAACGCAACTCTGTTGTGCTTACTGAAGGTACCTGGTGGGCTAGTTGGACTCCAGGGACCCTCAGGATTGAAGGGACTTAATCCCCAACTTAAAACACGCCACGGGGCCTGTTTGCACACATGTCACCTCACGCCCCCTCCCTTCACCACTGTGCAAACGCACCCCGTGGCGCGTTTTAAGTTGGGGGATTAAGTCCCCTTGAATCATGAGGGTCCCTGGGGTCCAACTAGCCCACCCTGTACCTCCAGTATGCGCCAGGGAGCTGCGTTGCAGAGAGGTGTTCAGAGGCCACGCCCCTTTTTACACCTCTTTGCAATGCAGCTCTGTGGCGCTTTCTGGACGTACCTGCTGGGCTAGTTGTCCCCCAGGGACCCTCAGGATTGAAGGGGATTTAATTCCCCATCTTAAAACGCGCCACGGGGCCTGTTTGCACACATGTCACCTGAAGCCCCGCCCCCTCCCTTCACCACTGTGCAAACGCACCCCGTGGCGTGTTTTAAGTTGGGGGATTAAGTCCCCTTGAATCCTGAGGGTCCCTGGAGTCCAACTAGCCCACCATGTAATGCTAAAAAGCGCCACAGAGCTGCGTTGCAGAGAGGTGTCAAAAGGGGCATGGCCTCTGTACACCTCTCTGCAACGCAGCCCCCTGGCGCATACTGGAGGTTCCTGGTGGGCTAGTTGGCCCCCAGGGACCCCCAGTATTCAAGGGGAATTCGTTCCCCATCGGCAAACGCGCCAGGGGGCGCGTTTGCAACGTGCTGCAAGGAGGGCGTGGCCTCCGGCGCGATGCCGGTCTTTTTATTTATTTTTTTAAGAAGGGGGCTGTGTGGCCCCCTTCTTTTTCTAATTTATTGGCCCTGGGGACCCCATCCCCCAGGGCCTGCCCCTAATTCTTTTTTTTTTTTAAATTTGGAAGGGGGCCGCGTGGCCCCTCCCGAGGCCTTAATCGGCCCCGGGGACCCCATCCCCGGGGCATGGCCTTCTTTTTTTTTTTAAACTTATGGAGGGGGCTGCGTTGCCCCCTCCTCAGGCCACTTATGGCCCCGGGACCCCATCCCCGGGGTCGGCCTTTGTTTTATTTTTATTTAATTTTTTTTAAATCAAATTTTGGGGAGGGGGGCCGTGTGGCCCCCCTCCCGGGCCACTTGTAGCCCCAGGGACCCCATCCCCTGGGGCTGCCCTCTCCGTTGGGGACCGTGGGGGGGTCCCCAATGCCCCCATGGTCCCGCCGGCTCCCCGTGTCCCTCGGGAGCCGGCATTGCTTTTCCACATGGGGAGCTGCTAAGATGCAGCTCCCCGTGTGGAAAAGCAATTGTCTTTGGTTTTTGGAAGAGAGAGCAGGTTTCCTGCTCTCTCTTCCAAAACCAAAGCAGTTTGCTATGGCAGGCCGGGAGCCGCGAGGCTCCCGCCCTGCCATAGCAAACTACAGTGTCCCGGGGGTGGGCACCCGGGACACTGCAGGACCCGGGCCTGGGGGGTGGCGGTCCCCAGGGCCATCAAGGGCTCCAGGAGGGGGGCCATGCAGCCCCCCTCCCAACATCTTGAAAGCCCCGGGGAGGTGGTGGTCCCCGGGGCTCTGGGGGTCCGTAACGGACCCCCATATTTAAATCTTTAGTGCCCCGGGGAGGTGGAGGTCCCCGGGGCGTGTGGGGGGGCTGGAGCCCCCCCACACAGGTACTTTTAATTTTTAAAAAGAAGCCCCGGGGGGTGGCAGTCCCCAGGGCTGCGGGAGGGCCAAGAGCCCTCCCACACCATTGTTTTTTTAAAGCCCCGGGGGGTGGTGGTCCCCGGGGCTTGGGGGGGCCTTAGAGGGCCCCCCATACATAAATTTGAAAACCCCCCGCATGCCCCCGGGTCTTGGCCCACCCAGGGGCCAATTAACAACAAAGCGCGGGAGACCGCGCTTCGTTTTTGTTTTTTTCACAGCGGGATCCGCGCACCCTAAGCGCATCCCGCCGATTTTTAAAAAAGGCCTAGGGGGTCAGGGTGTTTCTACCCTGCCCCCTTTTTGCATTTTGCGCGTTAGCTTCTCTGATTTCTTGTGCCTCGGTTCTACCGAGTCACAAGATGGCTGCCAACACTTCCTGGTTTGGAGTGTTGACAGCCAATTAGCATACAGCTCATGATCGGGAGGGTACGCGGACCCTACGTGGCCATAGATATATATGTGATTTTACTTTTGATTTTCTCAGGAACTACTAAACGGATTTACACCATTTAAGCAAAAGGCACGACTCTGAACCAAGGGCTACCTTTTTGCCAAATTTCGTGTAATTTCGTTCAGCAGTTCGGGCTGTAGCTGCGACTAAAGGTTCCTATGGAAAATTGCATGGGGAAAACACGTTTTGGGACCCCCTTTTTCTCGGCCCCCACTTGACGAATCACCCGAGACTTTCAGGATAGGAGCGGACCGGAGCGCCCACGAGTTTTGAAAAGTTCGTGAAGATTCCTCAACCGGCGCCAAAGTTATTTCAAATAGAATGTTGCGGATTTCCTATGGAAAATAGGTCCTAACTATAACTATCTACTGGCGACCGCCAGTAGATAATATATATATATATATATATATATATATATATATATATATATATATTATCTACTGGCGGTCGCCAGTAGATAGTTATAGTTAGGACCTATTTTCCATAGGAAATCCGCAACATTCTATTTGAAATAACTTTGGCGCCGGTTGAGGAATCTTCACGAACTTTTCAAAACTCGTGGGGCATATATAGGCATCTTGGCTGCAGCAGATGAATTCACGTGCAACACACACACAGGTTCGTGTTGTGGTGTTCTAAATATTTGGAATGCAGTCATTTGATACAATTTGCAGGCTTTTTCCAGAATCCAGAAGCATAAAACAGCACTCGAAGATCACGGTACTAGTTTGAAGGTGGAAACAGCCATGTCTTTAATCTCTTGCGAAAAGTGATTTTGCAAGGTTCGGTTCTTAGCACCACTGGCAGAATATTCCAGGTCTTGGCTGCGAGGTATCCAAAGGAGCGAGCTCCCATCCTGGCTCTCTGTATTCTAGGCACAGTGACAAGTGCGATGCCTTTAGATCTTAGATTCTGTGCCCGTGTGTAAGCAGTCAGTCAAACCACTTTATTCGGTTGATAAGAACCATAAAAGTATACAACATATATTACAATTGTACAACTCCATATAGTATAAAATAGTTAAGAGGTCAAATACATGGTACATGGGCGGTAAAAAGGGTTAAAAGACACTGAAGACAATAAATTCATGTGATGCAATATAAAATCAATTAAACATCAATAATATGTTAAAACATTCAAAAGCTAAAATGCTATAATAATTTCTTCTGACGCACAGCTGCCACTAAAAAACTCGCAATGTTAAAGATCTCCCATGGGTCGTTCAGCATTTGCAGGTAAAGAAGAGCTGGTTTAACCTGTATAAAGCCTTTTCCCTTCAAGATTGGGACTAAAAACCTCCATCGAATGATACTAAAATGTTCACAAAACATGATAAAGTGCATAGTGTCCTGGGTTGAGAAGTTGTCACAACTACAGGGGCCTAGATCACACACCCTACTCCAGCTTTGCGAATTACCTAAGAGGGTGTGAATTAGGTTAAAACGAAACTTCGTTAAGAGCTGGCGGTGGTAGGGCCTAGTAACTCATTTCAGATAAGGTTCGATCAAAGTTGTGGTTTTTAACATAAAATAGGCCTTTACTGTGGGTTTCAGTAGCTCCTTCTCCTCCCTCTCAACCGCCAACAAGTTCAAGAATTGGGTTTTAACCCGAGACACATCACCTCTCCTTATTTCATCCGGGACATTAAATAGTTCAGGGCGCCCTAGTTCACTTAAAACAGTCTTTACATATTGTAACCATGAGATGCTGCTCACATTGTCCAGGGCCATACAATCCCTGATAATCTGATGGTTTAACGTTAGCTCAGGATTAAGCCAGGTTTTTAGCCAACAGCTCACTGGGGCCAGTTTCGATAGGTCTGAAACATAGCTGGCCCCAACCTCTTGGTGTACTGTAAATCTTGGGGAAAACTGAGGGACAGACAGGAGGGCTCGTAAAAATTTATTTTCCACTATCTGCACCCCTTCTCCTGACCTATATCCCCAGATATCGGAGCCGTACAAGGCAATAGCCATACATTTAGATCTGTAAATATTGAGCATGGCTTCGATCGGCTTGGCCCCCAGCCGATGCGCAAAGCCATGTACAGCAGCAGTTGATCTTGCCATCAGGTTCCGTTTCATTGTTTGTTGGGGGCCCCATGTTCCCTTCTCATCAAATAGGACCCCTAGATAGTTAAAAGAGGGTACCCTCGACAACTCGGCGCCTTCACAGTAAAAGGTTTTTACTTTTTTGTTTTTTTGACCCATGGACATTGTTTGGGATTTTGCTAAGTTCACAACGAGGTCCAGCGATTTCATGTATGCCCCAAATGAGTCCAATAACCTCTGGAGCCCTATTGCTGTGCGCGCTATTAAGACAGCGACGTCCGCGTATAGGAGCACGGGGATACCCATGTCCCCTATGCGCGGAATGTCCTGGCTGGCTTTTACAAGAGATTTGGGTAAATTGTTAATGTATAAAGTAAAAAGTAGGGGAGCTAAAATGCAACCCTGTCGCACCCCTCTGCTTATTTTAAAGTGCCTTGTGCATTTCCCTTCTTGATTGACCCTTATGTTAGCATGAAGATCCCTATGCAAGTCGGCCAGGAGATGAACTAAACTAGGTTCAATCCCCATATCTAGCATGATCTGCCACAGCTTGGACCTGTTGACCAGGTCGAAAGCCGAGCTGAGGTCCATGAAAGCTAGGTGTGGCGACCCCTTTTTGGCTTCTGTGTATTTCCCGGCTAATAAATGTAAGTTGAGGCACTGATCCAGGGTGCTCCTCCCTTTTCTAAATCCGTATTAAAAATCAGTTAAAACCTCTTTCTCCTTCAGCCAAACCATTAATTTGGCTAAAATGACTCTCCCTAAAACTTTTACTGCAGAGTCAATTAGGGAGATTGGCCTGTAGCATCGTGGGTCCTCTCTCGAACCTTTTT
The DNA here is from genome assembly GCA_963921515.1 of Calotriton arnoldi. Lineage (NCBI taxonomy): Eukaryota > Metazoa > Chordata > Amphibia > Caudata > Salamandridae > Calotriton > Calotriton arnoldi. The sequence continues at coordinate 901,586 of CAWUFW010006034.1, read as the reverse complement.
TAAAAATTGGAATAATCGTTGAGAGTGACCATGATGCCGGGAAGCCCTGATTGCTGGTTGCATTAAAAACATTGGTCAAAATTTTAGCCCAAAAAGCCGGATATTGTTTATATAAATCAGCTGGTACGCAGTCGGGGCCGGGTGCCTTGTTGCTGGTCATTTGTGTTATGGCCCGTTGTACCTCATCTTCAGTGAAAATAAAACTTCTGGGGTCCCTATCTTGGCCGGGGTTACCTGGCGTGGCTGATGTCAAAGAAGCCTCATATATGGATTCAAAGTGGGCAAGCCACTGGGTCTCGGTGATATTACAATCCAGTGGGCTGTTCTCAGTCCCTGAAAAAAATGGTTTGTTGACAATAGCCCAAAAACTGGAACTGTTTTTTAAAACCTCCACTGATAAAAGCGCCTCCCATGCCTCTTTCTGAATTTCCTTTTTGCGGTTTGCCATTGCCTGCTTATACTGTTTCCTTAACACGGTTATTTGCATTCTATCTCGTGGGGCCGATTTCAGGGCTTCAATTAATTTACGATGTGCCGATGAGCAATTATTGTCAAACCACCGTTCACCACTAAAAATTCTAGAGGAGGTTTCCATGGTGAGTTCAGATGCTACCTGCGCACATATCCCTTCAAAAGCTGTTAACACCTCAGCCCCATGGCTCGAATAATCACTACAGATGGCTACCTCATCTTCCACCCTCACACATAGATCTATAAAGAAGAGATCAGGGATTACCTTTGCCCATTTTAGCCTACGGCCCTGGTCTGTGGCTTTCACGCAATGGTCACTACCTATCTTACACAGGTTCCTCTTTAGGCCACAGGCTTTATTCAGGACCAGAATGACTGGATTATGGTCACTATAAGGAGACCACATAGCATTATAAAAGGATACATTGGGTAAAAAGAGGGGAAATAAATATAAAATCTATAATAGTGTCCTTCTCTCGACCTTTAAAAGTGGGAACCCTGTCCTTGAAGTCCATATGACAGGGTTCACTAAGGTCAAGGGTGGCCAAAAGTCCTCCATACATTCTCCACGTTGTGTGTGCTCAAAGTGAGGCATTGGGGAAATTACCTGGGCTAAAGGGTCAATAATTTGGCAACTCATCTCGCATGCATAAATATTAAAATCGCCCATAAGTACTATGACATAAGAAGTGGTTTGCTGTAAACAATAATCCTCTAAAAAACATTTCAATACACAAAGATGTTCATTTATAAAACTGCTCTCCCCGGAATTATAAAAATTAATAAACAAGGTTTTATTTTGATTAGGGGCAACAACTTCAATTATCAAAAGATTATGGGACCCCGATTCCACCACCCTATAGACGCCTACCAACTCAAGGGAAAATAACATCACTAAGCCCCCTTGGGTCTGCCTGCCACGGAGGGGCATGCTGGGACACTATATGTTTTATATCCGTCCATCCAAAAATTATTTTCCATATCCCATGTTTCCTGTAAGCACACTATATCATAGGATTTTAAATACTCACACCACCTGGGGTCTTCCTTTTTAGTTCTTAAGCCTGCTATATTCCAGCTAATGATCCTACAGCCGGCTACGTCATCGCCTACCACTTTACCTATGAGGGGTTCCTTACTCTGCCCCTGATGGCGGGGAGGCCTCTCCAGTCAATCGTTCTCGTCCAGGGAAGACAGTGGTTGAAACCGATTTTGGTGCTCAAGCCCTACAACATCCACGCTCTCTAAGGGTGTGGGAGTTTGTAATGCCGCATTTTCTTGTCTGCCATTTAGGCTTGCAGCATCGTTCTTAACCCTTGTAGGATGGTAAGGGAGAAGGCTACCCTGCTTAATTTCTCCTCGAACTGGCCCCCGTGGGTGTCCGCTAGGTGAGTGTAGCCCCCTTAGTGGTGGATAAAAATAACCGAGCGGCAGGGCCCTGATGCTCCCCTGCCCAGCCTGGTTATCACCCATAAATAGCTGCCCTGCTATATCTGCCCTGTCAAAATTAATTACAATGCAGTCATCTATACCTTGTTTGGGTCTGTGGCCTATTTTCCCAACGCGTCTCGCCATTATAATATGGGAAGAAACCGAGGAGCTATCTTTACAATACTGGTCACACCAGTGTTTGGTTTTCCGAAGCAGCTCCACGGTTGATTCCACGTGGTTCCTTCTGAGTGGGGGGACCCCTATAAGAATGGCAACTAAAGGGGTGGCTTCTGAGGGCAGGTTGAGTCTAACTCTGTTTGGTTCAATATTATTCAAATTAGTCATCTGAGGGCAATTGACTCTATTCCCATCTAGGGGCACGGGGTTGGATGGGGTATTTTGCAGTAAAGTTATTTCACTTTGGGTACGGGCCCCGGCCTGTCTGCCCGAATCTAGATCTGGCGTAGTTGTTGGGGCGGGCCCGATCGAACTCCTTGCAATTTTATTATCAGAGTGGTGGATGGGACCTCTCAACCTAATTTGAGTACTAGCCTGCCTTGACCCTCGTGGGAACGACTATTTGAACTTGCTAGAGATTTGGAATCTCCCAAGAGCGATTCAACACGTACTAATTTCGACATGATCCCCTCAACACAGGTATTCAACAAATCTGTGATTTCCTTTATAGTGTTCTGGAGAATAGGGTTCATCCTAGAATTAAAATATTCCTCCAATGTGGACCTGACGGCCATTTGAGCACGTTGTACCAAGTCTCCCACTTGAACCGAAGTCATTTCTGCTATTGAGTTTGCCTGTCCAGGTCCTGTTTTAGATACCCTTTTCTTCGGTTTCTTTTTCCCTTGATGGTTCAGGTCACCCTTTTGGGGAGGGGAGTGTTCTCTAGATATTTCCACCAAGTTTTCTCCCCCTTCACCACCAGGCAAAATTACAGAGTGAGGGTTACTGACCCCCACAGTTCTTTGCTTCAAAATCAGAATATTGGGCTCAACAGGTAACGGAATTGGGGAGTTGTTAACAGGCAGAGTGTTAGTTTCCGCAGTGTCTGGGGTAAGCCCCAGTTCCACCTCTGCATTTTGAATCTCCTTGTTCAGAGCCCCCACAGCCGAGGTTAGGTAAGATATTATCGACTCAGAGTTCCTTGGCACCTTTGCCCTGTCACACCCCTGCACCTGGGAGCAGAGAGTTTTTCGCTTACCCATTTTGGCGTTGATGGTTGCCGATGTTAGGGGGGTAGCCCGACCCAGCCTATTCCGGTCTCTGACGGGCTCAGACGGGCCCGCCCTTGGCCCGAACTTCGCCCGCGCGCGTCCCGCGCTGCGGGAGGGCAGCCGCGCCTGTATCCTGGCCGGAGGCGCCTGTGCTGACGCCGTGTCCCAGCTCCAATGCTGGGGCAGCTGGGAGATGTAGGCCATTCCCCTCACGGCAGCGTGTAGTAGGCAGGAGCCGTTCCCCTCACGGCGGCGTGAAGTAGGCAGGAGCCGTTCCCCTCACGGCGGCGTGGAATGAACAGGAGCCGTTCCCCTCACGGCAGGTCTAACCAGTTTGGTAAGCGCGTCCCGTGCTGTGGGAGGGCAGCCGCGCCTTTATCCTGGCCGGAGGCGCTTGTGCTGACGCCGTGTCCCAGCTCCAATGCTGGGGCAGCTGGGAGATGTAGGCCGTTCCCCTCACGGCAGCGTGTAGTAGGCAGGAGCCGTTCCCCTCACGGCGGCGTGGAGTAGGCAGGAGCCGTTCCCCTCACGGCGGCGTGGAGTAGGCAGGAGCCGTTCCCCTCACGGCGGCGTGGAATGAACAGGAGCCGTTCCCCTCACGGCAGGTCTAACCAGTTTGGTAAGCGCGTGTGTAAGCAGTTATCATAGACTGGAGATATTGCAGTCCTTTTTTCCACAGAATTCTGTGGCAGTAGCACATGGCCTTAAACGTGATCCTCTTCTCCACAGGCAACCAATGCAGGGTTGCCAGGGCTCTCGCGGCTGCTGCTCTTTTAGGGAGGTTCAAAACTAGGAGAGCGGTCGCATTCTGGATCGACTGGAGATTGGTCAGTCCTTTCTTAGATGCTCCCAGATAGAGAATATTACCATAGTCCATCTGGGAGGTGACCAAGACATGTACAATTGTTTTCCTGGCAGTAATGGGTAAAAGGTCAAGGAGTTTCCCTAGGACTTTATGAGTCCCGAAACATTTCCCCGCCACCTTCCGGATTTGACTTTCAAACGTTAGTTTAGAATCAAGCCAGACCCCAAAATTCTTTACTTCCGCTTTCGGGGCAGGTATTTGCCCTAATGTCTCGGGCCACCATGCTGAAGTCCATATCGAGGGGGCCTTTCCGACTATCAACACCTCCTTTTTGTTACCATTGAGTTTCAAACAGTGGTTGGACATCTATTCGGCTAGCTCCTCTAAGCATAGAGAGAATTGATTAGCTGTCCGCGCCAGATTCTGAGATAAGGTGACAATCAATTGTGTATCATCGGCGTATGAGACAACAGTCACATTGTGTCCTTCCACTAATTCTGCATAAGGACCCATATAGAGATTAAATAATGAAGGGCTTAGAATCGAGCCCTGTGGGACCCCCTGCAGCAAGGGGATGCTCTTTGATGTATGTGGGTGCTGAGCAACTTGAAAGGGCCGCGATGAGAGAAAGGATGTCATCCAGCGTAGAGGTGAGCCCCTGAACCCGCATTTACATAGTCTTTTGAGAAGAAGACTATGAGATACGGTGTCAAATGCCGCACTGAGGTCCAACAGGATCAGCGCAGCAGTCTGCCCTGCATCCACGCATTTCCTTAAAGTTTCCGTAGCAAGGAGTAGAGCCGACTCTGTGGAGTGAGCGGCTCTGAAACCAGATTGTGAAGGGTGAAACAAGTCATTCAGGTTAATATGATTAACAAGTTGCTTGTTGGCTACTTTCTCTGCAATTTTTGCAAAGAACAGTAGCAGCAAAATAGGGTGCAAGTTTTCTAACAATGAAGACTCTATTAGTGTTTTTTTTCTGCAATGTATCGCTTGTTTCCATTTCTGAAGAATTTCACCCAGATAAAAGGAACGAGCAATTAGCTGTGAGACATAGGGCAGAATAACGTTGTCTCCTTGCATTAAGATCTTGGGAAGAGCTGGGTCCAGGGGAGATCCAGATTTAATTGCCCTGGCTATACCCTTCAGATCTTCCATCTCTGGCACCCTAAATTCATCAAGGGTTTCTCCCTCAAATGTTATTTCGGAAAGGAACTCCGGATTCATACCCTGCCGGGCTTCCACTGGGAATGAGTCATACATTTTTGCAAATTTATCTGCAAAAAAGTCAGCAATTTTATTGCAGTTCTCCAGGGAAATAGACATTGGGGCAGTTATGCGTACATGCGATTTAAGAGTTTTCAAAATAGAGAACATTTCTTTTGAGGAGTTACTAGCATTTTCAATTTTTTCGGTATAAAAGTCACAGCGCATTTTTCCAATAAGCGCATGATAATGTTTGAGTTCTTTTTTATAATTATACCTACTCATAGTGCAGTAGTCCTTCCTCCACCTGCGCTCTAATTGTTTGCATTTTGTTTGGGCCATCATTAATGTGTCATTAAACCAGGGCATCGATACCCTCATCCTATTAGTGTTCAGCGTGGTCCAAGGTGCTATTTCGTCTAATGCATCCGTTTTCCAGTTTTCCACATCTCTGTTTGCTATGTTGATATCCTCCTCAAGTTTAGGGCTGGTATTCAAAAGTACCTGAGAGAAAGTATTAGGGTTAAACCTTGTCCACCTCCTACGTGTAATTACCTGGGTAGGCTTATTTTGGGGCGAGCCTGCGAGAAGGTACAAAAAAGGACACTCAGGGGCCGATTCCGATCTCGGTCGGAGGCGCACCCAATACCATTCGGTCGGGAAAAAAGCCATGCGAAAGCCTGTTTCCCGACCGAACCGTACGCGGGTCCGGCCGAGCGAGTACGATGCGGAGTCGCCGACCGACTCGTCCGGGCGACCCGACCGCTCCGACCGACTCGTACCCGGATCGTACCGCTCCGACCGACTCGCTCGGACCCGATTCGCACCGCGCAATGGAGACGTTTTCCGGCCGGGTAAGTACGATGCGCACCTCGACCGCTCCGACCGACTCGCGCCGTCCGACTCGAACTCGCTGTCGGAGCCGTACTCTGGGGGTCCGTGTCGGACCCCCTGTCACGCGTACCCGTGCGAGGCGCACACAGGGGGACCCAAGGGTCCCCCTACCTGTGCGTGTACGCCGCGAAGCGCTTCGCGGCGTACTCGCTGTAGGAGCGCCCTTGCCCGCCTCGCACCCATTGAGGCAATGGGAGCCCGCGTACGCGTTGTACGACCGGCTCCCATTGAGTTCAATGGGAGTCCGACCGACTCGTGTCCGATAACATACGGACGCATCGTACTCGTTCGGTCGGACTGCACGGGTCCGATTCGGTCGGAAATCTCTCCGGGTCCGGCTCGGTCGGAGAGATTTCCGGCCCGAATCGGAATCGACCCCTGAGTGGTGGTCTGACCAAGGGACTGCCCACGGCATCCCCACCTCAATCTCAGCTGAGTTGGTAAATATCGGATCTATAATGTGTCCCAGTTGATGAGTTGGAGCGCTCACTTTTTGCACAAGGTTCAGAGACATAAGGTCCTTGCATAGCGATTGTACTCCAAGGTTCTCCTTATTGTCAAATTGCAAGTTGAGGTCACCCAAAATTAACAGATTGTTATAATGCACTGCTGGCTGCACCAATTTCTCCACAAGGCTCGATATAAATTGTGATGTAGGACCTGGTGGGCGATAAATTAGAAAACCAGCTATAGTGTGGTCTTCTGCTGCAGAAAGAGTAAAAAAGAAGTCCTCACAGTTCTCAAGATTGGCCTCCTTAATGCAGCATTTCAGCGATAATTTATATATTATTGCAATTCCTCCTCCTCTTTGTATTGAACGATCCTGTCTAAGTATCCCAAATCCTTGTGGAAGTGCATCAAGGATATCAGGAATAGAACAGTCGTTCAACCATATTTCAGTAAGAAACAGAGCATCGGGCTTTTTATCGTTTAAAATATCAAAAATCTCATATTTATGTTTCACTAGTGAATGACAATTCATTAAAAGCAAGTGCAATTTAGATGCATGATATGCAGTCTGTTTTTTGGGTTCAAAGTCCGTGCTGCAGATAAAGCATTTTAACGGACCGGAGCCTGCGGTTAGTTTGTGCCGACATGTTTCAGAGATCTGAGGTGCTAGGCTATGGAGAGCATTGAATGTGTAGTGTATATGTTGATTGGTCTCACAACTGGGAGGGGTTCTGGCCCCTGGTCCCGGCCGGGCGCGGCCGGGCGCAGATGGGCTTGCCTTTGGCACACCTTTGGCATGCCTGCGGGACCGCCGCTGCTTGTCCACGTCACGGCTCTCATTTATCGGATTGGGAGAATTCAGATCCGAAAAACAACTAGCCCGTCAACCTTCCCAAAATGGCGGTCGTAAGGCGTCTTGTTTGGGGAAAGAGGGAAAGATACGCTTCCTCGGAACCACAAAGCCAAGGAGACAAGCCCCAGCCCTCCAGACCTGACCCACAGCAATGAGCCTAAAAACAGGTAAAAGGCCTAGCCTGCACCCTGCAACACGCAGCAGTGCAGGGGGTCAAACAAATTAAATTAAATATTTAAAACAAATGTACAATAGCCGTAAAATCAGTGAGACCAAATCAACAATAAAAATAGTATCACCCCCACTTACGAGAGACCACTGTGCGTCCGCGTCACGGCTCTCATTTATCGGATCGGGAGAGTTCAGATCCGAAAACAGCTAGCCGTCAACCTTCTCAAAATGGCGGTTGTAAGGCGTCTTGTTCGGGGAAAATCTTCTTCCACAAATCCTTGTACAGAGAGAATGACGAGACTACCAAGAGGTTAATCTCCACCAAACAATGGTACTTCCTCTTAACTATAGGAAGTAAGTGCTTGTTTGTTTGCTGGCGATGTCCTCATATTCCTCGGCATCAAGAACGCATCACCAAAATCGTCGGGAAATGCACTGGGAGGCCTTTTGGTAAGCTGTCTATCATCCTAGAAAAAGGCGGGAAGACTTTTGCTTACTACTAAGGTGGGCAGTGCGGGCCAAATGGGTGGAGATTGTAGAAATTCAAAGGGAGAACCATGGACTCTGCTCTCACCAGGAGATGACAAGAAAGAACCTGCTAGTCACAGTCACTAACAGATTGAGCTCTGATAGATCAACGATCCATTCCCCTGCATCAATGATTTTAGATTGTTTTTCAAGCTGGAATTGCTAAGAAAATACACTTGCTTTGCCTTTGCCAAGCCCAAGAAAGGATAATTTGTCCTCTGCAGAAGTGGAGCTTCAACTGAGGCACCTGCTATGAAGGGGAGGGGGTGCCAAGAAGCCACCCTCCCCAGGCTGATTTTTTTGGCCCCAGGAACCCATACCATGGGGTTGGGATCCCCAGGGCCATTAATGGCTCTAGGAAGGGGGAAGCGGGCTGAAAACAGGAGAGGAGGGCTGTGCGGCCCCTCCCCCTTTTACTAATTTGCCTGGCCCCGGGGAGGGGGTGGTCCCCGTAGCCGAATATGGCTCAGGAGGGGGCCATGTGGCCCCCCTGCCCCCTTTTATAAATCAACCTGGCCCCCCCTCCGCCCATTATAAAATAACATCACCCCCTGGGACCTGGCCCAACCATTGGGCATATAGAAAACAAGCGCAGGAGACCGCGTTTGTTTTTTTGCTTTCAATTTTGCTGCAAATTTGCTGATCTACCCAGATTTTGCTGCAAAAGATTTTTGGCCCCGATCGGGGTCCCTGTGGGACCCCTCCATCAGGCCTAACGGGTCGGGGTATTCCTACTTTGCCCCCAAATATTTTTTTTGCCTTTGTTTTGGGATAAGTCAGAGTCCCACAATGGCTGCCAACACTTCCTGGTTGAAGTGTTGGCAGCCAGTCAGATCTCATCATGAGATCTGTCGAATCCGCAGAGGATTTGCATCCCTAGATAACTATAAGTCTTTTTCCTTCAATAACCTCAAACTACTGAACAAATTTACACCCAATTACAAAAAGGTCGCTTTCTGGACCAAGATCTAAATTTTTGCCAAATTTGGTGTCATTCCATTTAGCGGTTCGGGCTGTGGTTGTGTCTAAAATCCCTACGGGAAATTGCATGAGGAAAACATGTTTTGGGACCCCCCTCTTTCTCAGCCCCCGCTTGATGAAACACTGAAACACCCTGAAACATTCCACAGAGCAACTGAAGCGAGTTGCCCACTAGTTTTGAAATTTTCATGAAGATTCATAAAATGGCGCCAACGCTATTGACAAAACAAAAAACGCTTTTTCTATGTAAACTACTGGCGATAGCCAGTAGGTAGTTATAAGCAGGACCAAAGTTTCAATAGGAAAAGTGTTTTTTGTTTTGCGGCTTGATGAATCTTCATGAAAGTTACACAAAACCTCTGCTTTTTGGTTCAGGTGCTGTGCTGAAATTTTCAGAGTGATCCATTAAGCGGGGTCCGAGAAAAAAGGGGTTTCCCAAAATGCATTTTCCCCATGTTATGTCTATGGGGATTTTTCATTTTTACAACCACAGCCCAAACCACTGAACGGAATTACACCAAATTTGGCAGAAAGCTAGATGTTAGTCCAGAAAGTGTGCTTTTTGTGATTTTGTGTGAATTCATTCAGTAGTTTTAGAGATATTTATGTTGAAAAAAAATATAGATATCTGGGAGCCCAAAATCCTACAGAAATCCTACTGAAATTTGATTGGCTGCCAATACTTCAACAAGGAAATGTTGGTAGCCATCTCCCACAAAAAATGTAAAAGAAAAGGGGGCAGGTTAAAAATACCCTGACCCCCTAGGCCTTTCTGCGGGGGGGGGGGAAGGTCCCACAAGGACCCTGCCGGGCCATTAAAGGCATTCAAAAAATATATTTTTGGTGGGATCCACAGATCCTGCTGAAACCTTTTTCTATAACAATGCACGGGCTCCCACAATTAATTTCTAATCAGCCCACTGGTGGGCTATGTCCTAGGGGCATTATAATGAAGGAGGGGGGCGCGCCCACCGGGGCTCAATAATGCCCTGGGGACCACCACCTCGCCGGGGCTTATAGAACAAAAAATGCGGGGGAGGCCCGTATGGCCTCCCTCACTGCCCTGGGGACCACCACCTCCCTGAGGTTTATTTGTTTAACAAGAGGCCCCATAAGCCCCGGGGACTGCCACATCCCCTGGGCTTTAAGTTTAAAGAATGCAGGGGCGCGTGGAGCCCCCCTGCAGCCCCGGGAGCTGCCACGTCACCTGGGCTTTAATTTGAATTAATGCACGGGCTGCGCAGGACCCGCAGCCCTGGGGATCACCACCTCCCTGGGGTGAAATTGAAGAAGGGAGGGGCCCCCGTGGCCCTCCTCTTGGAGCTGTACATGGCCCTGGGGACTGCCACCTTCCAGGGCCAGCTCCTGCAATGTCTCAGGGTGCCCACCCCTGGGACTTTGCAGTTTGTTGTGGTTTGGCGGGAGCTTACCGCCAAGCCACGGAAAATGCTCCACTTTCAGCAAGCGAGAGCTCACAAATGCTCTCGCTTTCTGAAAGCGGAGCATTTGTCTATTTCCCTGCCCACTGTCAAACGAGCCGGCAAACAGACAAATTGCTTTGCGATCCAGGGAGCTGCATGTTTAGCAGCTCCTTGAGTCTCAAAGCAATGCGAGCTCAGGCAGTCAGTCGGTCATCAGGGATGTCATCAGTGATGTCACTGACCATGTCATGAGTGATGTAATATGTGAGGTCATAAGCAGTGCATTTTCGTGGTCGTAAGTTGTAGTTAGCTCAGGTAACTATAACTACTGAATTTCACTGGTTTTGTATGAGAGAAATCTGAGACTAACTATAACATCCCTATAACCTTTAGTTTTTTCAGTGAATCTGAATATATATATATATATATATATATATATATATATATCTACGATATTTCCTCAAAACTACAAGAAGAAATCTGCACTCCAGACGTAGGTATGTTCTTTACTTTATTCAGCAAGACTTAAGGCAACTCGGGTTCAGGACGCCTTTCAGCTGTCTGTGCAGCCTTTCTCAACTGCTCGGAGTGCCGGTATGTATATATATCACTTTAATACTTGCACGGGAGTTGTTTTAAACCGCAATGGTAGAAATACTTCATTTTCTCAGCACCAACTTCAATTCATTTAAATCAAGGACCAGTGTCTCTTTTTAAATTGGTAGACCAATGTCTTTGGAGTGCGAGAAAAAAATTAATATATGTATGTATATATATATATTCACTGAAAAAACCATAGGTTTCAGGGGCGTTATAGTTAGTTGGACATTTCACTCGTACAAAACCATAGAAATTCCCCCGTTATAGTTAGTTCAGCTAACTATAACTTCATGCGCCCGCAATGCACTGCTGATGACGTCACATATTACATCACTGATGACATGGTCAGTGACATCACTGATGACATCTCAAATGACATCACTGATGACATCACTGATGACATCATCCTTGTGATAGAGTGGCAGACCTCCTCTCACCCTAATATAACCTTTGATACACACACTCAAAAATACAAACTAACATTTTCAAAACAATGGACATACCAATACCAGTTACAACACACCTATTCAGTAATTCCAAGATCTACACACACATCCACTCATTCACCAACAGTCCCTATACAGTCACTCATACATGTACTCACTCATCATATGTACTCATACACCTATACATCCTGTTACACACCGCCACTCATCCATAGAGTTACTCACACACATAGTCACACATGCAAACAAAGTATCAAACATCCATTTACTTGCATATACAGTTATACACACACTACCACACTTACTTCTACAGAAACTTACACATACTTACTCTCTTAAACAATCACTTTTAGAAATACCTACTTATTTGTACAGGAACTCTTCCAATCTCTCACTCTCACATATACTCACTTATATACACCAATACTCACATATACTAGTTTAAAACATATGTAGTTACTCATAAAGACACTATTGAGACAGTCATTCACTCACTAACACACCCATACACATATTCATCCACCTATACAGTCCTGCACACATGCTGTCTTCAACACATACAAACAGTGAGTCACTCATTCATGCATCTATGCACTAAGTAATACCCCCACCGAACTATACAGACACTCAGACACTCATACTGATACTCAAAAAACCAACTAATAACCCATATAGACACTCATGTAGCTACTCACCAACCCATGCAGCCACTTATACACAAAGTGAGAGACTGATACAGATATTTTCATATTTAAACATTACTCACTAACCCATGTATTCACTAAGATACACTTAGTCAGTTATACAATCAATTTTACAAAACAAATCATCCATTTAGACACTTATATACCCATTTAGTCTTCCATCGACCTTGAGATATACATATATAAAACATATTTAATTTTCAGAAAAACACACATTCACTGGATGATGTCATCAGTGATGTCATTTGAGATGTCATCAGTGATGTCATGAGTGATGTCACTGACCATGTCATGAGTGATGTAATATGTGACGTCATCAGCAGTGCATTGCGGGCGCGCGAGTTATAGTTAGCTGAACTAACTATAACAGGGGAATTTCTATGGTTTTGTACGAGTGAAATGTCCAACTAACTATAACGCCCCTGAAACCTATGGTTTTTCTGTGAATTTCTAAGGTTTTTTAAATGCTAATTTCTAACTATAACGTGCCTTAAACCTATGGTTTTTCAGTGAATTTCTAAGGTTTTTAAATGCTAATTTCTAACTATAACATGCCTGAAACCTATGGTTTTTTCAGTGAATATATATATATTTATTATACTATGTATACATGTGAAAATGTCTCGGTCCCCGTTTGCCTCGGTGGCACGGAAAAAATGGGTGGAACTGACGTCAGCACGGCGACGAGGTCCTCTTATGACTCCGATGACGTCATACGGTGTCGCGAGCGGAGCCGTGCTCGTTGACGTGGGAGAGCTAGGAAAGAATTTCCGTGGAATGCTGGTGCAGGGGATATTCACCTAAGTGTTCAGGCTAGTCCTTTGGGAGCAACTGTTTATGTTGCCACTCCAGAAACCGAAACCAGTGATCCGAGGGCAGAGGCCCTGCAGTTGGCACACGAGGTGGGGTGCCCAGTCGTGTGCACCGGCGGGGCAGCGAAGTGACAAGCACCACAACCCACAAAAAAGGTAACGAGGGCACTGAATAACACAGGATCTTCTCTTTGTATCTGGCAGGAACAACGAAGTTAAAATGTCCTAGTACCAATATGTAGAATTAGTGCTACAATGGTCTTCAAGAGGACCTGCGATGCCGCTTCTGCCTCCCGTACCCTGGAGGCGGCACATGGGTCACGCGGTACGGTCATACTGCGGTGGGACGCACACTCGTTGACCTCTCATGGCACTGCTCCACACTTCAGGGAGGACGCTTTCCATTAGCTATGTTTTCTGATGACATGTCGCGCCGGCCCCGTCCAACAACAGAACTCCTTTAGATCCAAACAGACTCTTCCACTCTCTCACCGGAAGTGAAACCAGGCCACGCGGACACTTTCACAATACAACAGCCGGGAATGCACTTTTCGGTAAAAAACCACATTCCTTCCTCCTAATTAATCAAATAAACGTCTCACTGAAGAACAGGGGCCAGCTTTGATCGGTAAACAGCCGTTACAACGACTTTTTACTTTGCGATACCATTACAACGCATGCATTACCACGCATGCGTTGTACATCACGAAGTCATTACTAAGCATTTTTTAGAACGCATGGTCATTTACCACGCATGCCTTTACAACGAATTTTGTTGTAAAGGCATGTATGGTAAATGACCATGCATTCTAAAAACATGTAGACGATCCATGTCGTTGTAAGGAAACAGAGGCTGTTCCGTTTCCTCACAACGACGTGCACCGCCCCTCAGAGATGACGTGAAGCAGGAACCATGAGGAGAGAGGAACCATGAGGAGTGAGAGGTAAGGGGGATTGGGCATGGGGTGGGGGTTTCTTTTCTAGGGTTTAGGGTAGTGCAGTGGTGTTTGGGTGGTGTAGGGGTCGTGCTGGGGGTACTGTTTTAGGGTTTAGGGTAGTGCAGTGGTGTTTGGGTAGTGTAGGGGGTCGTGCTGGGGGTATTGTTTTAGGGTTTAGGGTAGTGCAGTAGTGTAGGGGGTCGTGCTGGGGGTAGTGTTTTAGGGTTTAGGGTAGTGCAGTGGTGTATGGGTAGTGTAGGGGGTCGTGCTGGGGTAGTGTTTTAGGGTTTAGGGTAGTGCAGTGGTGTTTGAGTAGTGTAGGGGTCATGCTGGTGGTAGTGTTTTAGGGTTTATGTTAGTGCAGTGGTGTTTGGGTAGTGTAGGGGGTAGTGCTGGGGTAGTGTTTTAGGGTTTAGGGCAGTGCAGTAGTGTAGGGGGTCGTGCTGGGGGTAGTGTTTTATGGTTTAGGGTAGTGCAGTGGTGTTTGGGTAGTGTAGGGGGTCGTGCTGGGGATAGATTTAGGGTTTAGGGTAGTGCAGTGGTGTTTGGGTAGTGTAGGGAGTCGTGCTGGGGGTAGTGTTTTAGGGTTTAGGGTAGTGCAGTGGTGTTTGTGTTGTGTAGGGGGTGGTGCTGGGGGTAGTGTTTTAGGGTTTATGTTAGTGCAGTGGTGTTTGGGTAGTGTAGGGGGTAGTGCTGGGGTAGTGTTTTAGGGTTTAGGGCAGTGCAGTGGTGTTTGTGTAGTGAAGGGGGTCATGCTGTGGGTAGTGTTTTAGGGTTTAGGGTAGTGCAGTCGTGTTTGTGTAGTGTAGGGGGTCGTGTTTTAGGGTATAGGGTAGTGCAGTGGTGTTTGGGTAGTGTAGGGGGTCATGCTGGGGTTAGTGATTTAGGGTTTAGGGTAGTGCAGTGGTGTTTGGGTAGTGTAGGGGGTCGTGCTGGGGGTAGTGTTTTAGGGTTTAGGGTAGTGCAGTGGTGTTTGTGTAGTGTAGGGGTCGTGCTGGGAGTAATGTTTTAGGGGTATGGGGTAGTGCAGTGGTGTTTAGGTAGTGTAGGGAGTCGTGCTGGGGGTAGTGTTTTAAGGTTTAGGGTAGTGCAGTGGCGTTTGGGTAGTGTAGGGAGTCGTGCTGGTGGTATTGTTTTAGGGTTTAGGGTAGTGCAGTTATGTTTGGGTAGTGTAGGGTGTCGTGCTGGGGGTAGTGTTTTAGGGTTTAGGGTAGTGCAGTGGTGTTTGGGTAGTGGAGGGGGTAGTGTTTTAGGGTTTAGGGTAGTGCGCCAAACCAGCCACAATATCTGTGGACAAAGGGGATCCTGACTCTTTGGAACGCTCCGTCAATTGAATAATTTGGGTCAAGGGCCCTACCACGTCCAAGACCTATCAATTCCTTTCTTGAGATCCCTCATATACTTGGAGAAAAAGGTACATAGTTTCTCATCAATTTCAGGCGTGTGTGCCACTTTCCCCTTCAGTGAGGGCCTGGGGCATTCTCCCTCATCCTATTCCTGACCTCCCTTTCAAGGGGTTGATGGATTTTCCCCACCACATACTCTGCCACTTTGGCGTCAGGTGTCCACTCTGCCGACCTAGGATGGTAAATTTGGGTAGGCTCGAACATGTCCGAGTGGACCCCGTCCCCAACCGGGGACTGAGAGGAGTGGGACTCTGGACGCCAGGGACGCCCCGAGTCCTTATCCTCATCGGAGGAGAAATCGTCCTCCGATACACCCTCTCCCTCTAAGGGAAACCCGCCGTCGGGGTCTACAATAGTGGTGACAGTGTCGCAATTTTCTCCGGGCCCCATCTCCTCCCGGCAGGGTGCATGTTTTAACGTTTGCGCACTTTTGAGGAAGGTCTCCGTAAGTTTATCAAATCCTTCCAAGTGCCCCGCGTTATGCTTAACGGCCCTTTTATTCCCCATCTGGGAGCTACTTGGACCCGCCGCCACCAGATCTGGGTCACTGAACACCCCAGGGATGCTTTTCGCCAGCTTATCAACCTGATCCCTAAGAGGAGCCAGCGCCCTAGAAATAGCCAGAGAGAGGGCTTGGTCCACTGCTGGAGGGAGAAGTTGGGGGGCCATTCCTCCTCCACTTCCTGGTAGGAGGAGTAAAAATGGTCTTCTGGAGAAGACATGATAGCAGAGGATGTGAGCACAGAACAAATGCCCTTAAAATCCTTAAGACAGCCCCCTCGCCGGTGCTCCAACAGCTGGGCCTTCCCCGAAGCTGTTATAAGAATAGACTGAGGCGCAATACCAATTACCACCACCAGGTGGCGCTGGTCACTAATGTGGCCGTGTGGAGAAATCACCGCGTAGCGGTGTCAAAATTAGGCGAGGGTTGGTCGGGAGTCAAGCGGACACTAAAGGAGTGACCGGATTCCCAAACGCGCGTAAAGACCAGCGGGAGCGCTTAACGGAACTGCCTCGCTCGGACCAGACGCGCCTGACAGGATCTCACCGCTCACAGAGCACACAGCGGGAGAAACTGCGAGGGGGAGAACGCGCTCGGGCAAAAGCCTGCTGCGCAGGGAATATGAAACAATACCAAGGCAATAATGCTAATAACGTGCACAAGAAACCACTATACAAACAGCAACAACGTCAGATTAAGCCAAGAATGTAAGGAATGCACTTAACTGACGAGCAGTGAAGAAAGAGGAAGCGGAAGGGACGTCACAATCTTATATACGATGGACTGTGATATGATTGGACTATAGTTGCCTTGGAGACTACCCCCTAATGGTTCATGGGTTGTGTAGTCTTTTGTTTAATGATTGTTGTGTTACGTTTTCTTTGAACTGCTATGCAAATAAAGTGAGGAAAGATATGCATAATCCTCGCCTCCGTCCTGCCATAGAATTCATTAAACTTTATTTGATCTGATTTAGAAACATAGATCATAACAGTGTACATAAAAACAGTAAATCCTCTTTCCTAATACAATACAGTGAGAATTAATTAAAACCAGTAGGTAAAAACGGGTGTTACAAAGCCCGGTTCAGAGCAACTTCAGGTTAACAGAATTGTAAAGTTCAATGTTTCTCAAGATCAATCTCATGTACTTCGTGCAAAATACGCAATAAGGGGTCCAAGTAAGATGTAACGCTCCAATACCTGACCTGTTTGCACTATATAAAACTGCAGAAAAACTAAAAATAAAAAGTGTTTTGCACACTTCTGTCATTGGGCTATATGTGGGCTACATCTGGGTGATATTTGTGCTACATTTGGGCTCTTTTTTCTCTGGTGGCCATCTTGGGAGACTTATCTGTTATGAAGTTTCCTAATTTCGTCATTTACTGCAGTCTCCTCAGTAGGAAATGCTTTCAGTTTTTACTTTGATTCCATCAAGAAGGCATTCAGATGTGTCACACATTTGCCATAAATTCAGAATGTTAGCACTCTAGTTGTTCATTAGATCACTGTAGTAAAGCTACTGCTCACCAGGGAGTTAACTGGAAGTCTAATGCTGGTATTGAAAGTGATTGTTTCAGTCTGCATGTCAGAATTTTCTAATGAAATAGAAGAGGATTTGAGATCTCACTTAAAACATGCCCTAAATTTTCTTTCTGCAGCACTAACCATAATTTCTATGGCAAAATGAACCCCCTCATTTTGTTCCTTTTTAAATTAAATGTTTTAAGTGTTACCAGTTTATTCCAATCAAGATGGCTTCAGGTGTGCCATACTTTTGTCATAAGTAAGACTGTTAGCGCTCTAGTTGTTCTTTAGAACACTCTGGGAAGCTGCAGTAGAACACAAAGGCATCAACTGACAGGCTGCTCCTGTTGAAATATAACAGGAAGATATTTGAGATCTCACTTAAAAACATGTCCTAATTTTTCTTTCTACAGCACTAACCATAATTTCTATGACAAAATGAACCCCATCATTTTGTTCCTTTTTAAATTAAATGTTTTAAGTGTTACCAGTTTATTCCAATCAAGATGGCTTCAGGTGTGCCATACTTTTGTCATAAGTAAGACTGTTAGCTCTCTAGTTGTTCTTTAGAACACTCTGGGAAGCTGCAGTAGAACTCAAAGGCATCAACTGACAGGCTGCTCCTGTTGAAATATAACAGGAAGATATTTGAGATCTCACTTAAAACATGTCCTAATTTTTCTTTCTACAGCACTAACCATAATTTCTATGGCAAAATGAACCCCCTCATTTTGTTCCTTTTTAAATTAAATGTTTTAAGTGTTACCAGTTTATTCCAATCAAGATGGCTTCAGGCGTGCCATACTTTTGTCATAAGTAAGACTGTTAGCTCTCTAGTTGTTCTTTAGAACACTCTGGGAAGCTGCAATAGAACACAAAGGAATCAACTGACAGTCTCTGCCCTTGTTGGATTTACATGTTTTACTGAGAATGTCAGACTTCATTCTCACATGACTGAGAAAGATAATGTGAATTTACAGAAAATATGCTCTCATTTTAGCTTCTAGATCACCTTCCAAACCTCAATGGGAAAAGTATGAGAAAATAGTTTTCTCTCAAACATGATTCATGATATCCCAGCAGAAGGATTTTTCACAGGGTAAAATCACCTTAGAACACACCACAATTCCTAAAATTAGTATGGTACCATCAACAAATGAATTCTAATGTAACTAAAGTCTGTTATCACCCTTTATAGTTCTCCTTTTGGTAACCCTCAAAATCTTAAATTCTCTACAATGCATTTCAATGGGGTACTATCATTTATATTGGTCCCAAGATGGCTGCCAGCAATTCCAGGATGAAGTGCTGACAGCCAATCAGATCTCACGATGACATGTGTGGTTAGGCTCCGCCCAGATATATATGTGTTTTCTTTTTCAAATTTCTCAGGAACTACTTAACGGATTTACACCATTTAAGCAAAAGGCACGACTCTGAACCAAGGGCTACCTTTTTGCCAAATTTGGTGTAATTCCGTTCAGCAGTTCGGGTTGTAGCTGCGATGAAAGGTTCCTATGGAAAATTGCATGGGGAAAACACGTTTTGGGACCCCCCTTTTTTCTCGGCCCCCACTTGACGAATCACCTCGAGACTTTCAGGATAGGAGCGGAGCGGAGCGGGCCACGGGTTTTGAAAATTTCACGAAGATTCGTCAACCGGCGCCAAAATTATTTCAAATAGAATGTTGTGAATTTCCTATGGAAAATAGGTCCTAACTATAACTATCTACTGGCGACCGCCAGTAGATAATATATATATATATATACACACACACCCCCAACGGGAGGTTCTGAGCCACGCACGGCTGTGCATGGTCTCTGCTAAATACTTCCGCGAGATAATCAAGCAGCAGGGAAAGACTTGTCTCACAAAAGAAGATGAGGAGCTACAGTAACGGTGTCGACAGGGTACGCCAAGGCATTGAAGCCTTGAGAGCACGGATCAAGTGCAAAATTGTGTTTTACAATAGCATTGGAAATGGCAGACGAGTTCTTAAAGGGCCGGGAGGCCTCAGCGACTTTGATTTTCAAAAAGAATATAAATGCAACTAACAACGCATCAGAAACTTGGCAGCGCCAGGGAGGTCCAACCAACATTAGCCAGAAAGGAAATGTTTTGGAATGACTTCGACGCAAAGTAGTGAGTAGGTGGTGGGAAGCCACTTCTTTACAAAATTATTTGGAAGTAAATCGTGTCCCGAGATGACCACGTATATTCATCATACCAACGCTAGCAAGCCCAAAGCCTCAATTAATCAAGGAATGGGCAGAGAACACAAATGTTTGTTCAAGGAGAATGCTAAAAATCCTCATCAAGAATGAATGGAACAATTATAAGGAACTTATTCTTCAAATCCAGGGTATAATGGAAGACATCAAAAAAGAAGAAGACCAAGAGGAAGTGAAACGAGTACTAAAAAACAGATGAAAAAATCAAAGCCCATGAGATAGAAGTAATTGCAAGAAAACAACAGAAATTGCAACACGATGAACAAGACTATACCAATGGTTGCATATTAACCTTTGCAAGGAAATTTGACAAAGCATGAAATTAATTGCGGAAATACTGGGTGCTGGGGGTAATGGACAAAGGGAGATGGTTATCCGGTACAGACTTAAGCTAAGACCAAGACTCCCTAAACAGCACATCTTTGAACCCCACTGAAGGGATGTCCTTTTCCAAGGAATTCCGCCTCCTACAAAGAAATAATGAACACTCCCTCAGAAGGAAACCAAAAGGAAGAGGGCGAAGCACAAGAGGCAAAACCAAAGAAGATGACAATGGAGAAAAAAGTGCAGCACTGGTATGGGAACACGCAGCCAGGGAATGAAGAAACAATAATGGCAGACCCTACGCAACAACTAAAAGTAATAAATCTTTCTGATATAGAGTAATCTCGGAAAGTGAAGAACTTTTTCTAAAATTGGGGTTATCATTTTGTCCTGATATGCCGCTTGATTAGGCACAAACGCGTGCAGATCTCTCTAAATGTGCGCGTAAATTAAAACTGTATAAGATACACACATTACAGAAAAAGAAAAGAGAACACCATACACATACAGAGGCATACACTGAACATAGATCCCAGTTGTAAATTGAGGACATTAAGACACTATGCTTACTACAAGACATCAGGAATCAGGACCAAAGCCATGCCCTTGTAGAAACACAGGACCCTTTGGGCCTCATCCATCTGAAAGAACTTCCTGAAACATTTGGGATCAGTGTGGGAGACACAAACGAGACCAGATTCAGGGCATCCTCAAAATATATACCACAAATAGCTAAAGATCATATAGCCATCTTCTGTGAAACGGTGGCACATGACATACTCAAACTTACAAACAAGTAACCCCCCCTCAGAAGAAATATTACCAAAGACCAGTGGGATGCAGTTACCCTCACTACAAAAAGATATGAATCTCCTTATTAAACCCTCCGATACAGGAGGCAATGTGATCTTAATGAGTAGAACTAAGTACATCCGTGAGGCTCATTGACAACTGAACAATACCACATGCTATAGCAGAGTAGACAAATCATATCTCACTAACTTACAAAAACGATACTTTGATCTAATTCAGGGCTGGTCTGATAGGCACCTTCTAAACTGGAATGGCGGCAGTTCCTAAGGAGTGAAACACCCATGACACCCACATTTTACTCACTCCCTAAAATACATAAGAGCATGACAGAGCCCCCAGGATGCCCCATTATATCCTCTAAGAACAGTCTCTTGGAACCCATTCAATCTTTGTAGACCACTTCCTTTTCCACTATGTTAAGGATCTTAACTCTTATGTAAGAGATACGAAAGATTTCCTGCAGAAAATGGAAAACCTATACTGGGGGGAAGAACATTGGATGGTATGGCTTAACATAGAAGGTTTGTGCACGAGCATAAGACACACAGATAGATTGAAAGCATGCAAGCATTTTCTTCAAGCTCGAAGCATATACATGTTAGAACACACACACATGATCTCAAAAATGATTGAGATTTGTCTGTCTGAAAATGTTTTCATGTTCGAAAATTAATTGTTTAAACAGATACAGGGGACTTCCATGGGCACCTGCTTTGCACCGAGTTGCACCAATTTTAACGGTGGGCTGGTGGGAAAAGCAGGTGTTCTGGAGCAGAGAATTGGAAAAATGGGCCAGCAAGGTCAATATGTGGCTAAGGTATATCAATGATGTTTTCTTTGTATGGGAGGGTGCTGAAGCTGACTTCAGAACTTTTGCCACTAAACTGGATGACAATGATATGAACCTAAGATTCACTATGCAACACAGCCAAAAAACATAGAATTCCTAGATCTCAAACTCACAATAGTGAACGTGCCCTGTCCTCTGAACTATGCAGAAAAGAAACAGCAGGCAATTCTATATTACATGAAGCAAGTTGCTATCCACCAAGCTTTAGATGGAGTGTTCCATACAGTGAATTCTTCCGAGCTAAGAGAAAATACAGCTCGGAAGTAACATATCAAAAAATAAAAAATTAGATGATCAATAGATTAAAGGCACATAACTATCCTAGCAAAGCTCTACAACAAGCAAACCAGAGAGCTGAAAAGATCAAAATGGAAGATGTCCTTTATCAAGCCCCACACCCTAAGAAGAACAGTGAAGGGGAGGGAGGTCCCATCAGATGTATAACAAAGTACAGCAGTCAAGTTGGACAATTAAAACACATTTGGAAACAAAGATGGATATATTAGGACCGGACCCCATTCTGAAAGAAAAGATAAGAACAGTTTTGTCCATTACATACCAAAAGAATCTCTCTCTTAGAGACATGTTGGTACATGGTCACTTCTCACCACAGGAAACCAACTGGGTGAAACAGGTAAAGGGCTTCCGCTGTTGCGGATGATGCAAAGCCTACAAAAATATTGAAAATGTCCAGGAATAAACAAAAAATGGCGAGTTCCAAAATTAATTAACTGTGGAACTGAGTTTGTTGTCTATGCCATGACCTATCCATGTGACAAATGGTATATAGGCTCCACTACCTTTCCAGTAAAAAAATGTATCCTTGAACACCGGAGAGCCATTACCAACAAAGATTACAGTTACAGCACTCCCAAACATTTCCATGAAACACACAATGGAGACTGGACACATGCAAAATACTTTGGCCTGGACGCAGTCCCCAAACATCAAAGAGGCAGGAATTGCCTCTCTGCTTTACGCAGACTTGAATCACGAATGATCTTACAGGCTGGCTCCATTTTACCCCCTCTATTACACTCACGGGGTCAGGGTACCTCTGCTCCGACCCCTTCTATTAATTTTCAGATTTAATTTCAGGCCCCAGGACCGTGTCTGTATACATAAAATGATAGCCACAACGTTACTCTCAGGTTGTGGTCAGCCAATCATGGCATTGCCGGTGGCGCATGAATTCGCGGATCCATAGTGGTGGATCCATGAGAGATCCGTGTCCCTAGACATCTATAAATCTTTTTTCTTTAATAACTCCAAAACTACTGAATGGATTTACACCAAATTACAAAAAGAGATCTTTCTGCACCAAGATCTAGCTTTCTGCCAAATTTGGTGTAATACCGTCCAGCAGCTAGGGCTGTAGTCGTGTCTAAATCTCGATGAGAAATTGCAGGGGGAAAATGCGTTTTGGGAACCCCCCTTATTCTCGCCCCCCCCCCACCCCTCCTTGACGGATCAGACCAAAACATTCAAGACAGCAGCTGAAGTAACTGTCAAACTAGTTTTGAAAATGTTGTGAAGATTCGTCAAACTGCGCCAAAGTTATTGGCAAAACAAAAAATGAAGTGGTTATGGAAACTAGGCCCTAACTTTGAATAACTACTGGCGACCGCCAGTAAGTACAGTAGGTAATATATACCCAGAGAACAGTAGTGCAGGCCCTTGTTACATCTAGGCTGGACTACGGCAATGTACTATATCTGGGTTCAAACAAAGCTGTGATACAAAGATTGCAGGTGGTGCAAAATGCGGCTGCCAGATTGCTCTGCCAGGTTCCTAAGACTGCCCCTATCTCTGGCTTTCTTCGCGACCTTCATTGGCTAAAGGTGGAGAATCGTATTAAATTCAAAGCCTTGAGCTATATGTTCAAAATCAAAACTGGTCTACCCCCACAATATCTGCAATCTTTAGTTCAACCCTATATACCTTCACGCCCCCGCCGCTCCACTACACAGTTTAAATTCGCTCTTCCCAGAATCAGACTTAGGCGCATGCGAGGTCGATCCTTTGCTTACCTAGGACCCTCCCTGTGGAACTTTCTCTCCATCTCATTACGAAAGGAAACTGTCTATGGGAATTTTCGCAGATATCTGAAAACTTGGCTGTACAATTTGTAACGTCTTTGTTCCTTTCTCCTCTCCTACCAGGCTGGCGCCAGGAAACCCCTTGGGGTAGCTGTGCGCCTTATAAATTCAAATAACATAACATATGTGTGCGTATGTGCCTATAGGGTGTTTGCAGGCTCTTAGAGACTCTTGATTGGGGTTTCAGCATATCCCAGCCTTCCCAAACTCTCAGAGGCTCTTGGACCCATATTGGGCTCCATCTTGAGTTCACAGTTCTGGTCTCATGTCCACGAACATGAGAAGGGGCTCAACATGGGTCCAAGAACCCTTGCTGTGGGTTTGTGGACTCTGAGGCAACATTCATGTACTTTGGAGCTGCATTGGAGTCCTTTGACACCTGTTTGGGGTCCACAAACCCCACAGCATTTTTTAAATTTATTTTAATCTAAGGAGGGATACTTTTGGGGCCCACTAATATTAGTCAGGGGGTCAGGATGTGCTAGCCTTGCCCCCTTATGACTCCCTTCCGATTTGATTTCAGGATGCACAGACCTAGCCCTGCATCCTGGAATGTCTGCTGCAACAGCTTTGTCTTTGGTGCAGCCAGGCATTCAGAAGCTTTGCATGCGCGGAACTGGCAAAGTTTTCGTGGACATGAATAGATGACAAAATGACAAAAAAAGCTTCCACTTACAGATTTTATTATTTTTGAACTGTAATCTGCTGATGCTGCGTGAACCTAGGTTCATGTACTCATGATCCAGATATCTCAAAAATGTTAACCCTGTCAAGGCAATCCCAAAACATATTGTATTGATAATTTTGTTGAAGTGCTGAAAGGTGTTAAACCAAAACAATCAAAGGCTCTTCCTTGCGTAAAGTTCTACTTTCACCCCCATTTGGTTTTAACTCCTTCAACATATTTTTCTCTAGAGGAGAGGACACCAAATTATCCTGTATCCCAAAAGATTACTTGTTGTTAAAATAGGAGAATCTCTTTTTTGGACCCTCAACTTCCCCCAATTAGTAGATAACTCAGTTTTATATATAGATATATATATTCATTGACAAAACAAAAAGTTAAAGTGACTTTATAGTTAGGTCAAAATTTCAGTGCCAACGTAACATTTTAAAATAAAAAAAACACTGGAATTCACCAGTTATAGTTATCTCTAGTAACTATAATGTGTGCCCTAAGGCAACTATAACTTGCACCCCACCATACCACCATACCATATATCATTTCAAAATTGCAGTAATGTTATCAATGATATAATTGAACACATTATGAGTGATGTAATGTGTGGGAGGCATTAGCAGTGCATGGCGAGGGTGAGAGTTATAGTTACCCTAGAGCACAACAGGAATTTCAGTGTTTTTTTTGTTTTTAAAATGTTACGGTGCCACTGATATTTTCACCCAGCTATAACGTCACAAACCTTTGTTTTTTTTTTCACTGAATTTCTAGGGGTTTTCAGGTAGGACAGAAAGGAATGATAGCTAGACCTCCAAGTGCAGAAATGGCCAATATAATTTCATAATTTATTTAGAGAACCGCTTTTTAAATTATTGATCTGGCTGGAATAGCGAGGTTAAAGGTAAGGCTGATGAAAGAGTGAACATATTTGCCTGTCGGAGCTGTGGAATCAACAGGGCACATAGTCACAGTTGGAAAAAAAAACATTTGAATATATGGCCTTTGGGGTCACTGGGGCCCACCAATTTGGCCCTCATTACAAGTATCCTCTTAATTTCGATGGGACCAGTAACATCAGTTACCTGACCTACTATAAGAAGGTCCGCAGTAACATATACACTTTGTGTGGTACAAGAGCAAGCCAATGTCTGGCAATACATGCATACTGAGTCTATCCACCATGGGTCATGAGGCAACAAGCTCTGCCATGTTTGACTGCTGCACTTATCAATGTATATGATGGTGACAGTGTCTGGAAGTATGCCTCAGCTAAATGATTGTAAGAACAGGCAGGTAACAGTTGTCCCCCATTAGGACCACCTTCTTAGGGCAGTGTATTTCTTCCTGGTAAATGATCAGTATGATCAGCAACCTCTGAAAGTATCCTTCTGGCTTCTAAGAATCCCTTATGCATCTGTGCTTAATCTAGGTTATAGGGGATGCTAAAACCTGCATACACCTGCTGCATACACCTGCTGGGTGGATATTAAGAAGGACTTCCTTAGCTCTTGTTTCAACAGTGGTACATTTGATCAAACCAGGGGCCCTGTACCCAGGCACCTCTACACCAACTGCCACTGTGCAGGGGTTTGCATAGGAGCCTCTTGTGAGTCATGACTCTTCCCTGTACTTAACAATGGTAATAAATAACATATTACACTTTGCAGATATGTGTCTGTATTATTTATGCCAGTGAAAATATTGGCCAAATAACACCAAGTTCCAAGTTCCAAGTTTATTGTTTATTGTATGATTACTTAAAATCATTACAAATTACATAGAAAAACAGTTTCACGATAAAAACCATGGTATCACATAAATGTTTTCAAAGCGACGCCATATATTCTATAGTTTATAAAAATACAGAACCTGAATGCAGACATTTAATAAAAATCGATAATGAATATTTTAGACTAAAATGTAAGAAGTACAGGTGCTGTGCAGAAAGCGCTATATCATTATTTGTACAAAACCTTTTTACCGGCCTGTAATATTCGAACCGCCTATAATGAAGGCTTTCAGCCAACGATCTTGTTTTCTAAAACTGCTTGTCGGAGAAATTTCCTGATTTGTGTAAAAAATGTTACGCCCCGACAAGCCAGTATAATTGATGAGCCCTCCATCCATCTAATCATGGCTTGTCTGCATGTACGAATATTTAACTCATTAAAAATCAGTTTTAAAAAGAATTTACTTAATTCCTTAACAGCCGGACAAGCACACAACAAATGGGTTAATGTTTCGTTAGGATAACCACATAGTCGGCAGTTCTCATCTTGATTATTACGTTTCCATGATGGCATTAAGTCCTTCAAGTCATGGATTCCCAACCGATAATAGATTAAGCTCTTTTTTATCTTGGTGCTGAAATGGGCTGCTAGGTAGGCTTGGGGCTTTGTGTGAGTATAGGAATTTATAACTGTCCACGCGTGGCGTCGTTTAGACAAAATATTTTTGTCTTCCAGAAGCGATTTCTTCTTTGCGGACACATTACTGGCTTTATTGAATGTTGTCTTTTCTGCCATGCTCTCCCATACTAGTTGGATATCTAGTTCCACCAAAGATTTCCTTAAATAAGCTCTCCATGATATAGGTGTTGCTTGGGCCATTTGGGCTTTTATCTCTTCCCAGCATAGATTGTTCAATGTGCCGGGCTCTGATGCTCGAAATTTATGGCACAGCTTCACAAAAGAATTAATGCTCCGGAATTTCTGGTTTTGAAGGCCACATTCTAGGCGTACCTGTGTGGGAGATGCAGACTTAGGAAGGTTAAAAACAGCTTTATATACCTTAGTCTGGAGGTCGTTCAGTAAATCGGCCTCCTTACTGCACCGAGGGCCATATTATCAAGAACGGCAATAACATTATCGCCGCTTTAGCGGCAGGAAACTGCCGCTAAAGCGGCGATAAGGGGCTTGATAATATGTCCTATAGAATTCCAATAGAAGCCCAGGTTCTGGTGTGAAGGACATCAAACCTGGGCTTCTATTGGAATTCTATAGGGCATATTATCAAGCCCCTTATCGCCGCTATAGCTGCAGTTTCCTGCCGCTAAAGCGGCGATAATGTTATCGCCGTTCTTGATAATATGGCCCCATGTTTCCAAACCATAAGACAGAGTAGGTAAAGTTTGTGCTGCCATCACATTTAAAAGGTGCGTGTAGGACGCACAACTCAATTTTTTATTCAACAGTCGAAAGGCGAAAATTAATGATTGGGCTTTGGCGTTTAAATCCAATTTATGGTCCTTGGATGAAGTGCCCCGCCCCAATTTTATGCCTAGATATTTATAAGAGGCTTGCTCTTCCACTTGGTCGCCCTTAACGTACCATTTAAACTTATTTTTCTTGGGGTCCACTAGGCGTACAACCTTCGTTTTCATTTTGTTCCGCTCTAGACTTTCCTGGTCCAGATAAATTGCTAAGTTGTTTATTGCTCTTTGCAGACCAATCAGACTTTGACTTAGCACAATGATGTCATCTGCGTATTGTAAGAAAGGTATAGGCTCTTTGGCCAGCATTGGCGAATGACTCTTTGCTGATAGCATGTGTTCGATTATGTCTGCTAGGAACAAGTTGAATAGGCTCGGTGCCAGGACGCAGCCTTGTTTTAAGCCGTGCTGAGTGTTTATTCTTGCGGTTGCTCTACTTCCGTCACCTAGTTTCACTCTCGCCCAGGTTTCCATGTGAAGGGCGATCATTGCATCCAGTAGTTTGGTCGGTAGCCTCCAGGTTATCAGTTTATCCCAAAGTCGGGTTCTGGTCACGCTATCAAACGCTGATTTCAGGTCGATGAAGCATGCAAGTAATTGTTTTTTCCTTTGTAGTGCTTTTTCTCTTAAAAGTGCCAGGGTTGTCAGATTTGTGGTTGTTCCCATTCCCGACCTAAAACCTCTTTGAAACTTTGGGATTATGCTCTTGTCGTTTATCCATTCTTGAAGGTGAATTAGGAGACATGATGCGTATAATTTGGCTTCTGCATCAATCAGAGATATCAGTCTATAATTTTCTGGCTTACTATGGTTACCATTTTTAAATATTGGATGGATTATATTCCCTCTCCAGGAATTTGGTACCATGTTCTGATTAAAGATGTAGTAAAAAAAGGGGCGTAAAATAGTCTGCCTAAAAGGGTGCGTTCATTAAAAGGGCGTTTGGAAGCCCGTTTGGTCCCGCTGCCCCCTCCGTTCTTAATTTTTTTATTATTCCTCTTAGTTGTTTAGTGTTGGTAAGATTTTCTGGCTCATTACTGCTTATCTCTGATTTTAATTGATAGTTGGCTTCATGAGGCTGGAGACCAAAATTTTCTACTCCGGACTTTTTCTCTCCAGATACTTCTGAAACCATAACTGCATTAACATGCTTATTATAATCCATGTTGTTATACATGTTTTGGACATGTTTAATCCATATGTCTTCACCTACTTTGGTTTCTTGTTGGAGTCTTGGTCCCTTGGTCAGGTTATTAATTATTCCCCAAAACTCCCTGCTTGTTGGCAGTTTACTTGGCCACAGTAATTTATTCCAAATGCTTTCTTTATACTCTGTTTTTGCCGCCCATAGTTTTTTCTTATATTTTTTCCGTATTTCCTTAAGGTTGCCTTTATCGAATTTTTTGCCCGTTCTTGCTGCCATTGCTTGGAGACGCACCTCTCTAGCAATGCTCCGTTTTAGGTCTCGTAATTGAATATTAAACCATGGCTCCTTCCTGGTTTCAATATTCTTTTGTCGTCCAGGGATAACTGGGAATTTTCGAATGAGAAACTGCCCCAAAAGTTCCCAATTTTTTAGTGCTACTTCTTCTTTGTGTGTCCCTTGTTGCTTCACGTAATCCTGGATTGTGTCCATTATTATCTTTGTATCTGGTCCTCGCCACTTCAATTTCCTCAAGTTGTATTTTTCTGGATATTGTACCGGAGACTTTAATGTTCGTGCCTGGGTTAGTGTGATTTTAATTTTCGTAATCTGCGGGAGATGATCACTTTCTGGGCGTGGACAAATTTGAAAGGAATCTATCATAGAAATGAGGTTGTACTGACGATGGTAAAATCTATGATTGATTGGCTTTTTCCACTCAAATACGTGATGGCCACTGGTCTGTCTCCGGTTACGTTACCGTTCAAGGTAGTTAAGCCTAAAGCTTCCAACTCTCGAGTTATTGATTGAATTCCCAAGACGTCCTTCCTCTTGCTTCTAGACTGTTTGCTAGAGATGAGGTTACAGTTAAAATCTCCCGAAATTATCAGGTTTCTGTGTTCGTGGGCCATTTGCAGCACCTTGATCAAGTTCACCAATGTTAGGAGTTTTTCCTTCTGCCGCTTTCTCTCTGGGTGGATGTATACATTAATTATAATTGGTTGCCAGCTTAACTTGTTGGGGTGGTGTTTACCAGTCAGTTTTAATGCTTGCAGCCAGTTTTCTCCAGCATCTAGTTCTTCTATAGACTAGTCGTATTTTGCCGTGGCGTAAATTGATAATCCTCCTCTAGGATGCCCGAACTTTGAGAATTTTTCTGCCAGGATATGATATCCTGTATAACCTGGAATTGGAACTGATTTCGTGTTCCATGTCTCTTGGAGCAATATTAGGTCTTGATTTTGGAAAAAGGACAAGGTTTCGTGGTCTTGACCCATTTCTCTTAGTCCGTGAACGTTCCAAGAGCAGATCTTTATTAATTCCGGGTACTTTACTACTAGACCTTGGTTGATCCTTAATATATTCTTTGATTCTTCCCCATTATTCCTGTCTAAATGCTCCCTCGTTGTGTCAACGGGATCTATCCATGGATTTTCGTCAGGTACGATTTTTGCTCAAGGCCATTGGGACCCAGGACCAGTCCTGACTGTTGCCTAGCTGCTGATAAAGGTTTAGTGGGATTGCGGTTTTTCATTTTTTTTAATTAAGTTGTTTTCCTCGATTGGCGAGGAGTTTCTAGCGCCATGTAAGCAAGATTTTTGGCCTTTCCCGGGCGACAGCCCCGTTTTTGATGTCACTGAACTTTTTAAGAGGGGGTAAGAGTATTTTGGTCGTTTGTGAAGCCTTAGAGTAATTCCCCAGGCTTCAAATATTGCCCTTCTTGCATAAATCCTGTCTACTAGGTCCTTAGAAGTCCAAGTGGTCAAGGTCTCTTCTAAGTCTAGGGGGGAAATCGTTGGCTGGAATTCTACGGCTAATAGGTCGCGTGATGTTATCCCCTTTAATTCTGGTATCTCGTTAAACAACATTAACAAATTCCCTCGATTCGTATGTCTTGTCTTCCTTTAGTGCAATACTCTGGCACAAATATCAATTTTGATGTAGTCTTTGTAATATTATTTAAAGGAATTGTAATGTCCTCTTTAACCAGCTGATGTTTATAGTTGTTATGTGTGTTCACAACCTATTTGGGTTTCTTGGCCTGCATATACTTTGCGGACCCTTTCTTGTGGTGAGGCCTTAAGGTTTATTTCCTTTATTCCTGTCTCCTGGTTTCCAGGTTTTTTATGTGTTGCTGTCCATAGGGTCTCAGTTTTTTGTTCTGTCAATGGAAGCTTACATATACAACCCTTCTTATTTAGGGTAACTGTTATCGGGATTGGGCTACTTTGTTCCTTGTTTTTAATTGGGGTCTCAATTTTTTGTTCTGTCGATGGAAACTTACAGATGCGACCCTTCGTATTTAGGGTAACTGTAATCGGGATTGGGCTACTATGTTCCTTGTTTTTAATTTCGTCCAGAGACTTTGCCCCTGATCTTTCTTTTGTTTTTGCTGGTTCGATTGATTTCCCTTCCGACTTTTGTTGCGTTGATACCTTGTGCCCCCTTGTCTAGACTGTAGTCTCTGCAACTCAGGGATGCTGGTTCTACCTGGGCCCATGGGGTTATTGCTACCCTTTCTCCGTTGTTGCTCAATTGTTTTTGCTCTAATCTC
Source organism: Calotriton arnoldi (assembly GCA_963921515.1). Classification (NCBI taxonomy): domain Eukaryota; kingdom Metazoa; phylum Chordata; class Amphibia; order Caudata; family Salamandridae; genus Calotriton; species Calotriton arnoldi. Next base: position 870,304 of record CAWUFW010006034.1, on the reverse strand, counting down.
CCCTTCTCGGGGCCTGGCTTTTGCACCCCTTTATAGTCCTCTTGTTTTTTAATTGTGTTGGTGTATTCCTGGCTCGTTTTCTCTTGGTAGCTGGAGACGTTTACAGCCGGAAGCAAATGAATTTTGATTGATTTATTTGAGTCCACTAACGTGTTTGATAAATTGGACCCTGTAGAGGAGGAGTATAACGTTGCTTCTTTGTGGTTCCTGTTTTTTTCTTAGACAAGGTTTGGTTGGTGACGATTGAATAAGTTTTCCCTGGACCTGAAGTGGTTTGGGTGGTTTGCTTTAGTCTGGCTTTCCTTGCCCGCTTTCGTTGTCTTTTTGTTGGTTTCCCAGTTTGAGAAAGATTGACGGAAGACGGTTTTGCCTCCGTTTGATTAACCCATGCACCAGATTTTTCCTCTTCTTCTACTTCCCCTTTATTTTTACCATTTGTCACTATGGTCAATTTTGATGTCTTTAGGGGCTCTGCTTTGACTTCATTCATGTCTATCTCTTGTGTGCCTACTAAAGGTTCTACTTTGCGGGTTGGTTGGACTGCCCCCAATATATCTGTAAGTATTTCTGGGAGCTTGGCCAATTTATCGATAATTTTTCCGCAGCCGCAGTTAACCTGCTGTTGAGGTTCTGAGCTGCCCCTGCTATTGAGTAGTGTCGTGATTAAGTCCAGTTTGACGTTTATACCTGCTATGTATTCTGCAATCAGGTTGATGAGGTCGATCTGCACCTCAATTTTGTCCGATTGAAAATTTTGAGCCCTTATTGCTTGCTCCAGTGTACCTAGCAAGGATTTGCTCCATTGGGCAGTTGGTATCTCTTGGGTAGACCTTACCGATAGCCCCGAATGTAACTCAATCCTGCTTACTGATGAAATTGTTATTGGAGATGACGGGCATATAGGGTTGGGTTTTGTTAAGAAACTTCCTTCTTTTGAGTTTTCCTCTTGTGGGTAATTTCTAGGGGTCAGGTTTAGGGGGGTGGAGGCTACCCCCCCTTCTCCTCCAGATGTCCATTCCTTCGGGGAAATAGTTGATGGGAATTTCCCTTGCTTGGCCGAGACGGTTGTATCTTGTTTTATCGTATTTATTTCCTAGATTTGAAGGAGATTGGCATCATTAGATAAGCAGAAGAAGCAGGTCCAAGATTCGTCCAAAAGGACTGCCTGTCTGCTGGGGTTTTCTAGTGGATCTTCAGTTGGAGCATTTTTGTTGCCCATGTGTAAGCTTCTTCCTGTTTCGTTATTATTACTCGGTGGGGATACATTCAGGTGCACTTGTGCTGTAGTGATTAGCTGTCTGCTTGCTGCAATTGTCCCCTGCGGGACTTGATTCTCTATTTGAACTTTGCTTCTGTCTACCTTAGGAGAAGAGAGACTTGTATTGGTGAAGATGGGCATGTCCTGTTGTTCTGACCTTCCTGGGCTGTAGTGGCCTTTTTTTCTGATTTATTTGGCATTATTGGGCTCGGCAATCCAGATACCTCTTCTGTTGGAGCATAAATTGCAGCCAGTGGATCCTTTAAAAAGAAAAATTTCAGTTTTTCATTTTTGCTGCCAAAATTTAAAAGTGTGGGTTCTGGTGTTGGTGCTACAACTAGCCTTTCTCTCGACCCGTGCGTCTTCCTTTTATTACTTGATGAAGGGGTTTGAGCCGTAAGGGGGATATTTTTTTTATTTTTCCTTGTTGTCGCCTGACAAATTTTTCCTGATCTCATCTTCCCTGGATTGATTGGGTTTCCTTTGCTAATGTTATGTTTGGGAAGTGTGCAACACTGTTGCCGGTTCCGACCAATCTTCCTTTCATTTTCTGGGGCATGAGCACTCTTTCTTTTAAAAATAACCTCCAGAATGTAGCAAGCCTGTCTTTTTCGCGTAGCAGTTTCCAGTGACCTTTAACTTTATGGACCCTGGGAGCTGTGGGGCCTGTGTGAAAATTAGAGCAAGGAGGGGGGGCCCGGGGCCCAGCTGGGACTAGGACTAAAGCTAGGGCTGGGGCTAAGGCGACCCCCCTATACTTTACTCGTGGCTGGAGCGTCTCTTGTTCAGTAAATTATCCTAAAATGGCCTTAAAGCCAGTGAAGTAACTACACCCGATCTGGAGTCAAAGGTCTCCCTATGCAGCTCAAGATTGACTGCGGGTGATGTAGGTTACTAACAGTGGAGAAATTGGGCGGTGATGTTAAGGAACAGTGGGGCATATTAGCAAGGGCACTATCGCCGCTTTAGCGGCACTTTTTGCCGCTAAAGCGGCGATATTTATATCGCCCTATCAGCAAACTGTCTCTAACAGCAGTTAGCGACAGTTTGCGGAGCATTAGCGCCCGTTTTTTACCGCTTTGCATGTCAGCGATATTTATCGCTAATGACATGCAAAGTGGAGCGTTCCGACGAACAAACCTGGGAAACACTCGCTAACAGGCCTATCGCCTATTAGCAAGGTGGCCATGGCCCCAGTTAGCGACGTGAAAAGTCGCGCTAACCGGGGTCATCGCCATTTATTTAACACCTGCAATTAGCAGGTGTTAGCCATACCTAACATGGGGGGTGGATTATGCTGATACGACCACAGGGTCATATCAGCAAGGTGTTCTCCCTTCTCCATGCAACATCGCTGGTTTTTCAGCGATGTTGGCCCATTTCCCCGCTATCGCTGGAATATTCATCGCCATAGCGCTAATCGTTGCTAATACAGCGTTAGCGTGGCGATATATTCCAGCGATAGCCGGCGATAAAAAAAATCACGCTAAGCAGGGTTAGCGATGATTATCGCCTCTTCTTGCTAATATGCCCCCGTGAATTTTAGCAAGGCACTGAAGAGCGCGGGAGAAGAAGGCAAATCACTGGCGGGCAAGCAGGCAGTAGGCTGGGCAAAAAGGGGGACCAAGGAGATGGAGACAGAAGAACAAAGGGAGCCAGGGAGCAGGAGAACCGAGAGCAGGGCACACTGGTGAGCTGCAAGCCACGCCCAACTTAGTTGGGCCGCTTCCGCGGACTCGCCGGGCACGCACTCAGCGGCCGCCGCTAATGGCGGCTGCGCTCTCTTACTTGCAAAATCCGCTCTCTTGCTTGCTCTTACCCGCTTCTGCTGCTACTTCCCCTCGAGTCCTTCATGTCCTCAGGTGTCCAAAGGCAGCCAAACAGCCTAGGGCTGACCTGCAGCTGCCCAGCTATTACACCCCCACTGTTTGGGGGGCGGGACTGACGGTCTCCTCCTCAGTCCTCGGCCCAGTCTCCTCCAGTGCGGCGGCCGCAATGTATTAAATGCGGAGTGCTGGGTGCCGAGTGGGACGTGGAGCAGACGTGGAGCAGAGTAGACCGTAAGCCGAATTCAGTCTCGTTCTCGCGCCTCTCGCCCCGATCTTTCCCTGCTATGCTCGTGGCTCACAGCTCGCTGCTCCGCTGTGCGTCTTGCGTGCGTCGTCGTTCAAGCAAAAAAAAAAACATTATTTGGAACAATTGTGCTAATAAAAAGATTATTTGCACATTTATTAAGTCGGGTCTGGTGGCGTAGTGGACTAATGTGTCCACTGTAGGGGCCTGTGTTTGACCTCATGGTCATAAGTTAAAATTAAAATCCCGGCGGGTCCACTCAGTCTTTCATTCTACTGAGGTCGATAAAATGAGTACCATTGAGTTGGGTAGCAATAAACATCTGTTATTCAGCGCCAAGAGCCCCACAGGTCAATGTGCACTTTACAAATACACGTTATGTTATTACAACAGAGCAAATTTCTAATGCCATGCAATTGCCACAGTATGAAATAACAGACTTGAGAAAACAACGCTTATTATTCCATAAATTGCATTCTAATATCAGTTTACAGAAAAAAGCAAAGGGGTTGCGTCCTCAAAGGCCCACTTATTGTAATTCTTTCTCACTGCCCTAATTTAGCCCCTTGTGCTCTATTATGGTTAAATATATTTGTTTATGACTACTGCACATGAAAAAACGACATGGTGTAGTCCATACATGCGGCTATGCTGACTATGATATTCTGTTTATTACTATTTTTGAGAGAGAGGAAGAGCACCAGTGATCTAGTCTATATACCTATGATCCATGACCCAAAGTGTCCATATCCATCACGCTGAACCTGCCACTGTAGCGGCATGCCTAGCTCCTACATGTTCAACAATCTACGCTTCTGTATGTGGTACATCAATGGTGCCCTACGGTGGAAATCATGGATCAGTCCTAGATCCTGAGGAAATGCTGCTCTTTGAGATGTTAAAATATTGGATTCCTTACATTTCAGAAGGATAAAAATAAATAAAGTGGGTTGTCATCTACAGAGGGGTCCTATAATCCTGGTGATGGTGTGCTATGAACTTGTGACAAAGTTGCTCGAAGTAAAAGGGGTGTTTTGTTTTTGCTGCACGGGCCCTGATCTCTTCTGCCACTCTGTCCACACTGTGCAAATTTGGTATTTTCAGCTCTCTTGGAATTTCAACTATACATTCCCTCTTCCATAGTAGTTCCACAACATTTTACAAGCCCACATTTTAGCATATTTTCAAGTATTTAAAATGGTCTCTTGAATGCCTCCTGCAAAACCCACCTGAAAAACCTAAAGCGCCATGAAGTGCGGTAGACGACATGTAGCACTTTGCAAAACGTCTCAGTAAATGCTTTGATCTGCCCTTCATAATGGCAAGCTCTCTGCTGCACCACCAAAGGGTCATACACAACCAAAAATATTGAAGGTATCAAGATACCGAGAAATTTGCATTTTTATTATGCACTTTGAAAATGCACAAAACTGCAGCTTGCAAACTTTCAGATAGCCAACTGAGAGTCAAATATGAAATAATTCTGGTCAGTAACTGCCTAATGGGTGTATTTCTTCGTTTGTTTGCACTCAATTTTTGTCAGATGTGCTGTTTTGTTTATCTCTGGAGACTGGGCCTGTCAGGCATACTCCTACCGGCTCCAGTGTCTGACGTCTTCTTTTGCCAATGCATCCCAGCAGTTATTACTGGAATCCATCAGCGCAGCAAGACCACAGACATTGAAACAAGAAGTATTAAAAGCAGACTCCTGTCAGTACAAATATATCTGCTGCAGCTGGGATCCGAGCCACGAAATGCTGCAGAAATATAATATTTCCTGTGATCATCCGCAGACCTTGCGACAGCTTTTTAAAGCAAGGCATTCTGGGTATTATGCACAGATGTGTTCAGATTAATGGCTGCGTTTAACGTGAGAGCCTGTATTCAAGTGGTCCACGTTTTTACGAAGTGTTAGCTCAGGCAAAGTATTAGCCACATACAGTTGGCACAAAGAAAAACTGCAGGTTTGTTTTCAGACTATATTTAGGACCTTATTACAAATGGGTCGGTAATCAGGGGCGTAGGAGACACTAAAATTCTGGCGGGAAAGGGACAACCTTGTGGACTTTCCAGTGACCCTATACAAATCGCCCATTGTGTGAGACCGTAAACCTGTTAAACGAACGCTATCGCATAGTTTTGAAGTGAAATATTGAGAAACACAGGCTTGTAGGAATATAGCACTTCACATCACATGCGTTTACAACGCATGCCATTACAACGACTTGCTGTAGGGGGCGCGCTGGACTTAGGAATAGTATAATTTACTATTCCAACTCCAGTGTGTGCAACAGTAGGGAAAGTGTGTGCAACAGTAGGGAAGGTGTTGGAATAGTAAATTATACTATTCCTTAGTTTAGCGCGCCCCCTACAGCAAGTCATTGTAACGACTTGTGTTGTAACCGTATGCGATGTAACAACGCGGTCGTTGTAACGACCGCGTTGTAATGGCAAGCGATGTAACACATGCGATGTGAAGGCTGTTTCCCGGCTTGTAGTCACAGTTTGCAAGTATCTTTTATTGCTATTTACATTCACATAGTAATAAGACCAAATGTGAAAAAAAATGTATTTGAATCGTGCATCTTCATCCACCAAGCAAACAAAGGATGCTGACTTTTGGTGGGGGTGTCATGTTTGCAAGTGCATTATGGTTTGAAAAGTACCTGCTGCTGCATTCCTGATGTCTTGCAATTTTCAGGCAACAATAAAAATGTTGAGATAACTCAGGTGATTAATGTTCTTCATTGAGAGAGAGATCAGAGGTTTGTCTAGTGGAAGTTTTGTCTCATGGTAAGGTGGCCACAGTAGATTAATATGCCTGCTGCAAAGAACGTGTACCATGCAGAACACAAAGTGCATATAATGTAAATAGGTCACTGAGTTACTACTTTTGTCTGAGAGATTGTTTTGTTACTTGCAGTTTATAAGTTTAAATCCTAAAATAGAACAATGAGCTATTAACCTTCATCAAAGAGCTGCATGGAATCCTAATGTTTGAAAATCTGTTCATTTAGATAGAAATCAATTCTGATTATTAAAGAGAACCCCCAACCATGGTGTTACGTTTTAAATTCTGAGTTTGTGCTTCTGCAGACCAAGCACTCTTAAACTATACTGTCTACAACTATGGATGACATGTGACTCCTACACCTTGTAGTCCTCGATCTTATGTAACATTTCCTATACACTGATTTACCCACCTATGATTGATTGTCTCTCTGTAGTTTGTGTGATGTAAAGTGCTCTGACACCCTACACTGGAACAAGTGGCGCTATATAACTAATTAAATGCATCTGAGAGAGTGGCTATGGAGACTTGAGGGGCACTGTTAAAGGGTAGTAGTGAGGGAATCCGTGGCGGAGCTGGGTTGGTGAATACCAAGGCTGTCTACTTGATTTCAGCTCCTGGCTCTTTCATCCACCAACATATTCTCCATTCACATTATCTCACTCTTGCAGGTTCTTTCTCATCTTTGCTTTCTCCCTTTTCATTGTTTTCCATATTTCCCTACCTCCTTCTGCCCACACCCGTTGATGCCTTTCTTTCTCTTGTTCTGTTTTATAGTCTGATGGTTTAAAAAATGCACCGGTCTCTAAAAAATATTGCAGTTGGGCCCAGCCTGCAGCCACCAACTCAAATTAAGCATCCTTAGCTTGCAGCCCACAAAGAAAATGCCAGAGTGGCTAGTCTGACCCTTTCTGCATTTTATCTCCTGCCTAAAGAGCAGATACACAATTTTCTCTCCTTTCTTCAAGACACAAGGACCCCAGCCTTCTCCCTCCCCCATGGGAGTTACGAGGAAAAGATCAGATCACGGGTGAAGACACAAAGAGACAAATTTACAAATTAAGGCAAATATATAAAAAAGAGGTTTGGAAAGCAAAGAATAATCAACAAACTGAAATGTGGTTAATATTACTGGAAACAAGTAAATCAAACAACAAAAGGAAATTTTGGGCAGAAATTAACAAAATAGCAAACGGATCCTTCCGTGATCACAATGCAAACATATTAGAGATAGATTGGATACATTATTTAGCTCAAACCCAAGGGAACAACAGCAATTACCTAGCAATGAAAAAAGATCACACTATCCAATTCCAACAAATAAGTGAAGAACCCGACCAAAATTTTGAAGAAAATTGGATTAAAATTCATCAGGTACAAATGGTCTTACAAGAACTAAGGTCCACAGGTGCCCCTGGCCCAAACGGTTTGCCAAATGGGCTCTTTAAATATGACCAATTATTTTGGGCAGAATATCTTACCCCACTGTTCAATCACACTTTTCAAACGGAAAGTATCCCACCTTCATGGAGAGGGAGCATTTTGCATCCAATTTTTAAAGCAGGCGCTAGATCGGACCCAGCGAATTATAGGCTGATTGCCCTTATTGACGTAGAGGCTAAAATATACGCGTCTAATCTTCTGACAGCATTGGAAGAATGGGTTTCCATGAGCAAGATCCTCCCTATCACACAGACCGGGTTCATGCCGGGAACAAACACGTTGTGTAATTTGTTAGCCTTAAACCTTCTTGTCGAAAAAGCTAAGGACAAATCAACGAAATTATATACCTGTTTTGTCGACTTAAAAGCAGCATTCGACACAGTATCTAGGGATCTCTTATGGCAAAAGATGGCAAATTGGGGCATTCCATCAAAGTTACTACAGGCCATCATCAACCTGTACACATCTACCTGGGTCAAGATAAAATTAGGGAATGGTGAAAGAACAACAGCAAAGATCCCAACGCACATTGGCCTAAAGCAGGGATGTGTACTGGCCCCCACTCTTTTCAACATTTTTACTGCAGACTTGGATAAGAGGCTAACAGAAGTCCAAAGCGATCCTCCAAAGATAGCACACCGTAGAATAAGAAGCATGCAGTACGCAGATGACATCGTCCTATGTAGTCAGACCCCAATGGGCCTACAGCGCTCAATTACAATGCTGCTCGAATATACTAGGGAGCACGGTTTGTTCATTAATTACAAAAAAACGAAGGTCATCTGTTTTTCATCACACATAGGACAAAACAAAAAGTTTAAATGGCACGCAGCAGGAAACACCATAGAACAGATTGTGGCATACAAGTACCTAGGAGTAGTGGTAGACTCAAGGTTCATATTAAAAGATCACCAACTAACCAGAAAAGCCCAGGCAAATAAATTACGCTTTGCTTTAAATTTACTAAAAACAAAACTGAAGTGCAAATCCAACTTATATTTATTAAAAGTCATTGCTGCTAAGTTTCTTCCAACGCTAACGTACGGCTCTGAATTATTCAAAGGACAAGATGCAAACTTCCTGAATCTCCAACAATCAGGGCTATTTAAATACATCTTTCAGATACCACAGTTTGTATCTCAAGCTCAAGTACGTCTGGAATTCGGGCTATTAAATCAGCACCCAGTAAGACAAGCAGCAATAATAAAAATGTGTTGGAAACTAAAGGCAGCACAAGAGGATTCCTTGATGGGTCTCTGCTGGACCAAAATAAAGAATCAGACAAAGGGAAAAAAAGCCTGGAACACAGTATTAGAAGAAGCATTGGTAGCCCTCAAAATGCAAGAAGCCTGGAACACTAACTACAGCTTTGCAGCTTTTAAAAAAATAGCCAATAATGCGGCAAAACAAAAAGCCTGGATCACAGACAAAGCCGCCCTAGCAAAGAAAAAACACGGCTGGATGGTATTACCCTCATATGAGAGATGTTCCCCCCAATCATACCTAGTTAATCATATAACAACAGCAATTCAACAATTGCTAGTTCGAATTCGGTTGGGGGCTTTCATCTCAAAAGATCAGGTTCCAGCATGGAAACAAACATGGCCAACAACACTATTCAGACTCTGCGGCAAAGTGGAAGAAACTCTGATTCATTTATTGTGCATTTGTCCAACTGTGAACAATCTGAGACGTTATTATTTATTACAAGCATTTCGTATACATCAAATTAGATCATGTCGGCCAGCAGTAATGTTAGTACTGAATAGTCAACTGTTACAGGTAGCATGTAGGGCCACCAGATTCCTGCAGAAAGTCAGTTCCTTACTACAGAAATCTGAAAAATAGCATCTTGGAATCTTGAGGCATGTGAAAAGAATGATGTCAAATTTACAGTTTTCTTTTCCCTCGGTCTTGTTTTTAGATATTTTTATTATGCAAACATTGTATTGTTATTTAAGGATCTGCACACTGTGGCACATCTTAAGAGTATGAAATCAAATGGCTATAATTTAAGGATTGAGGAGTAAATCACTGCACAGTATCTAATTCAACGTTAATATTGTAAACACGATAGCATACACTATCTGTGCATTCTTTTTTATTTTTTTTGCATTATATGGAGGATTTTAGTACAAAAATTGTAAAGGTTATAATTAACTATATACAATAAATTTACTTACTTACTTACCCTCCCCCATGGCATAGCACAGCAACATTACTTATGACCAAAAATAAGGGCCACAGGGCCAACCTCATCTCAGAGTCCCTGCCCCCTTTCTACCTAAAAGAGTCTCCCAAGGTAACTGTTCTTACTCAGCACAACTGACTCTGGCGTTAATCTGAGCCCATTTTAATATATCTTCTCATATCATTGTTACTTCTGCTGGGGTACTTGCATTACTATTTCCATCAGAGCTTATGCTGCTTCAGTGCATCACCAGCTACCAGTCTCTTGTCTGTAATTGTCGGAGGGTTCCACTACTAAAGAATGCTTGCCAACTGCACTGTGTACAGCTTCTGCTGTTTCTAATTCATGCCTTCCCCCACATACGCACCCCCGGTATGCAAGAATATAGAGCCTCCAAAGGCAAGACTTGTTGCTTGAACCCTTGCCATCGTATTCACATTGATGGTATTTGTAAAGTGCGCTCATAGTTGAAAGGCAACGGAGTGCTGTACATGGTCAAAGGCAGAGATCCAACCAAAAAGTGAATCTGGGTGGGAGATCCTGGGTTCTGCAATGGGAGGTGGACTCTTTACTGTGTTGAGATGTAGTGTTCCTGAAAGACATGCATCTTCGGCTCCTTTCTAACTTCAAGCATCCTTGGGGGGGTCCTGATGGATACAGGGATGTAATTACAGATCCTGAGTGTGTGGATGGGGAAGGCCTGTTTCCTCGTTGTTTAATTAGTTCTTGCACGTCTTTGTCCTCCTGAATGAATGTGTTGGAATATGTCCCTGACTGGCCCTTTGATAATTTTGCATTGTTTTTTAAATGTAACCTGCATGACTGGGCCCAATACTGCAGATGAGGCCTCACCAGTGATGTGTATAGAACTTACAATTGTCTGCTGAGTTTGCACCCCAATATGCAATCCAGGAGTACTCATACTGGCCCCATATTGTTGACAAGTGAATTCCACAGTTTGCGTTCTTTGAGAGCCATCATTCCTCTGTCATCCTGGACTCAGATTCATACCTAGAGCTGTTACGCTCTTGGCTGCCAATTGACCACATGTCAAATGTAGGCCCTTCAGGCCATTCTGGATTTTTGGCCCACTGTACTTTGCATGCCTGGATTTCAAAGTCCATGCCTATAGTAGAAAATGTAAAACTACAAGTACCAGAATGCAAAGGGCTGCTGGCTAAAGAGCCACGGCTGGCTGATGATCTCATTTATGATTCTTGTCCACTTGGAGCTTTAAAATGTAAAGTCACTCTGCTAAAAATCTAATTTGTACAGTCTTCAAAAGCATAGTTTTTCCTTGAAAGCCCACTTAAGTGTCCCTAATTCAAGAAGACCCACAGCTGTCACAGGCAAACACAAAGAGACAGCACAGAGGGCATGTGGTGCTAAAGCACTTGGCACACGCTTTATTAAGAAGATGCCCTCGCAGGCCTGGGATTTCTAAAGGTGGATGGGGTGCCAACTGGTGCAGTGGCATAATAAGAGCTACTCATATTTCAAATGTCGGTGCAATATTGTGAGGGAATCTCAAACACAAGCACAACAGCCCTAAGTGGGAAAATTAAGTTTTAAATTGGGAATATTGTCAGGCCATTAATGGTACATACTTTATAATGGGGCCACTTGGTTTACACTTGGCATGCCTGCAAAAAGGGCCCTCATATTTCTGTCCGGGTTCATAGTGGTACTGCCTGAATAAGCGTGGCTTACCTTTAATGTTACCAGAGGACTCCATAATATCATCAGAGACAAAGAGGTCATGTCATGGGCTTTCCCTTTTCCTGACATTGCTCTCTGGTGTATCAGTTCACTTGGTTAAGCTGATGTAATGCAAGACTACATATCCCAGAATGCATTATTGTGCTTAAAGAAAGTCGGGGACTGCTAAATAGTGTTTTTCCTGATCCTTATACGGTGTCATCTGGTACCTTTACTAGGCTTCATTAGTGAAGTGGGAAGGCACTGGGAAAGTGCCCTATGCAGTCCGTGATTCCTAATTTCAAGTCCCAGCTCCCACCTGAGCCAACTGCGATCTGCAATTACTGTGATTAACCCCACAGTCAGGCTCCGATAATACTTCAATTCCTAAGGCCTCGACATTCAAAATACAATAAACAGGAAGCAGTGGTTGAAGTGGGGTAAAAATGTAGGAGAACTGTGGGCGGAGAACCAGAGTAGGAATAACCTGAGATCTGGGTCTGCAGGCGCAGTCAGAGGTGTGGCCAGAAAGAGCAAAAATTCCCTATTTTTAGAGAAGGATGGAGGATTGTGCCTTTTCAAATTCGGATGTATTTATGCTGAATGATTTCCAAACATTCTTTGGTGATTTTCAAATGCATAGTATTTATTTGTATTCTCATGCATAGGACAAAAACAAAGTAAAAAAACAGCCGACACGTGTTTCGCCCATATGGCCCATCGGCTTTTTTAAGGCAGGGTTCGTGGCAGACGATCGTGTGTCTAGAAGTAAGGTGAACAGGTCTCTGCGGTCCCAGGAACAAAAAGCTCAAACGGATCAAAAATTACTAAAAAAAAATGTGACTTATGTTGCTGCAAGTGGAGGGCCCTTTGCAAAGGTTGACTGGTCAGCTTTCTCACTGCTACATTTGTATATTACACAGGTACTAATGAGGCAAAATCTTTGCAGAGGCTGTTAGTATGTAAACAAATGTCAAAATAATAAAGTATCATAAAATGTACCTGATTACGCTGCAGCCTTTTGTTTTGCTGCATATTTTAGTCAACACTGCGACATAATTTTGTCGTCAATTGCTGCATAATTTCAGTGGCCCGAAAGCAGGCAGCACATGTTAAAAGTGCTTGTGCATGAAGCAGAGAGACCATGAAGTTTGCGAACCTTAGTGTGGTGTGCATGCAAACCCTGCATTGCGGATCCCTGGTGAGTTGCACTACTCCTACTGAAAAAGGCCAATGGAGGTACCAATGGGTGAGGTGGACTGGCCTCAAGGGTCTTGTGACCTCAGTGACAGAGTCACTGTCGCTCTAGGGTGTGCTGCTTCGAATGCCTGACCACAACACTGGAGGTGAACTTCAGTATGGATTGTGGTGGACAGGCCTTCAAGGTTAACCCACACTTGCCACCGCTAGGGTCCACCTGCTTGTGCTAAGACACCAGGGCTTCTAAGGTCTATCGGGGCCTTCTAAGGTGTTGCATGGGAATGTGTTCCGGCAGTAGAGTGTTCTGGTAGACTGGTCATGAACGCTGAACCTGGTTTTCCAGTCCCAAATTCGGCAGCTCTGGCCAGAGTGACACATCCTCTCCCCCACTGAACACCATACTGCCCCACTGAGAGAAACTCACACTGCCTTCTGCAACAACCCAATTGTGCTGCAACTCAATTCAAATGATGCACTACACAAGAGTAATATCCTGCCTGAAAAAAAAGAAATATCCTGGAAAAAGCAAACACTCATAGTTAATGCAAGGATAAGTAAAGCATGCTATGAGAAGTTGGCCTGGTATATGCTGTCCACTAATTAAAGTGGGCACCTTGCACCAGTACAAACGACCCTTATTGATGATTAGGTTAAAGTCAACCTTTATAGATAGCTATCCTAGTGGTAGCTGTGGAGAGCAGCCTTCAGGCTAAGTCTTGAAGGAATGTAAAGCAGCTTGTTTTACCAGTATATAACCTCATGAATGACCAAATGAAAGGAGAACCACACAAGGTATATATAAAATATTTTGGATTTATTACTAAACACTCTCTACTAACCTCTTTATGAGATTAGAGAACAAGGCACACAATATTACAGTACTAGAACAACAGTAAATAGCACAATACACAGTGGGCTCCAGGGGGAGACCAAACCATATATTAAGAAAGTGGAATAACAACCACGACTTGACTACACACAGTGCCTAGAGCACGTAGAATCTCTGGGACCCCAAGGAACCATGCAAGGTAGTGACACAGGGGACCCACGGAGGACGGGTGCAGTGTGGGAACACAGACGCGAGCTCCGTACAACTCTATGGGAAAGTCGCGGTTGGAAATTTAGAGTTTAAGGACACATCGGAGAGGACTTCAAGCAAACCCAGTTAAACTTAGAAGGTTCTAATGCCAGCACCCTTGTGAGTACTGAGGTACCCGTGTTACCTAGCCCAGGGAAGCCGGGTGCATAGGGGTCAAGTGGTGTCAGAAACCCTCGTCGTTTTCAATGGCGTGATGCGAAGAAGTGCTGCTGCCGTGGAGAAGAAAAGTGTCCGGTGTGACCCAAGCCTGGTTCAGAGATGAGAAGAACCTGAAAGCAGAGGGGACAAAGTCTGGGTCACTTCACGTGACCAGGAGCGGAGCAATCGAATGCCCACCGATGTCGGGTGCCTCAGGTGCGAAGAGGTGAAGCTTGACTCTGCAGCCACGGGGACCAGGAGACGTCGACGATGACCAGGATCCGCAGGCAAGCTGTCCCACAAAGGATGTCGAGTGCTGAGGGGTCAGTTTCCGGATTGGAGACCAACAAGCCTTGGCAACTGCAACCCACTTGGTCAGAGTAATGAGGCTTCTGTGTGGACCAGCAAGGTCTTGGGGACTCCCCATGCAATGGAGAGTCAGGGCAAGTCTGGAGCAACCAGAGAAGCCCACTGAAAGTTAAAGTTGCCTTCTCAGGGACCCACTGGTCAACAGACCAGGGATCGTGAAGGGACCTTGAGAGGAATCACACAATACCAGCCCACGGAACACTCGTGGAGTGTAGGCCAGTAATCTTCAGTGAAAACACTGCCCGGGGCTTGGACTACAAGTAGCCCAAAGCACAGCCTCAGAGATCGCCTAAAAGCATATGCTGCTGCAAATGTGCACGGTGTCCAGGGGTTTGGGTTGCACGGTCCCCACGAGGGCTGCGGGTCTCAGTATGCTGAGAGCACTAGTCAGCCTCGGGGAAGCTTGGGCACCCACCTCCTGCGTTGCAAAATCTTCAGAGTCCGTCGGGAGCTTCATAGATGCAAACTGGTCAGATGCGGTGAGGTGCCTGCGTTGCAGGGGAGTAACTCCTTTACTCCAAGGGAGATTCTTCAGTCGTCCAGCAAAGCGTAGATCATCGACGGTTACTTGGTTTCTGTAGCAGAGTTTAGTCCAGGTAAAATCTAAAGTCCTGTAGTCAGGGTTCCTACTTTATACCCAAGGAAGGGGTGGGACAAACTCTGGGGACCCACCTATGGGAGGGTCAGGACAGAGGTGTGGCTACACCCATGTCCTTTGTCCAGTTTCACGCCAGAGCAGGGGCTGAGTGCCCCTGCAACCGGTTTGAGCTGGACTATGCACAGGGACACCAAATGTGCCCCCAGTGCAGACATCAAAGCACTCTTGAAGTGCACCCACCCAGCCCCAATACACTAAAGCCTGTCTGGGAGGTGGTCACACCTCCCTGTGACAGGAAACCTTTTGTCAAGCCTTCCCCTGCCGGAATTTCGTCCAGCAGCAGGAGGGCAGACTCGTGTCTGTGGCTGGCAGCATCCATTTTGTGATGCCAGGGCTCTGTGAAGCTGGTACCGGGTGTACCGGTACTGTCATATTTCTCCCTCTAGGAGGGAGGAATCATACCTCCCACACCAGTTACTGGTGTGGAGGTATGATTCCAAGGTGTTTGACACCAAACACAATATAATTCCGTGCAGCCATTTTAAAGTTAGCATTTACCGCGAGGTTATAATGCACTTAAGAGTATATGGTTGGCTGCATCACAGACAACCCCGGAATAGTGGTTCCGAAGGCTGCAGAGGGGCTCTGCTCATGCATGGGCACCCTCTCACATAAAACCCAGCACCCTGCCTTCAGGATTGATAAGGCCTGCCATAGGGGTGATTGATAGGCTTATATGTGCTGTGATCAGGATAGATATAGTGAACCTATATCTAAGTAAGGGGTGCATGCACCACCTTACACAGGCTGCAGTAGCAGACCTGTTGTGTCATTTTGAATGGCCTCTCAGGGGTGGCATAATACATGCTGCAGCCCCTGGGAGGCCTCTGGGTACCTATGCCCTGGGTACATAGTATACCATATACTAGGGACTTATAAGGGTACCCCAGAATCCATTCTGGAGTGTACCTAAAGTACATGCAATCAATTTAGATGAGAAAGCAGCTAGACTGGGGTCCTGAATAGCAGGATCCCAGTCAGACTAAGTCGAAAACAGTGAAACATCAGCAAAAAGTGGGGATAACTATAAGAAGCAGATCCTACTCTCCTACACAACCCCATCCCAAATGTCAGGACATTAAACTAACCTTGACCAGTTGAGTCTTCATGTTCTAAGTGGAAATATCTGGAGAGTCCATCTGCATTGGCATGGCTACTCCCAGGTCTATGTTCCACTGTATAGTCCATCCCCTGTAGGGAAATGGACCACCTCAAAAGTTTGGGGTTTTCACCCTTCATCTGTTTTAGCCATAAGAGGGGCTTGTGGTCTGTCTGAACAATGAAGTGAGTGCCAAACAAGTATGGCCTCAGCTTCTTCAGAGCCCAAACCACAGCAAAGGCTTCCCTCTCAATGGCTGACCAACGTTTCTCTCTGGGGGTCAGCCTTCTGCTAATAAAAGCTACTGGCTGATCCTGACCTTCATCATTCAATTGTGATAACACAGCCCCTACCCCCAACTCAGATGCATCTGTTTGGACAATGAATTGTTTGGAGTAGTCAGGACTTTGCAGAATGGGAGCAGTGCACATGGCCTGCTTCAGGTCATCAAATGCCTTTTGACAGCTAACTGTCCACTGAGCTTTCTTTGGCATTCTCTTGGAAGTTAAGTCTTTCAAAGGGGTCACTATGGATCCATACCCTTTGACAAACCTCCTATAGTACCCAGTCAGGCCCAAGAAAGCTCTGACCTGAGTCTGGGTGGTTGGAGCAACCCAGTCCATGATGGTCTGGATTTTGCTCTGGAATGGTTGAACCTGGCCTCCACCCACAAGGTGGCCCAGGTATACAACTTGGCTCTGCCCTATCTAGCACTTAGTGGCCTTGATAGTGAGGCCTGCTTTCTGCAGGGCCTCCAAAACATTTCTCAGGTGGACCAGGTGATCCTCCCAGGTGGAGCTAAAGACAGCAATATCATCTAGATATGCTGCACTATAGACTTCCAGGCCTGTAAGGACTTTGTTCACCAACCTTTGAAAAGTGGATGGTGCATTCTTCAAACCAAAGGGCATCACCACAAATTGGTAGTGCCCACTAGGCGTTGAGAATGCTGTTTTGGCTTTTGCATCCTCAGCTAGTCTGATCTGCCAGTAGCCAGCTGTCAGGTCAAATGTGCTCAGAAACTTGGCTGAGGCCAAAGTATCTATAAGCTCATCTGCCCTAGGGATTGGATGGGCATCAGTCCTAGTGACTGCATTGAGACCTCTGTAGTCAACACAAAACCTCATCTCTTTCTTACCACCCGGGGTGTGAGGTTTAGGTACCAAGACTACTGGACTAGCCCAAGGGCTATCTGAGGGTTCAATCACACCCAAATCCAACATCTTCTGGACTTCAGTCCTGATGCAGTCCCTGACATGGTCAGGTTGCCTGTAAATCTTATTTTTAACAGGCAGACTGTCCCCAGTGTCCACTTCATGAGTGCACCAGGTAGTCTGACTTGGAGTCAGTGAGAACATATGTCTAAACTGGTTGAGAACTTTTCTGCAATCAGTTTGCTGCTGGTCAGTGAGGCTGCCTGCCAAGGCTACACCATCTACTGAACCATCATCAGGGTTCTGTGAGAGCAGGTCAGGGAGTCGATCCCTCTCTTCCTCCTGTCCCTCATCAGTAGCCATGAGCAAGCCCATGTCTGCCCTGTCAACATATGGTTTAAGCCTGTTGACATGGAGCACTCTATGGGGGCTCCTGGGAGTTCCTAGGTCCACCAGGTAGGTAACCTCTCCCTTTTGCTCAATTATGGTATGGGGGCCACTCCACTTGTCTTGGAGGGCTGCTGGGGCCACAGGCTCCAACACCCATACTTTCTGTCCTGGCTGATAAACAGTCAACACAGCCTTTTGGTCATGCCAGGCCTTTTGTAATTCCTGGCTAGCCTCAAGGTTTTTAGTTGCCTTCTTCATGTACTCAGCCATCCTGGAGCGGAGACCAAGTACATAGTCCACAATATCCTGTTTAGGGGTTTGAGAGGTAACTCCCATCCCTCCTTCACTAGACACAATGGACCCCTAACTGGATGTCCAAACAGAAGCTCAAATGGGCTGTAACCAACCCCCTTCTGTGGAACCTCTCTGTAGGCAAAGAGAAGGCAGGGCAAAAGTATGTCCCATCTGCGCCTTAGCTTTTCTGGGAGACCTTTAATCATGCCCTTTAAGGTTTTGTTGAACCTTTCAACTAAACAATTGCATTGTGGGTGATAAGGGGTGATACATTTGTAATTTACTCCACACTCCTTCAACATAGCAGTTAAGTAACAAGACATGAAGTTTGCATCTCTGTCTGATAAAACCTCCTTAGGAAAACCCACCCTGGAAAAGATTCCCAGGAGGGCCCTTGCCACCACAGGAGCTGTCGTGGTCCTAAGGGGAATTGCCTCTGGATACCTAGTGACATGGTCCACCACCACCAGTATAAATCTGTGCCCAGATGCAGTTTGAGGATCTAGGGGACCAACAATGTCAATCCCTACCCTCTCAAAGGGAACCCCCACCCCAGGTAGTGGTTTCAGGGGGGCCTTTGTAGTGCTACCTGCCTTACCACTGGCTTGACAGGTGACACAGGAGCAACAAAACCCCTTGGTGTCTTCAGACATATGAGGCCAATGAAAGTGAGGGACAATTCTGTCCCAAGTCTTGTTTTGGCCTAGGTGACCTGCTAATGGGATATCATGTGCTAGTGTCAATAGGAAGCTCCTAAACTTCAGAGGTATAACCAACCTCCTGGTGGCTCCAGGCTTGGGTTCTCTACACTCTGAGTAAAGGAGTCCATCATCCCAGTAGATCCTATGGGACCCACTAGCACTCCCAGCAGCCTCAGCAGCAGCTTGCTGTCTGAGGGGTTCAAGAGAGGGGCAGCTCAGTTGCTCCTGGCTCAGATCTGCCCTGGAAGGGCCCCCTGTCCCCAAGAACTCAACCTGATCAGGTTCAAGCTCATCTGGGACAGTTCCTTCTTCAGGACTAAGATCAGCTCCCTCAAGAGACTGATCTGGATTCTGAGGCAGGGGGGAAGACACTGCCTTAACCCTACTGCTCCTCCTCTTGGAATGTGCCTGGTCCATTTTTCCAGGATCCAGGACCTGTTCAGTGTTAGACATTTTTGCCTGTGACCTGGTCATAGCAAAGACATCTGCCGGGATACCCAACATTTCTGCATGAGTCCTGAGTTCCACTTCAGCCCAAGCTGAAGTTTCTAAATCATTGCCCAACAAGCATTCAACAGGGAGGTCTGCACTTACCACAACCTTCTTAGGGCCAGTTACCCCTCCCCAGGAGAAATTAACAACTGCCAAGGAATGGTCTGTCCTGACATTGCTAGCATTGGTCACTTGGTACATCTCACCAAGTATGATTTGCTCAGGAGCCACAAGATCTTTTGTCACCATTGTGACACTTGCTCCTGTGTCCCTGAATGCCAAAGCCTCTTTTCCATTTATTATAGTCTATTGTCTGTATTTGCCCAGATTACTGGGGCTTACAAATAAGGAGGCCATATCCATGTCTCCATCACAGATCAACATAGCCTGAGTTGGAACTCTGACTAGGCCAGAGTCCATCTCAGATCCCAGGGTTAACCCTACTACACCCTTATTTGGAACACCACCACTTGGAGCTGAACTAGGGGGAACTGTTGCCTTAGGGGCAGTGGTGGTTGGAGTTGAGTCCTTGGACTTGGTACAATCACTTGTCTAATGGGTCTTCTGTTTACAGATTTGACACCATGGTTTCTTCTTGCCTTTTCCCTTGTTGGATTGTGACTCCCCACCAGATGCAGATTTTTGGGGCCCTTGAGAAGACTTCTGGTCTTTACCCTTCTCCCCACCCTTATCAGAGTTTTTAGAATCTTGCTTCTTGGAGTCACCACTTTGGTTCTGAACCTTCTGCTTCACCCTGGTTCTGACCCATTTGTCTGCCTTCTGGCCCAATTCTTGGGGAGAGGTCAGATCAGAGTCCACCAGGTACTGATGCAACAGTTGATTTTGACAGTAATTAAGGATCTGCTCTCTCATGATTAAATTATACAATCCTTTGAAATCACACACCTTACTGCCAAGTAACCAGCCTTCCAGAGCCTTAGTAGCACAATCTACAAAGTCAACCCAGTCCTGAGTCTGTGCCTTTTGGGTGGTGTCTCTGAACTTTAACCT
The DNA here is from genome assembly GCA_963921515.1 of Calotriton arnoldi. NCBI lineage: Eukaryota > Metazoa > Chordata > Amphibia > Caudata > Salamandridae > Calotriton > Calotriton arnoldi. The sequence continues at coordinate 850,245 of CAWUFW010006034.1, read as the reverse complement.
GTACTGTTCAGTGGTTAGGCCAAACCCATCAATCAGAGCACTCTTCAGGACTTTGTAATTATCAGCATCCTCTTCTCTTACAGTGAGGAGCTTGTCTCTACCTTTGTCTGCAAAGGAGAGCCACAAGATTGCTGCCCACTGCTCTGAGGGACCCTCTGTACCTTACAGGCCCTCTCCAGTGCAGTTATCCATTTGTGGATGTCATCCCCACTCTGGTAGGGAGGGACAATATTGTTCAGGTTCCTATGGTCATGAGTATGATCTCTACCTCTAGGGACACTGTGGCTGCCACCATGGGACTCTAGTCCCAACTTCTGAGAAGTTCTCTGAAGCTCCAGGGATTCCCTGTCTAAGGCCAATTGCTCTCTCTTGATCCTGAGCTTAGCTCTCTCAAACTCAAGCAGTTGGCACTTCTTCTCATAAGAGGACTCCCTTTTATGAGAAGAAGTCCTATGAGAAACAGAGCTCCCTACAGATGTACCAGAATGATTAGATTCCAGAGAAGGAGATCTAGATCTTCTTGGTAAACTGTTAACCCTTCCAGGTGGGGTAAAGAGAGGCCCAATGGGGCCTCCTTCCTCACCTTCAGGAAGGATTGGCTGTTCCAGGTTAGAATCATTTTGATCCTCCTTCCCAGCATCAGAGTCCAGGTCATTGAGGTTTTCACTCCCTGGCCTTTCCTCTTCTGCTGCCCCACCCCCTTTGCCTGCCTCATCAGACCCTGGGGTCTTTCTGAGGTCATCTAAAAGCAAAGTCACTATGATCCTTTGGGTGTTTGGGTTTTTCCCTGTCTTCAGTTTCCTTGATGCACACATGTTTCTCAATTCTTGGAATGTGAGGTGGTCATACTTAGTTAGCAAGGAGTCACTGACTTCAGGCCTTGAATACATTCTAGTGTGGTGTGGTGTATGCACCTACCTACTCTAGTGGGAACTGAGACTCTCTTGAGTTGGAGAAAGGGTGTGCTAGACCCTTGACTTACCCAAATCTAAGTTCAGTAGAACTTACCTTATTCTAGACTTGATTTATATGTACCTAAGTACCTTTAGTGGTTTTCAGTTAGTCACTCACTGAGATTATCTGGTAAAACAATAGCAAGCTTGAATCCCAACCGCTGCACACCAATGTGAGAAGTTGGCCTGGTATATGCTGTCCACTAATTATAGTGGGCACCTTGCACCAGTCCAAACGACCCTTATTGATGATTAGGTTAAAGACAACCTTTATAGAAAGCTATCCTAGTGGTAGCTGTGGAGAGCAGCGTTCAGGCTAAGTCTTGAAGGAATGTAAAGCAGCTTGTTTTACCAGTATATAACCTCTTGAATGACCAAATGAAAGGAGAACCACACAAGGTATATATAAAATATATGTATTTATTACTAAACACTCTCTACTAACCTCTTTATGAGATTAGAGAACAAGGCACACAATATTACAGTACTAGAACGACAGTAAATAGCACAATACACAGTGGGCTCCAGGGGAGACCAAACCATATATTAAGAAAGTGGTATAACAACCATGACTTGACTAGACACAGTGCCTAGGGCACGTAGAATCGCTGGGAACCCAAGGAACCACCCAAGGTAGTGACACAGGGGACCCACGGAGGACGGGTGCAGTGTGGGAACACAGACACGAGCTCCGTACAACTCTATGGGAAAGTCGCGGTTGGAAATTTAGAGTTTAAGGACACTTCGGAGAGGACTTCAAGCAAACCCAGTTAAACTTAGAAGGTTCTAAGGCCAGCACCCTTGTGAGCACCGAGGTACCCGTGTTACCTAGCCCAGGAAGCCGGGTGCATAGGGGTCAAGTGGTGTCGGAAACCCTCGTCGTTTTCAATGGCGTGATGCGAAGAAGTGCTGCTGCTGTGGAGAAGAAAAGTGTCCGGTGTGACCCAAGCCTGGATCAGAGATGAGAAGAACCTGAAAGCAGAGGGGACAAAGTCTGGGTCACTTCACGTAACCAGGAGCGGAGCAATCGAATGCTCACCGATGTTGGGTGCCTCAGGTGCGAAGAGGTGAAGATTGACTCTGCAGCCACAGGGACCAGGAGACGTTGATGACAACCAGGATCCGCAGGCGAGCTGTCCCACAAAGGATGTCGAGTGCTGAGGGGTCAGTTTCTGGATTGGAGACCAACAACCCATGCGGTCAGAGTAATGAGGCTTCTGTGTAGACCAGCAAGGTCCTGGGGACTCCCCAAGCAATGGAGAGTCAGGGCACGTCTGGAGCAACTGAAAGTTAAAGTTGCCTTCTCAGGGACCCACAGTTCAACGGACCAGGGATCGCAAAGGGACCTCGAGAGGAATCACACAATACCAGCCCACGGAACACTCGTGGAGTGTAGGCCAGTAATCTTCAGTGGAAACACTGCTCGGGGCTTGGACTACAAGTAGCCCAAAGCACAGCCTCAGGGATTGCCTAAAAGCATATGCTGCTGCAAATGTGCACGGTGTCCAGGGGTTCAGGTTGCACGGTCCCCACGAGGGCTGCGGGTCTCAGGTTTGCTGAGACCACTAGTCAGCCTCGGGGAAGCTTGGGCACCCACCTTCTGTGTTGCAAAATCTTCAGAGTCTGTCGGGAGCTGCGTAGATGCAAACCGGTCAGATGCGTTGAGGTGCCTGCGTTGCAGGGGAGTAACTCCTTTACTCCAAGGGAGATTCTTCAGTCGTCCAGCAAAGCGTAGATCGTCGAAGGTTACTTGGTTTCTGTAGAAGAGTTTAGTCCAGGTAAAATCTAAAGTCCTGTAGTCAGGGTTCCTACTTTATACCCAAGGAAGGGGTGGGACAAACTCTGGGGACCCACCTATGGGAGGGTCAGGACAGAGGGGTGGCTACACCCATGTCCTTTGTCCAGTTTTGCGCCAGAGCAGGGGCTGAGTGCCCCTGAAACCGATTTGAACTGGACTATGCACAGGGACACCAACTGTGCCCCCAGTGCAGACATCAAAGCACTCTTGGAGTGCACCCACCCAGCCCCAATACACTAAAGCCTGTCTGGGAGGTGGTCACACCTCCCTGTGACAGGAAACCTATTGTCAAGCCTTCCCCTGCCGGAGTTTCGTCCAGCAGCAGGAGGGCAGACTCGTGTCTGTGGCTGGCAGCATCCATTTTGTGATGCCAGGGCTCTGTGAAGCTGGTACCGGGTGTACCGGTGCTGTCATATTTCTCCCTCTAGGAGGGAGGAATCATACCTCCCACACCAGTTACTGGTGTGAAGGTATGATTCCAAGGTGTTTGACACCAAACACAACATAATTCCTTGCAGCCATTTTAAAGTTAGCATTTACAGCGAGGTTATAATGCACTTAAGAGTATATGGTTGGCTGCATCACAGACAACCCCGGAATAGTGGTTCCGAAGGCTGCAGAGGGCTCTGCTCATGCATGGGCACCCTCTCACATAAAACCCAGCACCCTGCCTTCAGGATTGATAAGGCCTGCCATAGGGGTGACTGATAGGCTTATATGTGCAGTGATCAGGATAGATATAGTGAACCTATATCTAAGTAAGAGTGCATGCACCACCTTACACAGGCTGCAGTAGCAGACCTGTTGTGTCATTTTGAATGGCCTCTCAGGGGTGGCATAATACATGCTGCAGCCCCTGGGAGGCATCTGGGGTACCTATGCCCTGGGTACATAGTATACCATATACTAGGGACTTATAAGGGTACCCCAGAATCCAATTTGGAGTGTACCTAAAGTACATGCAATCAATTTAGTTGAGAAAGCAGCTAGACTGGGGTCCTGAATAGCAGGATCCCAGTCAGACTAAGTCGAAAACAGTGAAACATCAGCAAAAAGTGGGGGTAACTATAAGAAGCAGATCCTACTCTCCTACACATGTCAAATCTAAGCAGGAACAACATGGTTACCTTAACGCTTTTACACTCATTATTCAGAAATCAGTGAGTGATTTTGCCTCAAAAGTTCAGGACATGACTACAGGGCCCGGAAGGGACCCATTTCAATGTCCATTGCTTATATCCTTACAAAACATAAGGAGTTTGGTTTAAAAAGACCACATCCCTGAACACAGAGCCGCCGTACACATTTCATCAGCTAAAATAATTAAAACAATTGAAAAGTATCACATTAAACATTTTCCACTCCACCCATCAACCAGGTATTGCAATCCCTCCAGGAATGGTGCACTTCCCCACTCTGGGAAAACAATGTTATTCAAAGAAAGAAGATAAAAAGAAAGTAGCGCTTCACTGGCAAACTATGTAAAGTGATGCTAATGTGTGTGGGTGTGAATAACACCAATCTGGCCTGTCTGCGACCACTCTATATTGCTTTATTTAGTTATTTATTTTTCGTATTTTGATCCTTTTTTTCTCACATTCCCGAGGTTGCACTTTGGAATAGAAAAAGGTCAGAAAATGACAACATTTCCAGCCAAAGTGTTTCCTTCTTTTGTGGATCCATTTCACAGTAGAACAAATAAAGGAAAGGAGACGAGAGGCAAGCAACAGTAAGAGCTGTCTCTTGAAATCACGCAAGTGATGACGAGCGAGACAGAGACAGAAAGAGAGGGAGGAATAAAGAGAGAGAGAGGGGAGGAGGGCAGCTGCCAGCGGCAGAGCAGGAGAAGTGGACACTGTCCTTGCCTTCTCTGGGAAGGAAGGAAAAGAGACAGATTCTTCTTTCCTTCTCTGCCCGTCCCAGAGTGGCCAAGCCTTATCTATAGGCATTGGCTATTTCTGTGGAGTGGTGCAGCATAACAAAGGGCAGAGGGTGGGTGGCCTCTGTGACTGGAGGCAGGTCACAGGTCAAGTGCAGGGCCATTATAGATAGCGCTTTCGCGCGCTAATGGCCCTGCGAATCACAGAAGGGAGAGGGGAAATTCTTTTGTACTAGGGGGAAGTAGCCTTCTTCTGATGAACCACATGCGACCCAGAAATCTGGCAACCACGCAAGTGTACAGTGGGCGAGGATCTGATCTACAAATTCTCAATGCAGTACCAAGACTACGTGTACCCAACTGCTTGCAAACAGGCTTAATCCATGCTTGGGGCAGGCCAGCATAAGCAGAGGAGGCAAACAAGACATGAGTTATGGTTTCATTAGCATTATTGCACACAGGACACAGAGCAAAGTTATCATCAGCTGCCCATTTACAGGTAAAAGTTTTCAATGGAAGCGCACCCACCCTGAATTGGAAGTAGAGTTTCCTGCCCAATGAGACAATTATACAGTCCCAATAGTGTTCCAGGACACTGCTGCTTTTAAGATCAAGGAACTGCCCTGTCAATGCATCTCTGGAAGCTGTATCAACATTACTCTGCATGATCCAAAACCAATATTGCTTTTTCAACAGCAACTTTGAGGGGACACAGTCTTGTGGATGAATCTCCCAAAGCTCCTTCATGCCAAGTGAGTGCAGCATTTATTTCAGTATGGATGAACCTGATTATTTAAATGATTTAATAGATTAATAGATTAAATCTATCAGCATTCATAACATCCTGCAAAGCAGCAGCAAAATGAATAAGTTCAAGAGTACACTAAATCCTCCTCCAAAATAGCAGTGTGTGCAACTTGGCCTTGTCATCTATCGCCTTCCTACCCATATCAAGCAACAGTGGAAAGGTTGGAGTACTCGGTGGAAAGACAGTAAGGTTTCCTATGAACTTTTTCTCTGATTTTACTAGCCCACTGATATTGGAGAACCCCCACAGTACAGAACCATACAGGACAGAGCCCACAGCCTTAGCTTCGTATATCTGGAGAGCGGGGGCTATTGGTTTGCTAAAGGAGGCACAATGTTCCTTAGAAATGGCACCTGTAATGTGCTTGTGCTTGAGAGTCATTTTGTGAATGTGAAGCTTCCAGGACAGGGACGAGGACAATGTGATACCCAGACAGTTAAATGAATCCACCCTCTGAAGTGTCATGCCCCCTAACAGTATCCTCCCTTTAAAAGTTTTATGCTGATTAAAAGTCATAAAGTTTGTCTTTGCCGCATTAGGGGTTTTGGAGATCAATAAGGTGTTGTTGGCAAATAGCAAAATAGGTGTCTTTAGTGTCACTGATGTGGAGGCATCAGTGGTGTACTGAGATAGAAAGTGGACTATATAATTAAAATAAAGGGAATACAAAATGGGAGCCAGGACACAGCCCTGACGGATTCCTTTATTTACAGGACTCCGATCAGTAAGCTGGCACTGGTTACCCCAACGGATTCTGGCATAATTGCCCTCATGTAGACGGATGACCACGGCCAAGAGATCAAGGGGCATACCTATTTCACAAAGAACCTGCCATAATTTAAATCAGGGAACTAGGTCGAATGTTGGTTTAAGATCGAGGAAGGCAACATATAAGCTGCTTCTGCTGAAGGAACCGTGGGGCATATTAGCAAGGGCTGGCGATATAATTATCGCCGCTTTAGCGTCCGTTTTTGGGCGAAAAGCGGCGATAATTATATCGCAATATCATCAAGGACACGCTAGCGCGTGTTTCCTTGATGTAGAGCCCGTTTTTCACAGCCTCGCCTCGCATCGCTAATGAGATGCAAAGAAGGCGTGGCTGTGAAAACAACACATGTTAATATCGTGAAGGCAGCTCGCGATATTAACAAGGAGAGTGCAGCGATAACAAAAATCGCGCTACCTCAGCCTTAACTCAGGAATTTAATGTCTGTTAAATTCCTGACTAAAGCATACTTTTAATGGGAGATGGATTATGCTGATACGACCACAGGGTCGTATCAGCAATGTTATCGCTGTTTTCAATGGAACATCGCTGGAAAACCAGTGATGTTCCATTGAAAACTACCGTTACTCGCTGAAATATTATCGCCATAGCGCTATGCGTTGTAAATATAGCGTTATCATGGCGATAATATTCAGCGATAGCCAGCGATAATATTTCTATCGCTATTTATGGCCAGCGATAATTATCGCTGGCCGTTGATAATATGCCCCCGTGTTCCAAAATATCAGAAGGAATCGAAAAACCTGATCAATAGTGCTGGTTTTCTTGCAAAATCCAGCTTGAAAGGGAGACAGTATCTCATATTCTGCAACCCAGTCGTGGATTTTGGTCAGCGCAAGACGACAAAAGATTTTTTGAATACCGTCTATGAGGCTTATTTGGCTATAACTGGCAGGTAAGGACCTGTCACACTTTTTGAAAACAGGAATAACCTCTGCTCCCTTCCATGAATCTGGGATGGAAACTCCCCTCGCTCTGGCATTTGCAAAGGCAAGAATATACTTCGACCAGTTTTCTCTATCATAGACGAATAAGTCCGCTGGAATGCCATCTGGTCTGGAAGCTCTGCCAGTGGTAATAGCATCAAGAAGTGGATATATTGTCTAGGTCAAACAAGGGAGCTACAGGAATAGAAGATTCCACTGCACTAATGAATCCCTCCGCAGGGACTGGTGTTCCATCGGAGTATAATTTAAAAAAATAATCAGACCAATCAGACAGATATGTAAAGTTTGTGGGAGGAGAAGGTGAGCCATTACCGCCCCAGGTGACAAGCGACCAGAACTTGGTGGTGCTTTTTACATAACAGGCTGCTTTAAGGTCTAAGCACCTCAAATCATCCCATTCCTTTTTGGCTTTGGGCAAGATGTACTAATACTCCTTTCTCAGTCAGCAAGTTCACTTAGTGTCCTTAGATTTTACAGCCGAAGCCAAGAGACTTAGTACATGACGACAATCCTTGTTAAACTAAGTGTTAGTTCTGTTTTCATGTTTGTAAATATGAGACACCGGGCAGAGAAATATGTTAATATGTGCGTAAAAAAATTATTGTGTAGATCACTGGCTAAACTCACTTCACTTTCCGAGTTTACAATTACCCATCTTAGGCATAGTAAATTGTAAGGCTAACCCATTGGCTGTTAATGTGTCTGGGTGAACAGCTACATGGTGCCATTTTAGCCGTCCCATATGGTTGGAGGCCATTATGTCCCTGGCAAGGGAAGAGGGTTGAGGATCAATAGGGTGACTCCCACAAAAGGCTGAGAAGCTAAAACACAAAGGGTTGTGGTCACTTTCCATCCTTTCCCTGATGACCATGTCAATGGCCTGTGGCCAGAGTGTCAAAGCAACTAGTATGTAGTCAATGCAACTCAAATGGAATGGTATATTAAATGTAAAAGCCCCCTTCAGGTCAAATTTAGACTGTACATTTAAAGCCCTGACCCTGAATTCCAGTGATAGCGCCTTGAGCTGTAAAGCAGCTTGAGTCCATCTTTTAATAGGGGAGAGGTCAAGGTGAGGAATAGCCAGGGGTCGTGGCCAACCGCGGAAGATGGCGGACGCCTAAATCGGGAGCTCCCGGGCCAGGGCCATTACATCCTGTAAATCTCCCACTAATCGGAAAGCATCAGTGCCGCACTTCTGGCGGACGCACTGCTAAAGACTCCAGCTACATGCAGAGGTCACGCAGGAGCAGAACGATAGCCTGGCTGCGCTGCTGTGCAGGGGCCCGGACGGCGGTCGGCTATCAGATCACGCGAGACCGCGGTCTGCGGCCTACACGCTGGTGAGGAGGTGCGTGGAAAAAAAAAAGGGGTCGCAATAGGAGGCATTGCAGAGCGGCATTAAAGTTGAAGCGCCGCTCTCAACGTTGCGGGGGCGGCAGTGCTACGGTAGGCGAGGGCGGCGGAATTTGATCCATTCCCCCGGGACTCACAAGTGCGTCTGCGGGGTCCGGGAGCTGGGGCCCGGCTGGCGGTATAGTCTGTGTGCGGGAAGCACAGCCGGCGGAGTCACAGGGAGCTACTAGACGCTGGTCCTACCGAGCACTGGCCAGATGATGTGATGTGGGCCCCCCCCTTACCAGCGACTAACCAGGAGCTCCGATGCAGCATGAGGGCCTAGTTTCTGCACGGCTCGCTCCGTGGACTTGTGGGACAGAAAAGTAGCAGGCCCTTTGTGCTGATAAAGCCCCAGGTCGGGTGTTGCTGCTGGTCGCGGCTTATGGAGATGACATACCTATAGGGTGCTGGACCCTAAAAGAGAGGGATTGGGCTGAAAGGCGGCCATCGGCGGCAGACGAAGGGAGGAGAGTGTAAGAGTCTGCATAGGTAGACTCCTGGTCCTACGAAGCTGTGCAGTATTGCTGTGACCCCTGCGAGGAGAGGCCGGAACAGCAGCTGTGCCAGTACGGAGTTTCGGTTACCTGAAGTGGCATAATACTAGCAGGGAGACCGGGGTAGTGGGACAAAGTGCTACATGACTGCCCGAGGACTGCCAGGTACGGTCAGTCATATATATTTGACCAGTTGCGGAGAGCACTGGATGCATGGGAGTTGGTGGTTGCGTGAGGGGGAGAGTGGCTGGAAAGTGTGCGGACACTCAAGGACGCAGAACTGAGGACACCAGAGCTCCCATATGGTGACACGGGCTTCGCCCATAAGGATACCAGACGGCGCTCCCACTAGATCATAACACTAGTGCGTAGTGAAGGGGCACTAGGTGTAGGTGCGTGGTATAGAGCACCTTGTGTGAACAGCAGCACAGCTGCGCCGGGCTACAACTTTGTGGATTGTACACTCGCAAGTATGGGAAGGCCAAAGGGTAAGCAGGTGGACCAGGGCCCTCCAGGTGAAACCAGCTCTAATCCGTTGCATGTCTCCCAATCCATGCAGGAAGAAATTCCAGACACCCAAATGCAGGCGGAGCAACCACCAGATAAACTAGACATTATCCTGCGGGAAATCCGTGAATCTAGAACAGTGCTGGAACAGCAGTTGGGCACTCTCACTACGGATGTGAGTCTACTTCGTGCGGATCACAAGAACCTGGCGGAAAGGGTACAGACCCACGCAACAGCCCTATCAGATATTACACAATGGCGCAATGCTCAGAGACGGTCTCACAGTTGCAAGGAGCTGCAAGATAAGGTGGATGATGCGGAAGGGCGGGCACGCAGAAGCAATATCCGCATAGTTGGGATGCCAGAAAAAAGCGAAGGCAGAGACCCCACACGATTTCTCGATAACTGGCTGCGCATGGAAGTAGCGCCTGAAGGTCTGACGGAAATGTTTAGTGTGGAGAGAGCTGCGGCCTATAGTGGCAAAAAACCTGACCTACAGGGACACGCTTCTCCGCAAAGCAAGAGAAAAGGCGCCGCTCCTCTATGAAAACTCGAAGGTTTCACTGTTCCCGGATTATACAGTGCAGGTAGAAAGACAACGGGAGACTTTTTATGGAGTAAAGCAACATCTCCAACAGCTTAACATGCGTTATGCACTACTCTTCCCGGCCAAACTGAAAGTCATATACGACAATGCTACCCATTTCTTTGAGGATGTCAAGATGGCATGGCTGTGGATAGAAGTGAACTTTCCGAACATGGCAATACTAGAGTAGCGTCAGCAGCCTAGGAGGCTAAGTCAGCGATGTAGGCCCACAGGGCTACGATATACAGGACAGCAGAAGACGCCGGACGAGAGGGCGCCCACCCTTGAACAGAAGATCGAAAGTAAGAGGGCGGCAATGAAAGCGGCAGCGGAGTGGAGAACAACAGGAGGAACCATCAGGTGGGAATCATCCTTGGACGGTGCGCCAGCAACGGACTCAGAAACTAGCCAGCCTCTGTTCCCCTCACTGACGCTACAGACTGATAGGGACCTGGAGATTTGACTACAGTGGCAGGGCAAACCACGTGATGCCGGCAAAGCACAGGCAATGGAGGAGGAGTGCATACCCAGTCGAAGGCCAGAGACATTGCGGACTGAAATGTGAAGAAGACATGATGTGGGAGCTGGCAGCAGTTGGTAACTTATTGGCATGAATGCTCAATTATGGTTTAATATAATCTGTTTGGGAGGGGTGTGCCCCAGGCCCGGGAAGCGAGCCCAGTTCTCCCCCTTTGCTTTTCTTTTCACCTTTCTTTTCTTTCTTTTGACGTCTGCATTGCTTCTTAGCTCTAAGCTTTCTGTCACTACCGTGTAACTACTGCAATGCTGCCATTTGGTGCGGCACGAAGGATCTGACATGGGGCGAAATGGTCCGTGGCTGGCATATCATCCCCCCTTGCAAAAGCAAAATGTAAGTTAAAGCTGTTGATGTTTGTAGCAGCTATATGGTCGAGCACAGTTTTGGGGCTGGACCATCAAATAGGGGTAGTTCAGGTTCTAAAAGATGCAGTTACAAGGGTACACTTTGGGACACGCGATAAATTACACTTGGTAACAGATACAAGGCACACATGCGAGTTATACATGGCACATGTAATGTAAATGGCGTCAAGAGCATCACAAACATTTCTTACGTGGAATGTATGGGGCATGGGCTCCTTACATAAGAGGTACCGCATTCATGCGTAGTTGAATAGGTGTAAAGCACACATAGTTCTCCTACAGGAGACGCACTTGAATACTGGTGAGGCGGGAAAGCTACAGAAAAGGTGGAGAGAGCAGCTACATGGCACAACTTATTTGGCGTTTGCGAGAGGCGCGGCGGTGTGGATAGGGGCGGGGGTCCATTTCAGACTACTAGAGCAGAGGGTGGATTGTGAGGGCAGGTATGTACTACTGAAGGGAGAGATGGATGGACAGGCGCTGGTGATAGGGAGCATATAGGCACTGAATACGGAACAGGAAGGGTTCCTGCAACGACTAAGCACCGCACCTAGCAGACTGGGCACATTACCCCTGGGTACTAGGAGGGGACTATAATGCAGTGTTGGACACATGCCTGGATAGGTCGCATCTGCCCCTCTGAGGAGCTTTGGCAGTACGGCAGGCTAGGGCACTTGCGACGTGGGTGGGCGGATGGGAACTCTTAGATGCTTGGCGCAGTAAGAATGCGATGACGCGTGAATACTCGTTTTATTCACTGGCACATGCGGTGCACACTAGAATAGATCATATTCTCTGCTCCCCCGTCCTTCTCCCGAAGGTATTAGTCAAGGCATATTTGGGAAAAACACTATCTGATCATAGCCCATTGGAGATGGTACTGGAATGGGGCCATGTCCCTACCCCGGTGCCCACATGGAGATTTAATCCCCAATTGCTTGACGATGGGGCCTTTAAGGCGCAATTGTCAACTACTGTTACTGACTACTTTTCCCAGAACGTCGGCTCCGCCTCTTCCCCACTAATCGAATGGGAAGCGTTCAAGGTGGTTGTGAGAGGTACCTCCAGCGGGGCAATGGTGGGTGCTAGACAAGAGATAGTGCGTAGCTTAACCGACGTGGAGGGGCAGTTAGGACCCCTGAAGAAAGCAGCAGCCGAATCCCCGGATGAGGTGGATAAATTGCAACAGGCGCGGATAGAACATGCTGACCTCCTGGAGAGGTTAAGAGTAATAGACTACAGGGCGTATATGTACAGAGAGCCCATGTGGAGGCTGATAAACCTGGTACCCTTCTAGCACGTATCATATGTAACCAGCCCCAAGCAACTCCCACAACTAAGATTTGCACCACCCCCCTCGGAGAGGTGGCTGACACCCAGCTAAAGATTAATGCGGCATTCCAAACATACTACAGGCAATTGTATAGTGCTCCTGCATGCAGGAAATTAGGGGATTCCTCCATGGAGTGAATCTCCCAAAGCTGGACGAAGCAGACAAAGATGATCTAATGTCACCGATCACAACAGAGGAAATTCAAGTGGCTATCCGGGACCCCTGGTCTAGATGGCCTCCCCACTGAATTTTACGCGGCATATGCCAAAGAGCTAGCACCACAATTAAGTAAGTTATATGCAGCGGCACTGGAGGAAGGTCAAGCATTGGTGGTATCGTTGCTGAAGCCTGGTAGGGATAGCACTGACATAACAGCGTACAGACCCTTGTCACTCTTAAATACAGAGTACAAAATACTGAGCAAGATTCTAGCGTCACAATTGTTGCCCTGCCTTAACAAGTTAATACATGCAGACCAATGTGGGTTTGTGCCCTACAGGAGCACGGCGCATAATGTGAGGAGGCTGTACCAAGTAATGTGGGCCCCGTTAGATCACTTTCCAATGGCGGGATGTCTCTCCCTAGACCTGCAACAGGCATTTGATACGTTGAGTTGGGAGTATATGTTGGCGACATTGGGCCAGTACAACATACCTGTTGAATACCTGAACTGGGTAAGGCTGCTATACGCTGCGCCGACGGCTCGCGTAAGGTCTGCCAAATATATCTCTAGTGCATATAAGATTTATAGAGACACAAGACAGGGATGCCTGCTGTCCCCAATGCTTTTTATACTAGCACTGGAACCACTTGCGCACAAGTTGCGGATGTCGGCCCAGAGCTTGGGTATACCTGTTGGCCCGACTATGCATGCTACGTCACTATACGCAGATGATATAATACTGTACACTCGGGACCTATATAGCAGGCTTCCTGAAGCCGAAACTCTTTTCGCGGAATTTGGCAAAGTGTCAGGGCTCTATGTAAACTTTGACAAATCAGTAGCCCTCTCCTTTAAACAGCCCGATGCACTGCATACGATTGCTTTTGGTGAAAGTAGGATACAGACTGCTCCAACCCCGTTTAAGTATTTGGGAGTGCACATATATAGGATACAACAAGACACACTGGACGGCAATGTACAGAGCACGATAGCGGCATTACAATCGCAAATAGCGTTCTGGATTATGCTGCCGCTGTCTGCCACGGGCCGCCTTGCCATCGCAAAGATGGTAATGCTACCTAGGGTACTGTACTATTTTACGACGCTCTCAATACTAATCCCCTTGAAAGTGTTCCAGGTGCTAGATTCACTGCTGACAGAGCTAGTGTGGGGTGTGGGTCGGAGTAGGGTGGCACTAAAGAAGTTACAACTCCCAACAACAGCCGGAGGTATGGGTGCTCCGGATTTTAGGGCCTACTGTATGGCGAGTCAGTTACAATGGCTCTCATACTGGTTAGCAGGCCGTAATTTGCAGGAAATTGGCTATACACCCAAAATGCTGGAGCAGTGTAAATTACATGCAAAACTACATAGCACACATCCAATTAATAGCACGGACTCTCCACTATTGCAAATAGCACTGAAGTATTGGAAATACGCTTTAAAGTATACGGAGCCACGCCTGTCCTCTGCACCGAATACCCCTCTTTTGGGGTTGCCCATACCAACAGGTATAGTCACACAGGGTCAGCTGTCCGGATGGGAGGATGGAGGGATAACAACAGTGGGGGCAATGTTTCAAGAGAGTATCCTGATGGCACATGCAGACTTTGTTAATACTAATGGCTTGCCAGACACTCTATTTCTCTTACATGCAGGCTTATCGCACTACGTAAGAGGGATGTGGGCCCCGGACGGGCAAGAGCCACCTGCAAATGAGCTAGTCCATATGCTGCATTTAATGGGCAATGGTAGGCATTTGACGAAATGGCTATATATGGGCATTAGAGAAGCACAGGTTTCTCCACTAGGAGCTTTGCGGGCTAAGTGGGAGGCTGACATGGAAATAGAACTGACTGATGAAGATTGGACGACTCTTCTTGCTTACCCGAAAGCAGTGTCACGTAATGCACAATTTAAATGTATTCAATACCTGATCATGCAGAGGGCATATCTAACACCACATAGACTTCACAAGATGTACCCTGCAGCGACATTGAATTGCCCGAGATGTACGGAGACAGACGCAGGGTTAGTTCATATGTTATGGGCATGTCCAGCACTCACACACTAATGGGCGCAGATAGCGCAAATTTTAACTGATGTGGTTGGCGGGCAGTCCTGGAATGAGGCAAAGTGCTGCATACTGGGGATATATCCACAACCAAAGGGTTACAAGGTTCAGGCGTGATTTGCTAACTTGGCGCTGCTACTAGCAAAGAGGCACATAACTAGGAGATGGAAGGCAGCTAGGCCACCAAGAATAGAGACATGGAAGGAGGAAGTAGTGAAGTGGAGCCTAGCCGAAAGTGCTGCGATACGTAGGGAGGAGCAACGAGGGCAGAGAAAAATACCCATAGCAATGGCATGGGATATGCTGTGTGAAGGCTTTAAAGCATGGGATGGGTCCACTCAGGTGACAGCTCACTTGATATCTGATGTGTCATAGGTATCGACACTGAACATTCATGTTGCTTCAGCATATTGCTGGGCAGATCTCGTACGACGCAGGGCCAGTGGTGTTTGGGCAATGGACATTATGCATGTGATGACCTAGAATGAGATATGATACACTGTAATGTGCTGCCTGCTCATGTTTATGTTCCAATGAATATAATAGACTATTACTCTGTATGCTTGAGCGGATACCAAGTGTGTTGCCCAGTTAGCTAACTGCAGGGTGGGTGGGGGGAGGGATCCGGGGTAGTTGTATTGAGTATGTAAGGGATATGCAATACTCGTTTAATTTACTGTATGTGACATACACAGTAAATGTGAACATACCAAGTGGAAAGATCATGCTATATAACTATATGCACTGTAATAGACGACTGGCAATTGTGTGTCAAGATGAAAACTGTAATGCTGGCAAATGTGAACTACATTGGTATATTCAAGTGTCGATACAGGTGCAATCTGTTTGAATGTACTTTGGAAAAAACTCAATAAAGTTTGTATTAAAAAAAAGAAAGTTGAGGAATAGCCCATATTACATCCTCCTCGTGAAATAGACTAGCATCATCGCAATCCAAGGGCTCAAAGGTGGTATTAAAGTCCCATGCTATGATAAGCTGAGATTGTCGCTGGGGCCTTCCAAGATATTCTTCTAAGCACTGAAAAGTTTGTGAAGCCAAGCCACCCTTAACCCCTCTAGAGTAGATGTTGCAGATTTCAATACTAGGAAACATGTCACTGACTAGCTGAATTGCTAAGATGTCCAGGCAATCAATGTCAAGTTTTTTTATATTCTAAAGTTGCTCTAAACCAGATCTTTAGTCCACCAGATCATCTTCCAATCATACTTGACTTTGCTGGAATGTGAAAGTGTAGGTAGCCTGGTTTGAAGATGGAATCTGTACTCCAAGTTTCTTGGAACAAGCTAATGTCATATGATTCAGTAAGGTAGTTCCAGTTTGGTACGGCAACTTTGGTCTTAAGGCCAGCCACATTCCATGAAACAAGTGGCATCATAGAGTTGTTAAATATTGAGATAGTACCACTGGGGAGGTTTGTAGGGCCAGAGCATCGTAATTTGGTGTATTTAAGATAGAGCCTATCGAGCATGTCAGCACATTGTGGGGTAGATCACTTAAAGGGGTAGCAGGCTCAGAAACAGTAGAGCAATATTGTGTAAGCTGAAGGCTTGGAGGGTCCCTTGTCAGTTGACCATCTACAATAGGAATAGCAGTTGGTGAAGGTGAAGGGTTGGTACCAATGAGAAGTAGTCAATCAACTTCCAGCTTCAGGTGGAGGATTGCAGGAAGCGCTTGAAAGTAAGTTATAGGCTCGCTGATTTTTTGGGCGAATAATAGTGTTATGAACAGTGGAGGTTTTAATATCAAACGCCACAAAGCTGTCAACCAGATCCTCATCTCTGAAGAATAATTTGATGTTATCAAGTGCTAAATCTTTTGACACGTCTTCTAGCACCAAGGATGTCATCACGAATAACTGGACAACACCCCCTCACCTGGCGAATCCAATGAATGGCTTTGTATTTTTAACGTGTCCTCCCTTTCGTAGCATGAGTGTAAAGGAAGTTTAGGAACATTGACTAAGAAGATAGAACGAGCGTGATAAAGAGATCTATAACAAACAGAGGATAAAGGCGGATGCCTAACACTTTACCTACACCCATTAGTACAGGGACTACCTCGTGGACTCCCACCAGTACAATTATTGGGGTATTTGGGATGTTGGGAATTGTCAGGATGTCTCATGGGCCCTAGGCCTTTGTGGGATTCAGGACTCTCAGGGATACTAAGGCGAACTTTGTTGTGAGTCAGGCGTAAAGCCTCTTATGATCCTATCGAAGAGGGATTTCGATCAGCCTGAATTCTAGGTCAGAAGGTTCCTGTGAAGGCAAAGTCTGTTGTTTTTTACTACTAGCCGAGACCACTGCCAACTGGTTCAGCATGTTGGATAGATGTAGAATCAATAATTTTAGGTCCCCCAACTCGTCCTTGAGCTGCTTTATATGCAGTGTGAGGTGAGTCAGATCGTCTGAAGTAGGACACGGAGGGATTGGTTCATCTTTAGGCTTACTGGATGTTTTCAAGGTTTCGAACTCCACGACCGAATCTGCCAGGGGCAGGAAACGATTGGTACAGGTTAAGGTATGTTCAAGGGGCTTGATTAGATGTCGTTCCAGCACAAGCAGAATCGACAGTGACCTTTCGGGGAGGAGAGACTTTAGCAGTGGATCTCCTAGTGGTATTCCCTTTGAAATAACTTGACAATGTTTGTTTTTAGGAATAGCCCCCGATTCACCTTGAGAGGAAGAATCTACACCTATAATTGACTCTACCTCTTATATTAGGAGGTTGATCTCTTTTAAGTGTGCAATTGTTAGGTTTAGACAAGCCCTTGCTGTATTTCGCAGTGCCCTGCACTAAGTTGAGGCCTTTCATTTCCCCATTGTGTGTGAGCAAGTAGAGAGTAAAAGGCAGGGATTTCACCAGACTGCGCACCTACTAAGAGAGAAGACAAACACTAATAAAGCATAAACCTGGTCAAATAAATATAATGAATAAAAACACTTAAAATATTGACCCACCAGGATAATTAGATATCAACCCTTCCTGTAATATATATGATTGAAATGGTTTAAAATAAATTACAAGTAAAAATCAGTCACTGATGAAATTCACAGAGAGGCACAGTACCTTGGGTGGCCTAAGAATCTCAATCCAAGAGGGCTGGTCCAGCCCAGCCTCCCCTGTGCTGTAACAGACTAAGACAGGATGCTAGGCCACGCACGTCCAGCGCTGCAGGAGTGTTGGGACACTTTTAAGCGCTATTGCAGGTGAAAATGGTGTGGCCCATGTCCTCTGGCAAGCGTAATCCTGGAGGTCGTAGTCCCACCCCAGCACAAAGTGAACAAAGTGCATTTAGCATCCACAATTGGTGTCCCCTATCACCGACACTCAGCAGATAAAAGCAGAAATTACCAACAGAGACACCATCAAAGAAATGGACACTCCAACTTGAGCCTACCTTTTGTCCTGGAGGTGTCAGAGGGGTGGCCGAGCCCAGCCTCCTCCAGGCACTGACGGATGCAAGATAGGCCCGCCCTTGGCACAAGCGCGTCCCGCGCTGCAGGAGCTTCCTTTGCGCTAAATAGCACAACAGATTGAAAACAGGTTATGGGGGGTCAAAGGACCTCCTCCAAGCCCTCGTTGCAGTATGGCACTTGTGGTCTGTGGCTCTGTTGCAGTGTTTCTAGTCCTGCGCTGCAGGAGCTTCCTTTGCTCTAAATAGCGCCACCAATTGAAAACGGGTGATGGTGGGTCAAAGGGCCTCCTCCCAACCCTCGTTGCAGTGTGGGACTTGTGGTCCCCAGCTCTGTTGCAGCGATTCAAGTCCTGCGCTGTACGAGCTCCCTTTGCGCTATATAGCGCCACCGATTGAAAACAAGTGATGGTGGGTCACAGGGCCTCCTCCAAGCCCTTGTTGCTGTATGAGACTCGTGGTACCCGGCTTTGTTGGAACGCTTGTAGGTGGAAAACCTAATCAAACAGACCAGGGTGCAAAATAAGCAATTTTGATACTAGGGGAGGGGCTCAAATGCGTAGAAAGAGTTTACCCAGAAGGATGGTAGGCAGGGTTCCCCAGGGAGGAGGGGGATGGAGGAGGGGCACATGTGAATGGTGTGAGGGGGGAGGAAGCACTTGGTGGGAAGCATAGGGCAGAAAAACTAAAAGAAATCCTCATTGGCAGCAGGCAGTGAAGCAGAGCATAAGCACAAAGATAGACGGTGGCAGGTGGTCTGCAAACTAAATGGTTATAGGAACAGCAAGGAACCCCAGGTAAAATGACAGGTGATAACAGGGAGCATCCCTGGAATGTGAATGGGCTTAGGGTTAAAAGAAGAAGGAGGCAGATCTTGAAAAATCTAAGGCAATCAGAGCCTGGGATACTCCAAGAGTTTCACTTAATGAAGAAGGAGTGTGTGGATTAGCGGCTTTGTATGTACAGACCAGCTGGTTAATACTGGTGTGAGAATAGTAAATCTTACCCCTGCACAATCCAACGCTTTCCTAACTTTTGCATTTATTGTAGTGGGAATAATAATTTATACTTTTCCTGAGTTTAATGACTTTTGTACTGTTTTATAAATTGTAGTGGCTATAGTATATGTATTATTTGTGGACTTGTATAGTTTAGTTTTTATTAATTAAATTTATATTATTATGCTTTTGTGTAGTTGAAATTATAATATTTTTAATTAATAATGTTTTTAATATGTAACATAGTCTTAGTAAATTTAAATTTTTATATTGTTTATTTCTTTATTTGTAATTAAATAGGTATGCTTGTTTAAGTTATTGGATAAAATATATAAATATGTTTTTTGTTATATTACTATATTTGAAAAAATTAGTAAAATATCATATAAATAAAAATTATTAGTTTAATAATATGTTAAAATTAAATATATCTATTAATATATATGTGTGCTTAAGTTTTTTAAATAAGTATAATAGTAATATATATTTTGTATTTAATGAAATTAATTTATATTATGTTACTGTTACTTATTAATATATTTCATATTTATTATTTATGTTTATATATATAAAAAATGATATTTTTTACATCAATTTTTAAAAAATATATATTTTTGTCATTTACATTATAAGTATAGGAAATTAATATTTTTGGGGTCGATATTGCTGTTTCAATATATTTGAGGGATGATACTAGTGGTATTGATAATATGTCACTAAACCGGGAAGGTGAGTAAAGGTGAGTTTCTGCCTTATATGCGTTCCATTCTGCCTACTCAGGCATGGTGGTTTCCTTGCCACAGTTGCGTCGGCAGGAAGGCACTTCGTGATTGGCCCGGCAGAGCAACTGGTGGTCCTCCCTACGACAGCCGCATTTGCCTATCCTGCCGTCAACGACAATGACAGGAAGACCGCAGCGGTCTTTTATCTATGCAATAGCCAACATCAAAATAGGGTGGGCGAACTTCCAATTCAGCAGGCAGGAAGAGTGCCAAAAAAGGTACGGAGGGACCCCATCTGGCAAGATCTAAATCAGACCCTTAGTTTCAAACCGAAGTCCTTTCCTTCCAGCAGGGCAAGGCAGCATATTACATCCGATGAGGGCCCAATGAGGTCAGATTCCTTCTCAATGAGGGCCTGCTTAAATGGATTTGCTGCTGCAGAAAAGCCCCAAGCAGGACACAACTGTTTTTTTCAGCCCAGTGAACCGCACCTTTGCTGGATCAGCTCTAGTGGTTGAACCCGGTCTTCCGGTGGCTCGAAGTCAGAATTTTTTTAAGTCCCAAAACTTCGCATGCGTAAGTCCCTTTTTCCTCAGCTCTTCATCTATAGCTCCCAGGCTGCAGGAATGGCTCTCAGGACTTTAGGGCTTGATCCGGTAACAACTTTCAGCAGGTTTCAGCACAGGTCCAGTTGTGACTGATCAACTGAAAATCCAAGAAAAAGTGGGTTTTCGAATTGTTTATCCCTTAGCCACACAAAAGGTCAGCCCAATGGCTCTAGAAGTTCACTCCTTTGTATTAGGTACAAGAGGGAGCAGATCCAGTCCTTCAAGGCTCATAAGGGTTTACAGCAAGCAGAATCCAGTCCTCTTCTGATCTTCAGCAGATCCAAAAAGTGTTCTGAGGAAGATTCCTTGAGGTGACACAATTATGGGGTGCACTATCCAGTGGGTGAGGGTGCCTCCTGACTCCTCCCTAACCAATATGATAAAAGTTCTCAGGGGTAAACGTACCCGCTCTTTCATCAGTTCCTGTTTGATGCAGTGCGAACAATCCCACAGCCCACCTTACTCCAAAAATATAAGAATGGGGAATGGGGTAAACCCTCCTTCCTTGTGCAGAACCCTTGTGTCCACTCAGAGGTTTGGCCAGGAAAATGAGCAGACCCCTCCTCTGTATCCACTCCAAAGTTGTTCTGGGAGCAGCTTCCCTCTCAAATGATTTGGAGGTAGCCTGGCCAGAGTTGGCCTGGGGAACAAAGACTTGCCTTCCTCCAGGCCTTTTGTAATGGCATAGAGAAGCTAAAAAGAGGAGAATGAAATGATATCAAGAGGAATTCACAGTCACTCAAATGATCCCAAGAATTTCATTTAAAGGCTTTAACGCTGATTCAGGCCATTTTGACTCTCAAAGTCATACTCATCAAACTAGTTGCTTGGCATCAGTGGTGATTTATGCTGGCCCCTTAGCTCTTCAATATGACTCCCAATGTTATTTGTTTGAGTTTGTGATAGACGCAGTGATGGGCAATGGCACACCCCTGAATGGGTGCCTAACCTATCCAAAGATCAATAAGCCATATGGGAAGGAGGTATGGGAGTTTGTAACTCCCTGAGCAGTCAAAAGCCCTATTTCACTGAACCCCTGGGGCCCTACAAGTTAGAGAGGGGGCACACCTCAATGGATTGTAGGCAGAAGACATTTGTCCCCTGTGCAGCAATATCACTGGAGTATAAGGATCAGTAGGCACAGAAGGAGTCTCAAGATGAAACCCCATTAAAAAATATTTGCACTACTGAAGTGTGGGATTTTCCAGGCACTTGGCAGGTGATACCAAAATTGGAAACACCAGAACACTATCCCACTGATCTCCAAACGTCAGTGACTTTCACTCAGAAACGGTACCCCTAGATATCATCATGCACAAGTCGTTGTCATCAATGGCCCCACAAAATTCCTTTCACTGTCTCAGGGACACATAGACTTACACTGATCTGCCCCAGATCACATGGAATGTAATTTGAGAGCCAGGATTAAAACCAAGGAATACAAGCTAACAGAAAAAATAAAGCGTCAGGCAGCAAACAAAAAGGTGGCATATTTACAAGAAATTAACGCTGCCGTAGCATCAATTTTTTTATGTTACGGTGGCTTTTTTTTTATAGCCGTATTTACAAATTGTCGCTAACTTCATTTAGCGGCAATTTTCCAGCATAAACGTGAATTTTCAAGATCACCACTTCAGTTAGCGGGACAGAACGAAAATGAGATGTAATGTGACATTTACAAGGAAATCCCAGCACATCGATAAACCTCCAAAACTGCAGCTAACTCAAATTAGCAGCAGTTTTCTAACGTCAATACGTACCTGGTCTTGAAAAATTTGCAAACACACCTGTATATAAGTAAGACAATCCCAGACCCTCATTGGCAACCTCAACGGTGCCATGGAGCTACTACTTTTGCAACTTGGAGCCCTAAGAAGACCATCACCACAGAGACGGCGCAGCAGAAGAGAGAGGGTCTACCACCAAAGGATCACCCTCATACACCTCCGCCCAGATGAGGTGATAGCCCATTAAGGCTAAAAAGGTCCTCCATCCTACGCCTACTCAAACAGATAGCGCCAAGGCTGCAGGCCACATCCCAGCGCAGCACTAACATCCCTCCGAAGACCAAGCTACTTGCTTTGCTGCATATGTTGGCCTCAGGCATCTTCCAACCCACCACTGCCAGAGTGGCCGGAGTCTCCCAGGCATCCTTCTCCAGGTTTCTCCCCACTGTCTTGGATGCCATCATCAGCCTGACGCCGCAGAATCTACGCTTTCCCAACACTGCGCAAGAACAACTCACCAACAAGCAAGGCTTCTATTCCATTGCTGGTTTTCCGCATGTGTTGGGAGCAATGGACTGCACCCATGTGCAACTTGTGCCTCCTCCAGACACTGCACACAGCTACAGGAGCAGGAAGCACACATACTCAATGAATGTGCAGGCAATTGTTGACCATCTTAGAGTGTTCATCAATGTCATCGCCAAGTATTCAGGCAGTGTCCATGTTTCCTACATCTTTCGCAAATCCATCATTAACCAGCGGCTCCAGAATGGCATCTATAGAAATGGACTGCTTGTTGGTAAGTACAAACTGAACCCACCACACACCTCAAGTCACCTAATCATGTAACTCAACTATGTGAGAATGCACATGTAGCAAATTGAATTGTGCATACATTGTAATTGGGCCAACTACTATACACAAACACCTAATGGCAAATAACAACATGCATGTAATTAGTCCCAACAAGGGAGTAGGCTAGAAATACTCTCACAAACCCCTTAGTCACTCAAGGGATACAGATCTTGCAGAACTCATCAGATAAAAATTGCAAGGAATCAATGCAGCAGGTGCCACAAGACAAATGCTTGTGCTGTGCTGCATCAATTTTGAAACAAAGCCATGCGCCCTATGTACAACAAGATGACAGATCACTCTGCTATCCCCTGCGCTGGTGCACAATTAGCTGACATGCACCAACACAGGCAGCCATGTACCATGGTACAAGGGTGCCTGCGTCATGGGGAGGAAAGTATTTCTGCATGAAGGGACACCTAATTGCACAGAAACAATCACAAAAGTGAATGTTTCCTTCCTATGTGTTGTGTCAGAATGCAGCATGCATAGAACGAGCATAACAATAAGAGAAATGTAAATCCCACTCCATGTTGCGCATCCCTACTCCTTCCCTGGTGAGGCGTATCAATCTTATGCATTTCCAGGTGGACAATTCATACCAAAGGCGGAAATGTAGCCAAATAAGTTTGTGTTGTGTGGGAACACCCACGTCAACATCTATGGCCCGCCCCCAACACGCAATCAATTGGCTTAAAGGTTACCATATGCCCAAGGACATGAATAGACGTGCTTTGGCTTGACATCTCCCAGTAAGTAGAGTGCACCAGGTAGCAGTGCTGCTGCGTCACAAATAGTGACATACATGGGGTGCAAGGGGGATGTAACTAAGCCACATTGAGTACAACATTTAGCATTCAAGTGCTTCTGGTGCCAGCTACCCTCAGTACAATATTTCACAATGATGGACATTGCAGATGTACATATACAGTACTGTGCAAAAAGTCAAGGTGTTAAGGTACCCATACATCCTGACAGATACAACATGGAGGTATTACACAGGACCGAGCCAATGGCATCATAGTGATGTGTAGGCTGTAAAGTATAGGCAATTCAATGTCAGCGATACAAGTCGATTGTATGTACCACAACATGTGGAAGGAGAATGTAGAAAGCCACACAATGGACACAAAATAAAAAAGTATACTCTGCAAACACATTAGCCCAAAATACTAATGGACACTTTTCTCCATTTTCTGTTTCAGCTGATCAAGGTTATGCACAGTCACCATGGGTGATGACCCCCATCAAAGTGCCCCACACACAGGCCCAGGGAGACTATCAAGTGGCACTGGGACACAAAAGGGCCATTGTGGAACGGACCTTTGGAGTCCTCAAATCCAGGTTTCGGTGCCTGGACATTTCGGGGGAAAGACTCCTGTCCAGGCCAGAACTGGTCTTCAAAATAATACTGGTCTGTTGCATTTTGCACAATATCTGTGTACGGACTAATACACCTCTGCCAGAAAACCAGGAAGAGCTGGACAATCCAGAGGATGGGCAGGATAAAGAAGTTGATGCAAGGCACACCACAACTTGAGCAGCTGCAACATCAAGGAGGGATGCCATCATCCGTAACTTCTTTTCCTAATGACGACTCTTAAATGTCTTCTTTCACCCATAGCTTTGAACCAAAGCTTCCACCTTGTGATTTAGCACAATAAAATATCACTACACCAATAACTTGTATGCTTGGTTTGTGACTTAAGAAGGGGAACAATCATGTAAAGTTACGTTATCAAAACAACAATGTCACACAGATCACTTACCTAGCAGGGGATATGACACCAACTAAAGTAAGACTGGGAATGGGCCAATGTTTTGGAAATCTGAACTTCTGACTGCGTATGGTTTCTCATTGAGAAATAGAAAGTGCTTGTTGTGTGTTCTGAGCACAATCAGCTCCGGTTTAACACAAGAGCATAGTACAACATACATTGTGTGTCTGATGCATCATTGTAGCTGGGGCCACACAACTCTAATCCATTCTAAATATTTGAAACACAACATCTCTGTGTAATCTGGAAAAAAGGTAACTAACAAAAGTCACAAAGATACATGACAATGGGGGACTAGATCAACTTTCGGGTGTGGAGGATGAAGAATCAAAAGATAGTAGAGCCAGACTAACTGATGTTCAATACAGTGCAAGGAATGCTTTTAACATCAAACATACCCATTTCTTCAACATTAGAAAGTGACACTACCTCCCTAGCTGACATGTGTGTCACTGTAATGACAAATAAGCGCATGCCTTGCATCACTAATACTATGCCTGATTAATCACTCAACACTGCACTGATCTAACAATGCTATATTTTTATACGCACAAACAATGACACATAGGTCAGCCATGGGACAACATGGCAAGGCATCAGCAATCAACAACATGTATGTAGGACTATAGACATGGCAATGCAATGGGAAGAAAGTGTTGATTTCGCATGCACAACAACATGAGTGTGGCATGGCAATGAATGTGGAGAACTGGCTGGATCCTCATCCCATCACACTTATTCTGTGTTGACACCCACAAGACAGAGAACAGACATACACATGAGTGAAGTGCAACAGGGAAACCAATAAGTACAGCCAAAACATGCAAGTAACATACAACCAATTACATTAGGAATAGTCAATGTCTTTTGTAAGATGGACCACAAAAAACATGGTAGCACTATGAAGTTGCATCACCTCTCTCTGGACTGCCACTACAACTTCACAAATGCCAATTGCATGATGTGTGTAATCTAGGGATTAACCACAATTCCAATATGCAAAATATCCCTATATCTGCAGGCACAGTTGAACACAAATATGACCATGCATCTAAAATGAAATGGGGTGTCACATATGGTTGTATCTCTCAATGAATGTACCAAATACTCTTGAACACACATTGTTATGCTAGATGGCCAGGCACCATGTATTGCATGTGTTGCAGTCCAGTGTGGCCAACCAGCCCCTCTCCTCCAGTCAGGTGTATGCCTGACAGAAATCTCTGTCTGGATAGCAGCAAGGGAAATCCACCGTACACCCAAGAGCTCAATAACATGGGGCGGGGAAAGGCTGCACCACCCTGTTGCCTCCTGAATGCCAACTTTGGCAAGCAGATTACATGTTCCACAGTACCCACGGAAATCTGTGTGGTACAGGCAATGTGCCCATGGCATTCGGCCAGATACCACCCCAGGGCCTCCTCCGATCCACGCCCAACCTTCTCCTAACCTGGAAATCAACACCAGGCCTCAAACCGCTGCACCCTCTCCGAATCAGTGACTCAGCCAGCTGAATCCTCTGTCAGTCCACATTTCACAAGCCTGGGTACAGCAGTGTACTACTAGTATGCAGGGGAACCTCCAGGTGCAGGAGATGCAACTGGCTACTCTTAGTTGCCTAGTCACAGGTCCCCTGCCACACAAGATTTGTGCAGGTTAGGGGCCTCACCCTCCACAGTGTACGGCGAGCACAACCTCCTACAGCATGATGATGTTGAGAGGTGCAGCACAACATTGGCTGTCTCCATGTCACCCCAGTGTAGTATTAGTGCATGTCAAGCAATGCAGACTACCCTTTGTTCTTGATCAGGAGCACCTCGACTGATCACAGCTACATGGTGCACCATGCAGGCTTCTCATGTCAGCAATGTGTCTACATCTGACATGCCAGACTTTGCCACCAGGTAAGGGTGATTGCTGACGCATCAATGTCTACAGTCAGGGACCACAGGCTTGTGAATGACGCACGCACCGCCTCCAATGTCAGTCTTCCGTAACTCTGCAGCATCTGTGTCTAACACTCTGGGTCTCATACAAAGGCACAGAGTAGTCTCAAGTCCAGGCATTGGATGCCATGCTGTTGCATGGAGTGTGCAATGTAAAGTGCTGCATTGCTGTTTTTCGCCATCAATGTGCCAGTTTTCATACATGAGGCACAAATTCCGCATTTCCTGTTCACCTGGGACTCTGGGTCTACATCATGTCTGTACATGGCTTTGTGGGGCTTGCTGACCTCTGCAGAATTTGGTCATGGCTGCTCCATTCTGCATTCTGGTGCATACATTTCTTAATACCTCATCAGAGGTGTCTTTGTAAGCTCTTGTAGCCTTTAGAGGCAGAGAAGTGACGGAACGCTGACTTACATCAAATATTTTGACCGCTAACTGTCCAGCCATTATATAATTTTCTCTTTCAGCTTCAAGATGTGTATGGCTGTCACGATAGACTGATGGGCAATTGTGTCTGACACAAGTTGATCCTTACACCATGTAAGGACATATTGTACATACGTCGCTAACATGACAATGGATCTGGTCGATAGACACAGTCCCAAACTATTTGCCGCTTTGCAACCTCTAAAATGCATAGCATAACATCTTGAAATCATGCCCATGAATGCCTTTGCACAGGACGTCGTAAATGTGCACATCTTTGCCTCCAGCTAAGCAAATACTCAAATGTGATTCTGTAGTCAAGCCTTCACATTGTATGCTGCATCATAAATCTTCAATACATGTAGTGAATAACTGATGTTCAAGTTTATGTGTGTTGCAAGCAAGTTAAACTGGTACAGACATCACAGCAATGAGTAATGTAACAGTCTCATATGTAGTCACACATGTTGGAATTAAATGAAAAGTCTGATCTGTGTTACCGTACATAATGATGCTTAAGTTAGCCTTTGCGTCGCCATTTTATACTTAGCCGCCAATTCTAGGCCATGATAGCAATTAATTGCTCCCTGGCTCTGCATGTAGTAGCCATGCTGAATTTTCTGTGCCTCTCAATGTTGGGCCTCGCTGTACTAATGAATACATTGTTTTGTACTTCTGCATACCTTTCCCATGAGATAGAAGCCTGCTCCCACTGGCTCAGTTGCGAAGGCAGGCAGAGTGACCATGATGCACAGATAGTGTGTGCTCAGACTCAGAATCGAAACTTATCCCTCTGTCTCTTCATTGTGTAACTGGTCCCAGCTGGAAATTTCCAGCCTGGGCATGTCTTGTGGGTATTGGAAATGTTTATTATGTTTTACCCAGTGTTCTGAAGTCAGTCCCTTGGCAGCCATCTCGTGAGGCTGGTCAGATTGGGCTCCGCTGCAGCGCAATACTAATAAATAATTTTGGTTTATATTCTCTACTGTCTGACCGACTCTTCATTTGTTTGGAAGGCTGAGAGGTGGTCACAAGTGACCCTATTCGGGTCACTTCCTTCACACATACAACCAATGGTAAGCATTATGACTACCACTGATGCATGCATTTTCTGTCACACATGACAAGATATGGATACGCATTAATGTGAGGAACGAGTGCATGTTAACAGCTCAGGATTACTGATATCATGACTTATCAGAATGACTGAAGTCACCTACACAACACAGATCACATCCCATAGCCATATGGTGTTGTTAGGCATGCAATATGGTACATTTGCTGATCAACTAGCACTTAGCGGTAAAAAAGTTGCTGCGTTTTCACGTAAGCGATCATTTTTCTCATAACCGCCCTGAAAATCACTCACTAAATACATGTTACAACAATGAAAAATTCCCGCTTACCCCTTAGCGGGTAAATTTTTCTTGCTGAGTCTAAAAACGTGACGCAAACACCCAGGAAGGGATGTCAGTCTGCATCCTGTTTCACGAAGGAGTACTGTACACTTTCACTTTCTCCTTTAACCACACTGTTAGTGTCTGTGGAGAGTTGTGGAGGTGTTTGGAGTTGTGTGATGGTGTTGTTGTGGAAGACAGTGGTTTTGTGTCTAGGATACTGTCCCTACTGTCCCTGTTAAGTCCTGTGCTCTTGTCTTTACGTGTTTTTTGCATCTTTGTTATTATCTTGTCAGTGTCTGTCCAAGGGCTATATCTGTGAGTTTTAAGGTTGTTTGGGGTATTTACTTGGGTTTTATTTTTTGAATAGTGGGTTTAGTCGTGTGTTTGGAGATGTTGGGTGAGGGTAGGGAGGGCAGGATGTCAGAGGGGGCATTGGGGGGCTTCCTCTGGCTGGTGAAGTTTTATTACCATGGATGGCGGAGAGTGGGGGACGGGTCCTGCAGGGCTAGGATGTCAGGATCAGGAAGGTGAGGTGGGAACTGTTACAGGGAATGTTCCCTCTAATTTTTTTCCTCTGTGTGCGGCAGTGTAAGGTCTCTGTGCACTGCAGCCAAGGCTATGTGCGCCAGGAACCCGTCCGCGCGTGTGGGTGCACCAACAAATATCAAGTGCAGATTGTGTGAGTATTCATGTTAATCGCAGCGCCAGTCATGTGCTGCAATTAACATGAATACTTTATCAGAGGCACACAATATGCCCCGCACAGGGACGGCCTTAGCGCTGGTGGCGGCCTGTGCGACAATGTTTGTTGGCGCCCCCCAATGACCATCTCTCCCAGTGATTCCCTCACTATTACCCTTCAACAATGCCCCTCAAGTCTCCATTACCACACTCTCTGAGATGCATTTCATTCGTTTTATACCGCCACTCATACCAGTGTAAGGTGTGCTTTACATTACACACACATCAAACAGAGACAATCAATCATAGGTATGAAAGCAGTGTATAAGAAATGTTACATATGACAGAGGACTGCAAGGTGTAGGAGTGACATGTCATTCATACTGGTAGGCAGTATAGTTTAAGAGTGCTTTGTATGGAGAAGCACAAACTCGGAATTTAAAATGTAACACCATGGTTAGGGTTTCTCTTTAATGAGAATCGCTTTGGACCCAAATGAACCCTTTTTGCAACCTTAGGATAATGAGTGGCTGGGGAAAAAATCATAACGCTCTGATCTATATCTTGCAGTATGCATGAAGTTAGGCTGGTGGCTAACAACATAACTTCTAGTGCTGATGGCTTTCCAGCTGGGTTTTACTCATCATTTAGATTATCTTTCCATTTTGGCCAAAGCACACTATGGCATTTTACATGGATGGAACAAATCTCAGTCCATGTGACTGGCAATAATTTCTGTAATTCCAAAAGAGACTAAGCACATTTTGGACTCTCTGAACTGTAGGCCAGTTTTACTCTTAAATTATGATATAGAGATACATGACACATCTTACTTTGAGACTGGAAACAATGAATTCCAAATTGATCCACCCTCTGAACTCACATTTCTTTAAAGGGAGACATGTCTTTTTTAAATGTTAGAGCTCTTTTGATCTGTTAAACCTCAATAAATTAAGTGATATCTTTGACAAAGTTTTCTGATTGCAGTTTAGCATCATCACTGTTTATGTGCCTTAAAAACACTGGATTGCATGTTGCAAGTACAAGGCCTAGGATGCAGGCTAACAAGCTAACGTGAGCAGGTAAAACAGTGCAGATCCAGCATGAAGAAACAATTATCATTTGGTGATATTTTTCAAGCAACATCAAGTAGGAGTTGTTTTCAAGCACTGAACAGAGCCTTCGTTCAAGGATGGGTGTAGAACAGTTTGCCTTTTCAATAACTCCCCAATCCAGAGCCATGAGATATCCCACTAGGAGCCAGAGGCTCGGGCAGTGGCAAATAGAGCCAGGGCTGGCTTTAGCGCTTGTGGCGCCCGGTGCGACAATGTTTGTCGGCGCCCCCCCAATGACCACCTTTGCCACGGAGTCTGTCATTACCACCCTTTAGTCTCCATAACCACTAACTCACTGAGATGGTTTATAGCGCCGCTCATACCAGTGTAGGGTGTCAGAGCACTTTACATCACACACGCATTACACAGAACAATCAATCACACGTGTGTAAATCAGTGTACAGTAAATGTTACATCAGACAGAAGAATACAAGGTGTAGGAGTCACATGTCATCCATACTGGTACAGTATAGTTTAAGAGTGTTTGGTTATAGAAGCACAAACTCAGAATTTTAAACATAACACCATAGTTAGGGGTTACATTTAATAATAAGAATTGATATATATATTTTTTTTTACAGAAATAAACTTATTTTGCAAGGTTAGAATAATGAAAGTCTGGGGGGAAAAGCATAATGCTATAATAATAATATACCTTGCAGTTTGCATGCAGCTCTTTGATGTCAGTTATTAGCTCACTGTTCTATATTAGGATTTTAACTTATTCACTGCAAGGAACAAAAGTATCTCTCTGACAAAAGCACTGAACCAGTGGCGTAGCTAGGCACTCTGCCGCCCGTGGCGGTCCCTGCCTTTTGCCGCCGCCGCCGCCGAGCGCCTAAGAGCAGGGGGGGGGGGGTGCTGGCGATAAATTTACCTGCCGCCCCCAAATCTCGTGCACGCCAGTGCACTGAACTCTTTACGTTTTTTGCACTTTGTGATCTGCACGGTACACGTACTTTGCATCAGGCATATTAACCCACTGTGCTACTTTTGGTTGAGTAAAAACTTCCACTAAACAAAACTCTGATCTCACTCCATTAAGAACATTAATCACCGGAGTTATCTAGACATTTTTATTGTTGTATTAAAATTGCTGGACAGCAGCAGATGCTTTGAAAACTATAATATACATGCAAACACGGCGCCCCCAGAAGTCAGCCCTAGAGCCCGCCCTGAATAGAGCAGGCCAGACCCACACAGGGATCCAGTATCAAGACAGGAGCAGGAGTAGCTCAGGCAAAGGGACCCAGAGCTCATTGCAGGTCCGGAGGGGGCACTGGTGGGCCGGTGTTTCTTGGAGCTGTAGCATGCAGTGATTCTGAAAACACATGTGTGCTTGTAGACTTGCTGCATTTCTTTTGGAAATAGAGCGGGCCAGATTGTGTGCTGTGCTCTATTACCAAAAGAAATGTAGCAAGTCTACAAGCACACATGTGTTTTCAGAATCCCTTGAAAGCACATGTGGTGCTTTTAAACTTGCTGCCTTTCATTTGTTAAAAGGGCGCGGCTGCGGGGCAGATTGTATGCCTTTGTTAAAGTAATAATGTTAATTGCAGCACATGATGGGCGCTGCGATTAACATGAATACTTTCACAAAGGCATACAATCTGTCCCGCAGCTGCGCCCTTTTAACAAAAGAAATGCAGCAAGTGCAGGAGGCACTTGTAGCTGAACTCACCTGTGTGCGCTGTAAACACTACACTGCGCGCTGGAGTTGAGTTAGGCGCAACAGGGAACAGTGGTACTGTGTGAAAACAACGCCGGCATCCGTGGCAAAGCGCTAGAGTGGGTCCACTCCTTCCTCACTGGCCGAACACAGAGAGTCAGGCACCCACCGTTCTCCTCAGAACCTACAGAGATTAGCTGCAGAGTTCCCCATGGCTCCTCCCTAAGCCCCACCCTCTTCAACATCTACATGGCCCCGCTTGCAGCTATCGTCAGAAACCACAGACTCAACATTGTCTCCTACGCCGATGACACACAGCTGATTCTCACCCACACTGATGAACCTACAGCCGCTAGGAGCAACTTCCATGACGGGATGAAGGCAGCAGCCGCCTGGATGAAAAAAAGCTCCCTCACCACCTTCGCTTAGGACAACTCCCGGTGCCCAGCAGCACTCGGAACCCCCCACACCTGCCAACCACTCGCTCTCTATGAACAGCCAAATCAATGCCATATCGTCCTTCTGCTTCCACACGCTCCGTCTGCTCCGAAAGATTTTCAAATGGATCCCCACCAAGTCCAGGAGAACGGTCTCCCTGGCGCTCGTCAGCAGCAAGCTCGACTATGGCAACGCACTCTACGCCGGCACGACCCAAAAACTCCCCAAAAAATTGCAATGCATTCAGAACTCCTCCATCAGACTTATCCTGGACATTCCCCACTGAAGCCACATCACTGGTCACCTAAGAGATATCCACTGGCTTCCGATCAACAAAAGAATCACATTCAAGCTCCTCGCGCACGCCTACAAAGCCCTCCACAACACCAGACCCAAATACCTAAACCACCACCTCTCCTTTTACATACTGACCAGACATCTCCGCTCCACCCATCTGGCCTGGCCACTGTCCCACCGATCCGCAAGACTTCGGCTGGAGGATGAATCTTCTCCTACTTTGCTGCGAAGACCTTCCTCTGCATCTCAGGCAATCACCGTCACTGCCTCAATTCAGGAAGGACCTCAAGACCTGGCTCTTTGACTGAACTGCAGAAACACCCCCCCCCCCCCACCAGCCCCTTGAGATCCTTACAGATGATTAGTCACTCTGTACAAGAACCATGATTGAGTGATTGATTGATTGACTTTTAAATATTGTGCTTCAAAAATAGAATAGCGTCAACAACCAATATATCAACAAGGTAATTATATACAAGTATCTGACATGTACATAACTTCAAGGTACATGGATGTAGAGTTAAGAACAGTATATCTAAACCTACCAATATACATTTATATCATTTGTAATTTGCCTGTCAACATTTTTGCGACAATATTCTCATAGCACAAGGTTTCTGTAGTCAGTATTCTGACATACGACTTCTGTAATTGAGTGCACCCTGCATAGACCCT
The DNA here is from genome assembly GCA_963921515.1 of Calotriton arnoldi. Classification (NCBI taxonomy): domain Eukaryota; kingdom Metazoa; phylum Chordata; class Amphibia; order Caudata; family Salamandridae; genus Calotriton; species Calotriton arnoldi. The sequence continues at coordinate 816,843 of CAWUFW010006034.1, read as the reverse complement.
GGACAGTGTGGACAATAGGAATACAGCCCCAGGTACATATAAAAGGTTTTATGGGTGTATGGGGCTTGTGTTTGCTCTGTGAGGCTCAAAATAGACATAGGATGCTGTCCTTAAGTAACTAAGATCCTGATTTGGGGATTGGCAAAAGATTCACTATAGAATAGCCGCAGCTGCTGAAGTCCACAGTGATTACATGCCCTAAAAATCATACTCGGATCTTCTTCAAGATTTATAAAATGCTGGGACTTGAGGTCATATATTTTCAAAGCATGAAATACCATTAATGACTGTAGGATCTACACAAGATCTGTTAATCCATGTTCTCATAAGTTGAGGGCTCAGATGGAATCTTTGACACATTCATTAATATATAGATAAGTAGAATAAACAAACCGATATGTTCATGATTCTACCTCACAAAATTCGTAAATACAGATAAAACATGATGGGAATAATCCACTGAGTTCCACACATTTTCTCATCCATGGAAAGATGAAAGGTTGAGTCAGCCCGACCAGAATTCCTGCAGTTGGCATATCGTTCTCTCAAGCGGGCACTCGATTCCAATAGCTATCTCACCGCCTTCCCACGAAACCCGACTTTTGTTTTAAAAAACACACAATGAACGTCCCCCCTTCCCACCTCCCCACCTGGACCAAATGCCCTAGGGAGATCTTTATGAGTGTGTATGAAGTGCAATGGGATGGCTGCACAAGTTTGTGGGGGCGGCCCGCGGAGATGGAAGAAGGTGATACCCTGTGCCAGTGGATGCGACGCAGCGCGCTTGCCAGTAAAAAGGGACAACATTTTCCGCAATGATCGACCAGTAATGTGTTTTTTTTTCTTGCCTGTTCAACACAATTCTCTGGTAGGGGATTAAGTCTTTGAAAATAGAGCGACAGTTTAATCAGCAGGTGGCCCTCTCCCACTTTGCTGCCACCACAGAGAGAAACAATAAAATCGTGTTTAAGTGGAATTCATTTGGGAAAAAGTAAGCGGGGTCGCAAGATGTAGGGCGAACGCTCATTTTATTTTCCACGTTTTCCCAACACCTCTGTACATTTGCCCATTGACCCAGGGTAAGTAGCACGCACAAGTATTTTCTAGGCACTGACCAGCGCTGACACTAAAATAAAGGTGTCCCACTTTCATAGCGCTTTGCTGTGAACACCGAGTTGCTTGCTTTTACGGTGCTAGCATGTTGTTTGCACACCCCTGCAGGTTGGTGTTTCTTGGAGCTGTAGCATGCAGTGATTCTGAAAGCACACGTGTGCTTGTAGACTTGCTGCATTTCTTTTGGTAATAGAGCGGGCCAGATTGTGTGCTGCGCTCTATTACCAAAAGAAATGCAGCAAGTCTACAAGCACACGTGTGCTTTCAAAATCCCCTGAAAGCACACGTCGTGCTTTTAAACTTGCTGCCTTTCATTTGTTAAAAGGGCGCGGCTGCGGGGCAGATTGTATGCCTTTGTTAAAGTAATCATGTTAATTGCAGTGCATGATGGGCGCTGTGATTAACAGGAATACTTTCACAAAGGCATACAATCTGTCCTGCAGCTGCGCCCTTTTAACAAAAGAAATGCAGCAAGTGCAGGAGGCACTTTCTGCTGAACTCACCTGTGTGCGCTTCAAACACCACATTGCGCACTCGAGGTAAGATAGGTGCTCATGCGCGCGCACCTTACAGGAAACAGTGGTTACAGGTCATCAAATTGAATGTAGATGAAATTAATAATGAACATGACACATGTGAAAAGTCACGTCTAATACAATGTTTTTTTTACATGTCTCACAGCTGGGAGACATTGATTACTCATGGGGACGTTGATGCCTTCATGGACCCACACGCAACTGGTGAGTGCCTTCCTCATATATGTTGATTTTTGTGAGATGAAAACATTTTATGTGCATGCTCCTGTATGTAGTTGAACACAGCCTGGGTGAGTATTACATGGACCTCACCTCTAGTGTGATGAGGCAGCAGTAAATTGAGATGTATGCACATATTTATGATGTTGTGATGGAGCACAGCATTAGCCTTCTTGACTTTACGTTGCACATCCCCAGTTTGTTCAATTCATCACTGCACCGTATTAGCAAATATCCGGCTTATTTCTGTGTTTAGCCTTGTCATTGAGCATTTTTTGAAGCATCCCAACCATGTAGGCACTCTGCCATAATTGTGCAAGGGGGCCTGCTTTGCTGCTAGCTATAGCAAGTGGACACTGTTGTGTATGCAAATTAGTGTTTGCCCCTTATCATGGCACCTTTTTTGCCAACATGTTAGAGCAGATTTGCAAAGATTTTGGAATGACAACACACTACAACATCCTTTTCAAAGTGTGCCCATCTTCAATCTTTTTCATCAGATGTTTGCTCGTTTGGTACCCAGTGTGTCCCTACTTTTCATTTTCTTTGGATGCTGTGGGTGCTCATGCTTTATGAAACTGTCACACAATGGCCCAGCAATGTGTGTAATATTGTGATGTCAGGTGTGAAATCATGTCCAATTCTCAAAGTGAAGATGCCTTTTTGGTATAGTAGCATGTATTCATGGCAGCTTTGGTTCACGTTGGGCTACAGCTACAGGAAATATGATTGGGTTAGTCTGTATTAACTAAATTAGTCAGTGAATCTTGTGAAGTTACCGTAACACTTTCATTGAGGCCATAAATTCACAAGGGGTATGTCACTCAGGTCGATGCAGCTGGGTTCCACAGTGTACATACATAAGAGGAAACATGTGAGTGATGTTGGTGATGGGTATGACCAGACATGGAATCCATGTATACCCTGGCCTGAGATAGCTGTCACTGATGATCAGTTCATTGGAGCACCAGTTGTCAGTGACAGGTATTATTCCAAAGAGGCAGTCTCATACACAAGATGAGAGCTGGTGTACATGAGAATTCAGGATGAGTGGCATGACCCAGAGTCACACCTTCTTTAAATGAGTCGATATAGCTGTAAGACATAGTTAGGTGCCCACATTCGATTCCTGACCTTGATCACTGTCTTGCTTCAAATCTAGTGGATCTTTGACATGTTGGTGCATATTACAAGGTCACTATCGCCCCCGCAACATTACTTAGCACAACATTGGGGTTGCAAGAGTGGCTTAGCCTTAGTCACAAGGCAGAGTTAAGCCACTTAACGTTGCTTAATGCCCAATTGTGCAATAGACCCCCTTTCACACATATTTTGGGTGCAAGTGGTGGGCAATGTCACACCGCAAAGCAACATTTTTGGTAGGCTGCTCCATTTCTACAAGGCCAGAGTGAATATGGTGGAGTGCGTAATGTGTAAGACCATGGCAAAAATGTTCTCAAACATGCACAATTATTAGAACAGTTCATTTCCTCATCATCTTTGCTGTTCCTGTGTGTGTGCGTTGTGCAGCACACATGGAAACAGAAAAAGGCCATTGATTGTTCATGTGCAGGAAGGTAAGCCTTACAACACATAAACAAACTTCTGGTCAATGCAGACACCCTTGCACTATTGTGCAAGGGTGTCTGCGTTGGTGGTAGCCTGACGACTTTTGCACCTGCAGTAGGGGAAATGCAGTGCTGCCACAATATGATCTAGATATTGTGCAGCTCTGCGTTTGCGTAATGTCAGATCACAGCGTGATGCCAAGCAGGCTAACAGCGTGCTCTAACACTTCCTGGTAATTATGCCCCATTGTCTCCCAATAAGCAGATTTGTGTGCCAAGTTTGATCAGATGTTTCTAGTTGATGTATACAGCATGAATCATGGATGTGTAGCTAAAGAGACACATCCAACTTGTTGGTGAATTGATGAACATTGATTTGTTATACTGTTATACATGAGTACCACTCTGGTGCTTAGTGGCCTGCCACTATTTCAACATGTGTCTTTGTTGAAATGTTATGGCCTGGCTCTGCAATGGGCCTGTCAAGCTGCCTCCTTGAGGACATCCCCTGGTAGACTCAGTCTGAGTCTGTGTGCGCCTCATCATTAAACTCTGCTAATCTGCAACTGTTGTAACTCTACTCTGCCCTTGCTACGTCCCATACCGTAAATTGACATGTCCATATCACTATCAGGTTGTGATGAGTTCTTTCATTCACATTGAACTGTTCAGGTCATATGGGATGTTCCGAACATTTGATGAGGGTGTAGAGTTCCTGTTTTCGTACACTTGTGTTTGTGAATTACATGGTGAACATTGTTATTTCTCTTGGATCTTATATATTGTCATATGGTTTTTTTTCAGACCTGTCGCCTGAGGAAGTTAGGCAGTTTCAACTTAGAGAGGAACGATACCAACATATCCGTCGGGTGGCAAAGGGCTACAAAGCCATGACAAGGAGGTACCGGGAGGAGAGGGCATCCGGACGGTGGAAGTCACTGCCAAAATTCGGCAAAAAAAGTGGAGAAATGCGTGCTGCCCTGCCTGCATCATTAACTCAGCAGAGGGACACTGAGGCAATGCCAGGCCCTTCAGGTGTCCGATGTGGTGGCAAACATCCTCACGGTCTGCTGCTCCCAAACAAACCACACCAGGCCAACCTGCTGCAGCAGCCTCAGCTCCGCAACCAGGTGTTGTTATGTGTACAGTATAAGGTAAGGTAGTTAGTTTAGTGTTTAAATTGATTAGCATAAGTTAAATTAGTGTAGGTTAGGATAGGATATTAGTATTAGGTTTAGGTTAGTTAGTATATTTTAATGGAATACATTTTTATTGGTTAGTGATTTGTGGTGTCACTTATATTTAATGTGATTTGATGAACTGGTGAGTTAGAAGTTGGATACAACAGATTCATTGCCCAAACAATCATTTGAATATCTCAGTATGGCTATGAAGTCATCTTCTAGGGAAAGGCTACTGTCATACTTCTGTTAGATTGTGATTTGAAAACATGCATGATGTTTAGGCTAGCAAAGTTAACTTTTGACATTACATAGGAATAGACTGCTGATTAAGTTTTCATCTTATGAGGAAATAACTGAGTTGAAAAACACATTATGCTTTAGCATCTTTGTGAATAAATGTTGCGGGATCTATCTTAAAATGTGGCATGGCATGACACCCATCACAACAACCATTGTCCACCCCATTGACAATGAGTATAACATCAAAGTATGCCTTGTTGGCAAGGCAAGGTAAAGCCATTTCATGTGGCTTGACACTGACTTGAATATTGAAGCAAGTCCCTATCCCCATCCTGAACATAGGGAAATGAAAAGTTCCAGCAACAATGTTGTCTTGGAGATTTGAGCCATTGGCTAATTCACACGTCCTGTCATCTCACTGCCTATCAGGGACTCAAGCACAGCAGAACCCATTTTTTGAAAGTCACTCTGGATTAGTTGTGCTGGCTACACTGCTTAGAGATTGTTGACACGTCTCAAGTTTGATGGTCACAGGCAACACACATCTTTGTAACTTAAGTGCTTTTATTTACAAGTGCATTGGAGGAATTGACAGACTGGCCCAGTACTTTTGACAACAACCCCCACATTGTGTACATAGCCAGTGTAGAGCCAGACAGAGTTCTTGGGGGGGAACATGTCCTGAGACATGTGAGGAATCAGGAAACTTCAGTCAGGAGGCTGATTGCCTTGTCATTGAGGATCAATGGCTACATTGACAGTCCATTAAATGTCCAAGTTGAACGTAGCATAGTCAATCTGAGGACAGTGACAGGTGATGTTCCGAGGCATGATGGCAAGCACAGGGCTAAGCTGAAACTAGCCATTTGACACAGATGAATGCTACCGCAGGGTTTTGTGTTGAAAAGATGTACCATCCACATCTTCTTCCTCTGATGTGTCTGGTACCTCCCGTGAGGGTGATGGTGGATTGGCGGCAGCACAGGGAGCAGCAGACACATCAGGGGCAGAAGAGGTGGATAGTGTAGGTGCAGCAGCATTCATCTGTGCCAACAGATGAGGCATCACTGCAGTGATGATGAGCTGCAGGGCTTGCAGGACTCCAGCAACGTCAGCGTGATAGGCAGCCATGGCAGCCAAGTGGCAATCCTGATTTCGCTCCATGTTCTCCATGATCTTGCGCATTTCCCCCAACTCTTTGGCCACATCGCTGGTGCCACTTTGACATGACAGTTGTTATTGTCTCTGAGTCAGGACACCAGTGATGCCACCCATGGAATGCTGGAGGGCATGGGGCGGACTGTGGATGCCTCTGATGGCTTCTATGTGGCCCCTAATGGGACTGAGGCACCCACGTATCCCATCCAGTTTGGCTGCCAGGCTCTCCAACCCCACCCGCACCTGGTCTGCCATCATACGCTGGAATCCTACTGCACTACATTGAAATTGTATCTGTGGGTCCTCAGAGTCCAGGGGGATGGTGGTAGTGGAAGGTGGTGCCTGCTTGATGTTATGGGTGGCAGGTGGAGCCTCCACGACGCTGCTGGATCACCCCGCTTCCGGAGATGGGCTGCCTATGGAGTCGAGCAGCTTTTGGAGGGTGTCCTGGTCGATGGTTGTGAGCCCTTCTTTTTCTTCATCATTAAAGACTGTGACAGGCTGCTGACCAGGAGGTGATGTTACATCCTCTGAAATGTAAAAGGCAGATACTGTTGTATGTGTATGTCCACTTTTGCCAAGCATTTTGACAGTTAACAATCAGAGTGCATAAGGATAGGATGGCACTTGTAAAGCGCACTAATACCCGAGGGTGTCAAGGCGCTATAGCAGACCAGGAGGAAACAAGATGAGAGGTGGCCATGCAGCGAGAGCTAAGACGAGAAAAGCCAGGTTTTCTGATGTTTTTTAAAAGCCAAGAAGGAGTCCGCATTAGAGATGTGAGTGGGTAGGGAGTTCCATAACTTGGCGGCTGCTACCAAAAAGGAGCGGACACCCCATCTGGTGTTACGAAATCTAGGGATCACAAGTTTTTTCTGTGAGGAGGATCTCAAATGCCTCCCCGTAACATACCATTGAAAAAGAGACTTAAAATATGAAGTGCCCTTACTATGCAAGGACTTAAATACCATGCTCGGAGCCTTAAAGCAGATACATTTCCTGTTGGGGAGCCAGTGAAGGGAACGAATCGCATCCCTGGCTGAAAGACACTTGGGAATGTTCCGAATATGACGGGCCACCGCGTTCTGTACCACCTGGAGTTTATTAAGGGAAACACCGTTGATATTTAGGTACAGAGCGTTACAGTAGTCTAGCTGGGAAGTGACCAGGGCAATAATAATTGACTGGTGAAGCTCAGAGGGAATAAAAGGCATTTGTCTAAATTCTCAGGATGTAGAAACATGTGCTGACCGTGCAACTGACCTGGGCGTCAAAACTCAGAGCTTCATCAAAGATGACCCCAATGTTTTTGGCTGACCTAACCGGGACAGGGAGGGGACCGCAGACCGCCGGCCACCAACAGTTTGACCAGATGGAGTTCTGTGAGCCAAACACCAGCACTTCAATCTTATCTGCGTTAATCTTCAGTGAGTTGTCCTTCATCCAGCAAATAATGCTGGACATACACTGATTAAACCTCCCTGATACCCATTGCAGGTCATTGGAGATGATAATTTGAGTTTCGTCAGCATATGATAACACCTGAAAGCCAAAAGACCGCACCAGGTCAGCCAAGGGAATCACATAGATATTGAAAAGGGTGGGACTCAAAGATGAGCCCTGAGGCAAGGAAGACTTAAGGCCTTGGCTTTAAAGCCTCCACAGCTAACAGTTTGGGCCCTATTTAACAGAAATGAATGGAAAAGCTGTAGGGCTTTCCCAGTGATTCCCACTTGCCGCAGACGCTAAATCATAGGTGCCAGGGAGAAGGAATCAAATGCCACCGATAGGTTGTGCATTATCAGAACCGCCTCCCCACCCTGATGTACCTGAGCACGAATACAGTCGGTAGCAGCAATAAGGGCAGATTCAGTACTGTGACCGGCGTGGGAACCGTTCTGAGAAGGATATAAGATTTCCTTGGAATCAACGTATTTCATCAGCTCTTTATTGATGAATTTCTCCAGGATCTTAGCAGGGGCGGGGGAAGAGAAATTGGGCGGAGATTCTTCAGATCCAGGGGGTCAGTGTTAGGTTTTTTGAGGAGCGGCGTAACAATGGCTTTCTTCCAAATGTCTGGATAAATACCGGATTGAAGCGTGTTGTTAAACACTTTGCATAAAAAGTTGGCCACTAGATCTGGAGCCAATTTGAGTATAGAATACATACACGGGTCCGAGGGGACTCCTGATTTTAAACACAGCAGTAGCTCCTTCGTTTGCTGAACCGAGATCTGTGGAAAGGTAGTGAAAAGGTTCTCACTAGGACCATGAGCAGAGTCAACAGAAATTGTTTCCTCCCCTCCAGAAGGGACGAGATCTTGAATAATATTGAGGACCTTTTCTTGAAAATAGACTGCAACCTTATCGCAAAACTCTTAAGAAGAGTTCAGCACCTGTAACCTCGGAGGCGCAGATATCTCCCTTATAACTTTAAACAGTCTAGAAGAATTTTCAGCCGACCTGATCTTCTCTGTGAAGAAGCATGATTTGGCCTGAAAGATAGCCTGTTTATAGTTTCAAAGAAGTATTTTCTGCTTTTCTTTTTCACTGGGACATGGGTTGGCTCACCATTTCAGCTCTTGTCTTCGGCATTCCCGCCTAAGGGACATGAGTTCTGCTGAGAACCAAGGGGCCGAGGGTTTTATTCTTTTACCAAAACACAGTTTTTATAAAGAGCAGCAATATCCAAGGCCACATTAATCCATTCATGGAAACCCTCTGCTGTAGAAGGGTATAAACTATTCCTATCATCAGATACCGTTGCCAAGGCTGCATCCCAGTTTTCAGCTTTGATTTTATTCACGCTCCTACAGCGTATATGCCTAGGGGAGGGACCCTTTGCACCTGCAATGGGGCGTGGCAAAAATACTTTGAACTTGATCAACGAGTGATCAACCCAACTAAGGGGCTGGACTGCCTCAATAACCAGATTATTATGGTTAGTAAAAATTCCATCAAGGGTATGACCAGCTGTGTGCGTGGGTGATTGAACCAGATGATCGTAGCCAAGGTTGGCCATAAGATCCAGAAAGAGAGCAGAGTCATTGTCCTGACTATTGTCAAAATGAAAGTTGAAACCCCCAAAAATAGTATACAGGGCAGCAGTCATATATGGTTTCAAGGCTTGAAACCAAATCTCTGCAAACTTAGCTCGTGGTCCCGGAGGGTGGTATATCAAGAGGCCTGCGAATGTACAGTTCACAGATACCTTAATCCCAAAAGAGGCTGCCTCCAATAGAATACATGTACTCTTCTCCACAGGACTAAGGATACAGCTGAAGATCTCACGTGCCACTAGGGCCAAGCCGCCTCCCCTCCATTCT